>QRDG01002353.1:477377-651306 GCA_012064385.1 Puccinellia tenuiflora
CATCATATAAGGGTTATATCATTGTTTTATAATGATTTTGGGAAGATTTCACAGTTTTTCCTATTTTTCTGGAATTAACCCTGCACTGGCAGAAAACCCTATTTTCTATATTTTGATGTTTCAGGGACCCAAACGACGTCCAAATGACCTGAAAATTTACGGGCATCATTTTTTGGAAAGAAGAATGCGTAGGAGCGAAGGATGCGAAAAAGTGGAAGCCCGAAGGCCAAAAGAGGGGGCCCACGCGGCCAGATTCCTTGGCCGCGTGGCACCCACCATCTTGGCCCTCGTGGCTCCGATGTCATCGATCTTTCTACTAGGTTCTTCGTCTTGACCTAAAACCGACTATAAAAATAGTCCCCCGACGTTTTCCAGAAGGGAGCGCTGCCGAAACACAGAAACACCGAAACAGAGACCTGGAACTGCAGATTGGAGGGGGGAAACTCCGGCGAAGCGCTGCCAGTGTGGTCTCCATCTCCCCCAATGTCATCTCCACCGTCTCCATGATGAAGAGGGAGTAGTCCACCCCTCGACTATGGGTTTTTGGAAGTAACTTATGTATCTCTCCTCTCTTTGAGCTTCAACAAATTAGCACCGTATGAGCGCCGAACATGATTACGGTCATCTATGTAATTCCTTTGTGGTGGATCTCTTTATGAGTTAATATGTTTGAGATTGCAATTGTTTTGTTTCAGTTATGAAAGTAGATGCATATTATGTACCCCGTTCTTGTCTACTTGTTTTGATCAAACATGTTTATGAGAGCTTGTGTGGGGGAACGTGTGCATTAGTTGGAGTAATGAGGGGGTGGCTAGTGCGGTGAAAGTGAGAGAAGTTCCGCGATCCACTTGGGTATTTTTACCTTACTTTGTTGCCTCACTAGGGATAAAGAAAAATACCATGCTACCGGAGGTGTGGGTGTGACCATTGCCACTTCTCCATGACTAGATCTAGCATGTTCTTATTTTAACTTCATGTCATAAGACTTAAAGCTATACTCTGATTTGTCTTAATAACTGAGGTGCTAAGATTTAATTCACACCTTGGTGGAGTATAAGAGAGATTAATAAACAAAAGATCTCTATGTTAGGACGTGATGCCCATATAATTAGTAACTTGTCATGAAACTTTTTTGTTGCAATCTCATATGTCAATTCTAGTGTTCCATTGTCTACCACTTTATTAAAGAGAGAGTGCATTTGTGAAACCATGAACCCCAGTCCATTTTTAATCATAAGAAACACCTTTCCAACAACTTATAAGCATTTTCCATTTTCTGCCATTTAAAAATCCGAAAATACAAAAATACTTTTATATCTTGCATTCACAATATAAAACCCAAAAATATCATCCATCATTATTCCCATCATCCTTGCATATTTATTTATCATCATTGCATATTTATTTCTTGTTTGCATTTGTTTTATAATGATATCATTCTCACACCTTGTGCTTGACAACCACTTGGTGAGGTTGAGGGCACAAAACAATTTACTTTGTTTGTTGGTTCTCAAGAGAAGGATAAGAAGATAAATCTTTCACTACTGATTCCCCGATAGTTCGATATTAAACCCTCGAGTCACCCCTCGTGGGGAAAACTGTCTTTCCTATACTATAAACTCTGCACTTGGAGTCTCAACCTAACCCATTCAAGGGCCATCACGACAATTTTCTAGCACCGTTGCTGGGGAATCATTGCTGTAAAGATTTGTCCAAGGAGTATCTCACAACAAAGTCAACTTCATCACCAACTTGTGCTAACACCTAAGCTTCGGGAGGTTGCACCTAAGTGAGCATCATCTTATCCATCTTTACCTTCAAATCATTTTATCTTGTTTTGTTTTTGTCTTGCATATCATTTTTATATTTCAGTTTGCATATTTTATTTTCAGTTGTGCATTCTGTGTTGCATTTGTTATTTCGGTTTGCATTGTTTATTGTCATTTTATTTTCAGTTTTGCATAAAAAATTAAAAACACATAAAAATCTGCAAAAATGGGTGATAGAACTAAGTTGTGTGACTACACAAACACTCCAAATGATCAATTTATTGCTAGGCCCATTGCCACACCTGAGATAAAAGCTGATAGTTATGAAGTAAGTCCTAGTTTGTTGAACTTGATAACTAGGCAACAATTTGGCGGTAGTGCTATGGAGGATGCCTCTATGCATCTTCATGATTTTGTTGAAATATGTGACATGCAAAAATTTTAAAATGTGGAAAGAGATATTCTAAAACTGAAATTGTTTCCTCTCTCACTTAGAGGAAAAGCTAAAGAATGGTTGCATTCACTACCTACTGATAGCATTAATTCTTGGAGTGATCTAAAAGATGCTTTCATTAAGAAATATTATCCTCTTGTTAAAATTTGCAAATAGAAACAATATCCTTTCTTTAGGCAAAATGAAAATGAACATGTTGCTATGGCTTGGGATAGGATAAAACTTATGCTTAGAACTTGTCCTTCACATGGGGTTAATGAATGGACCATATTACACTGTTTTGATAATGGTCTAAATTACATGTCTAGAAATATTCTTGATTCAGCTGCTGGAGGGGCTTTTATGGGAAAAACTATAGTAGAAGGTAAGAACATCTTAGAAAGTATTTTGCAAAACTATAGTCAATGGAATACTCAAAGAGCATCTAATCCATCTAAGAAAGTAAACTCCATAGAAGAAACAAATGTTTCGTCATCTAAAATGGACACTATTCTTGCTTTCATTAATAAACAAAATATTGAGAATGTCCCTTTTGTAAGAACTAGTTGGTAATAATCTTGAAAGTGTTGATGTTAACTTCATTAGAAACTATGGTAATAATGGGTATGTTAACAACAGTTATAATTCTTATAATAAACCCCCATATGTTACAACCGTCATTTTGTTCCATATCCTAATGCTAGTGATAATAAATGGAAGCCTATGCCACCAAATAATGATAATTTTTGAGGCTAATAAAATTCTTATGGAACAAGTTGCTAGTCATAATACCATGATACAAGAGTTGACTAAGTCTGTTGCTTCTATTAGTTCAGATATTAAAGGATTGCAACTTCAAACTGCAGAACTAGACAAAGCATTTTCAAAACTAGCTGATAATCAAGCCACTTTATTGAGTATGTCTGCAGGGAAACCACAAGCACCACCTGTGGTTGGAATGAATTCTATTAATATTGCTGAAAATGTTCCTCTTACTTTGGAGGACACTCTTAATGAATTATTGAACTATCCTGAATATTTGCTACCACTTATGTCTCAACTTGTTGGTTTAAAAGAAGAAGTTAATGAAACTAAATATGATGAATCTCCTATGATGATTAAAAAAGAAAGAAAAGTTGAGGAAGTTAAAATGCTTAGTGAAGTCAAGGAACCATTACTTGACTTAGATAATTGTAGCTTGCAAGAATTAATATCTATCTTACAAAAAGTTGCAAGTGATCCTTCCATCAACTATGACCAAGCAGGTTTTGGTGCTTATATTGCTAATCATGTTTTAAAAGAAAAGATTGCTAGGTACAACCAAGAAGCTATGATACCGCCTAAGCTTGGGGGTGTATGGATTCCCAAAGTACTAGTAACCATTGGAAAAGAGACACACCATGCTATATTAGATCTAGGATATAGTGTCTCTGTTTTATCTAAAGAATTATATGAAGTTCTTGAATTAAAGAATCTTGAAAAATGCTCTATTGAACTTGCACTTGCTGATGATTCCATTAAACATGCTTTAGGAAAAGTAATTGATGTTATGGTAGAGTTGCATATGACATTTGTACCTGTTGACTTTCTAATCATGGATATGGGGAATAAAACCTCTAGTCCAATTATTTTTGGAAGACCTTTTCTTCATACCACAGGTGCTATCATTGATTCAAAAGAAGGGAATGTGAAGTTTCAGTTTCTGCACAAGAAGTGCATGGAACACTTCCCAAGGAAGAGGGACACACCAAAGTTCAAGTTCCCTCATGAGCTTCATCCACAATAAGTATCAAGTAAGAAGCCTAGCTATATGGCTACAAGCGCTTTACGGGAGGCAACCCGGTTGTTTTTATTTTTGATTTTCTTTGTGTCCTCTTGTTGTAACAAGAGACTTAGTTTTTAGTTTAGTTTCTGTAATTTTTAATAAAGTGCCAAGTTTTACCTATTTTGGTATGAAAAAGTTGCTATTTGCATTCGGAGATTTTATTCCAGCACGAATCTGTGCATGGTTTGATTTTTCATTCCTATTTTGTAACTCCGAATGAGCTGAAATGTTTACTGTAACTGCAACTTTTCATCCTCTATATGCATGAATGTTTTCAGAATTTTTAGACATGTTTAAGTCGGGTAGAATAATGCGTTTCTCAGCTGCTAATTTTCTGGATAGATTCTGTCCCATTTTGTTTGATGCATACTTTGAACTTTTAACTTGAATCTTTTCGATCCAATTGAGTTTATAAGTAGGCATACAACATTATACACTCTCTGGACATTAAAATGATTTTTTGTCTAAGGATTCTATGCAGCAAGTAATTCATTTGTTTATCACTACTAATGTCACCCCACAGAAAAGAAATGGGAGAAACAGTGTTTTGAAGTTTTTTCACAGGGATTAGAGGAGATGCACCAAGAGCTATCCAAGGATGGTGAATACCATAAGCTTGGGTATGTGAAGAAAACCCCACTGGACCAACACACTCTCGGTTTGCACACGTCTAACTTCTGTTTTTCGATCAATACATTTATCGCATAAACTTGGAGCATCTTTTATTTGCTTTTTTTTATTTTTTTTTATTTTTGTTTTGAGACCACCACTATCATTTTTATATGAGAGAGCTACTGGAAGTTTGGGTTGAATTAAGTTGGATGCTATAATAAGATTGGGAAAGGGATGTTTGAGTTGATTTAAAAAATACATATAGTTGCATGATTCATGTGCTTTTTAATGAGTGTTAATTTGCAAGTGTTTTATCAAGAGCTATCTCTTATTCATGTTTTGATGTTGAATGTTACTTTACTTTGTTTAACATGTATTGGTTAGTTCTATGGACACTTGTGCATGCATTTAGATGGTCAACTTTCTCCCTTTTCCTAACCCAAAAATTCCAACAAGTAAAAACTTGTTTTCCAACACCTTCAACCAAAGTTTTTCCAGTGAGTCCACCATATCTACCTATTTGCTTTATGCTATTCCAAGTATGTTTATCATGTTACTTTGTGTTATCTATACCTCTGAATTAAAATGCTTATGTTATTGATTGTTATGGAAATATTTGGTTAAATAGCTCTCACACCTTACTATTGCATTTAATAAACATGAACCATTGTGATTAAAACTATGAAGTTGTGAATTTGACAAGAGTCTTGGTTGCTAGTTAGCCCAAATGTGCTGTCACATGGCAAGCTTTCAACATTGCACTAAATTATATCTAGTTGATATCATGCACTTTTGTTTATGGATGATTATCATACTACCAAATAAATGTGGAAATTTAGTAGGTTTAAGTAGTTGTATAAATGGCTAGAGAGATACCTGGGCCGCCAATCTAAGCCATGCTGTCATGGTGGAAATTTACTTACATGCTATGTGAACCTTCAGTGATACACCTCACAATAAAAAGCTATATCAATAGTAAATAATAAGGGTGTTGAGATTGTTCCTTATGTTTGTTTGTCTTGTCATTTTGACATGGGCTTGTTCCATGTCCTGGGACAAGAGGTACCCCAGTTGACCCTCTTAATGACGCTATTATACAATGCTTTTACTTGAACTTGCTTTGTTTCCCAAATTGAGTAACACCATGGTGTGGGTACTCATATTCAAGGGGCATGAAACTTTCAACCATTTCTTTGTCAAGCACACTACTCATATTTACTTTCACTTTAAACTCTAATCATTAAACATGCTATAATAAGGGGTAATGAGAGCTTGACACCAATACCACATTGCAAACATTAACTTAAGTAGAAGTATTTGGAAGTTAGATGAAACTTGTTCATGTTTTACCTCTACTCATTTATATATCTTTCCAAAGTGTCCACCTTTTATATTCAATTTTATAAGAGTACTCTATGACCATTATAGGATGTTTTTACTTTTCATTATGCATACATTTGGTCCATAGTACTTTCTTCTATGTTACACTTTGTGAATTATCATTGAACATCCTTGCATTGAATATTTGATATCACTTTATAATCTATCTTGCATATTGCTACTCCTTTAAAGAATGAATCCTTCGACTTTAATATTCATTGTTAGTCTTAAAATGCAAAGTCCATGTTGGTTTTATCACCTTTATACTCGAGGACGAGTAGGTAAGTGATGCATGTAAAATGCATACATGAAATTTGCATTTTAATACTCATATTTCAATCATATTTGCATAATATAAGGGTTATATCATTGTTTTATAATGATTTTGGGAAGATTTCACAGTTTTCCTATTTTCTAGAATTAACCCTGCACTGGCAGAAAACCCTATTTTCTATATTTTGATGTTTCAGGGACCCAAACGACGTCCAAATGACCTGAAAATTTACGGGCATCATTTTTTGGAAAGAAGAAAGCGTAGGAGCGAAGGATGCGAAAAAGTGGAAGCCCGAAGGCCAAAAGAGGGGGGCCTACGCGGCCAGATTCCTTGGCCGCGTGGGACCCACCAACTTGGCCCTCGTGGCTCCGATGCCGTCGATCTTTCTTCTAGGTTCTTCGTCTTGACCTAAAACCGACTATAAAAATAGTCCCCCGACGTTTTCCAGAAGGGAGCGCCGCCGAAACACAGAAACACCGAAACAGAGACCTGGAGCTGCAGATTGGAGGGGGAAAACTCCGACGAAGCGCTGCCGGTGTGGTCTCCATCTCCCCCAATGTCATCTCCACTGTCTCCATGATGAAGAGGGAGTAGTCCACCCCTCGACTATGGGTTTTTGGAAGTAACTTATGTATCTCTCCTCTCTTTGAGCTTCACAAATTAGCACCGTATGAGCTGCCGAACATGATTACGGTCATCTATGTAATTCCTTTGTGGTGGATCTCTTTATGAGTTAATATATGTTTGAGATTGCAATTGTTTTGTTTCAGTTATGAAAGTAGATGCATATTATGTACCCCGTTCTTGTCTACTTGTTTTGATCAAACATGTTTATGAGAGCTTGTGTGGGGGAACGTGTGCATTAGTTGGAGTAATGAGGGGGTGGCTAGTGCGGTGAAAGTGAGAGAAGTTCCGCGATCCACTTGGGTATTTTTACCTTACTTTGTTGCCTCACTAGGGATAAAGAAAAATACCATGCTACCGAAGGTGTGGGTGTGACCATTGCCACTTCTCCATGACTAGATCTAGCATGTTCTTACTTTAACTTCATGTCATAAGACTTAAAGCTATACTCTGATTTATCTTAATAACTGAGGTGCTAAGATTTAATTCACACCTTGGTGGAGTATAAGAGAGATTAATAAACAAAAGATCTCTATGTTAGAACGTGATGCCCATATAATTAGTAACTTGTCATGAAACCTTTTTGTTGCAATCTCATATGTCAATTCTAGTGTTCCATTGTCTACCACTTTATTAAAGAGAGAGTGCATTTGTGAAACCATGAACCCCGGTCCATTTTTAATCATAAGAAACACCTTTCCAACAACTTATAAGAATTTTCCATTTTCTGCCATTTAAAAATCCGAAAATACAAAAATACTTTTATATCTTGCATTCCCAATATAAGACCCAAAAATATCATCCATCATTGTTCCCACCATCCTTGCATATTTATTTATCATCATTGCATATTTATTTCTTGTTTGCATTTGTTTTATTTTGATATCATTCTCACACCTTGTGCTTGACAACCACTTGGTGAGGTTGAGGGCACAAAAAAATTTACTTTGTTTGTAGGTTCTCAAGAAAAGGATAAGAAGATAAATCTTTCACTACTGATTCCCCGAGAGTTCGATATTAAACCCTCGAGTCACCCCTCGTGGGGAAAACTGTCTTTCCTATACTATAAACTCTGCACTTGGAGTCTCAACCTAACCCATTCAAGGGCTATCAGTAAGTGATAACAAAATAGTTTTGATGAGACATGCAACCAACACAATCTTGATCAAGATAGTAATGTAAAGCATAAGACGTGAATAAAGTGATACAAAACAATTGTCTATAGTTGATAGCAAGAAAGCAATGAATAACCAAGTTGAATCATTCCAGCAAAACCTTTCAAAAAAAGTACGTTAAAGACATGAAAGCAATGTGACCCACATACTTGACTAATTCTCAAAGGTAATAGTTCCACGACAAAAGTGTTTGAGAATCAACACAAAGGAAGATGTAAGTATTAGCAAAAAGCTTCAACTTCCAACGGCTTAGCTTATAGATAAAGTCAATATAAAGATTCATGTTTAATCTGACGATGCAATATGATCAATGATACCCAGGGTCAATGTTGTATGTTTGCTTTGGTGGAGATAGAAGGAAAAGGAACACTGACTCAACATTTAAAAGTAAAAGAAAGGCCCTCCGTAGAGGGAAGCAGGGATTATATATGTGCTGGAGCTTTTTAATTTTGAAAAATAGAGATAAAAGCAATTTTGAGAGATGCATAATTCCGTCAATGATTCCATAGCTCAGAAGCCCATTAGTCCCCTATGTCAACCAAGGTCTTTAGAGTTGTGAGAGCGGCTGGTTTTATAGGAACGAGTACATTCCTCTTTCTCCTTTGTTTCACCACTAACCAATGTTTGAGCTGATTTCTCAGATTTTCATTGTGCGGAGGAAAATGGTGAGTTTGCTTAAGCCGCTCTCGGGTTGATTCAAGTGAGGCGTAAACCATCAACACCGGGTGAAATAGAGGGGGAAAAAGAAAAATAAAAGAAAAACCTTGCTCGACATATTCTATAACGAACCCCCTCCTTACTTCCTCATGAGCTTGAAAAACAGAGGCACCAAAACGAGAATATTTTGGAGGTTTTAAAGGTAGCACATGACAAATTTACTTGGAACAGCAGGAAATACCATGCATAGGTAGATATGGTGGACTCAGCTGACAAGATAGTTTGGCTTTGGGATTTGGATGCACGAGTGGACATCACACTCAGTACAGAGTTTTTTTGGCTTAGCAAAAATGGTATTTGAAGCAAACATCCAACATTAACCGGTAACAGAGTAACATAAGACATCAGTCAATCATAACCATAAACACTCCACACTGTCTCCCTTGTTGACCAAACAGTTCTTTTGATGGAAAGATTAGCTTTATGAAATTAACAATTACGAAACACCACATAGTTTCAAGCTTTTAACTGTATTTCTTTACTAATCAATTTCCACTCAATAACCAGCAAGTTTAAGCATTCATCTTAATATCTCAAAACAATTGAGAAGCATCAAGTATCCACACAATGATCTACAAGACTATGCTGGCTTTCATTTCATTCCAATGTCACATGGATAGCATTTTGTCACTTTGACAATTCAAGAATTTTATCAATAACAAATCTCCAACAAGTATAAGTGAAGAACAAGAGAGTTTAACATCAACAACTAGCAGCTCTAAACAAGATAAAAGCTGAAAGCGAGAACTTACTAGCAAACAAACAGTAGCTAAGAATACTCAACAAGATATAAGCGAAGCAAAGGAGTATTCAAATGAAAAAGCGGAGCGTGCCTCTCTCCCACACAAATAAAGCTAGGATCCAACAAGTATATGACCAGCAAACAAACAAAACAAAACTCAAAGAAAAAAGACGCTCCAAGCATAGCACATAATATGTAAAGTGATAAAAACGTAGTTCAACGAAGACGACCTTATGATAGTCGATGAATAGGAGGGGATGCCTTGGGCATCCCCAAGCTTAGACGCTTGATGGTTCTTGATATTCAGAGGGGGTGCCGTGGGGGCATCCCCAAGCTTGAGCTCTGATCCATCTTCATTATCCTCTCCTTTGGAACTTAAAAACTCACTTCACACAAAACTTCTCATAAGCTGATTAGAGAGTTAGTGCTCATAAATTAAAATGCACATGTGTTCAACTCAAGACAAATTGCAAATAACTTTATCGGGCATTAGCTACTGTTTACTAAGCCTATATGACACTCCACCTCCAGAGTATCATATTTGACGATAGTAAAAGAGACGAATACAAAATAAAAGCAGAATCTGTCAAAAACTGAACAGTCTGTAAAGATCGAATTTTTCAAGGAACCTCTGTAGCTCAAATCAGAAAAATCAAACTAACAAAAGATAGACAAAAGTATCAGGCTTTCTGTCTAAAAATATCAGAAGAAGATAAAATCCAGGGATTGTTCGAGATTTTCTGCAACAGGCGCATAGAATCTGTTTCTGGACAGCAAAACAATACCTCGCACTTTCAATGCATTATAGGCTAAACTTGGCACAAAAAACCGAAACAAAAAGATACAATGAAGTTGCTACATAGGCAAAACCTCCATGACTCAAGAAAAACAAAAACAAACTGAAATTAAAAGATTGGTTGTCTCCCAACAAGCGCTTTTCTTTAACGCCTTTTAGCTAGGCGCAATGCCAAATATCAAGTGTTTTCAAAATCCATTTAAACTTTTCCTTCAATAAGAACTTCTTTCTCTTTGAGGGGAAAGGAAAACCTGCCCTTAATGGGAAAACAAAAGCGTATGCAACCCTTTTTAACATCAATAAAAGCTCCCATGGAACGAAGTAAAGATCTTCCAAGAACAATATTAGCTTGAGCTTTTGACTCCAAAACCAAGAAATCAACCAAAGTAGTCTTATTTTTAAAAGTGAAAAAGAGGATAATCAAATAAGTCTCGAAAATTCATAGTATCGAAAACCATTCTAGGCATAGTTGACATCATAGAACCAATATCGCAATAAGCAAGGAACCTTCTATCATTTATTTCAATAGGAATATAAGGTTCCCAATCTCCATCTATTTCAAGAATTTGATAATTTTTAGAGCTCTTCTCTATTCCATTTACATTTAGATCACACAAAATATTTTCTATTTTATCCAATCTATCAAGTATTCCATCAGTTTTCTCATCCATGGGAAAAACAACCAAACCATTTATAATTCTAAGAGATTCCAATTGATCAATTTCAAGAAAGTCTCCACCAGTAATGACGTCCAAAGCATGCTTACATGCATCGGATAGTTCATAGTAAAAGCATCTCAGTAAAACACACATAGCAAGCATGGGTTGGATCTTTTGATGTCTATCCCAAGCATTTTTGAAACTTTCTCCACCCTTTTGTTTGAAGGTGAAGAACTCAGCCAAGAGAGGCATATCAAGAATGGTAAGGCTAGACATAACGACAAAGCAAAATAGCAAGACAGAAATAAAGGCTACACTAATTTTTTTGAGTTTTAAAATTTTGCAACAAGAAAAATAAACTAAACGAGAAATAAAGCAAGCAAGACAAAAACAAAGTAAAGTGATTGATAGTATGAGACTCCCCTTGCTGTAGCTCCAAAGTCCCCGGCAACAGCGCCAGAGAACTGCTTGATGATCGGTGATGGTAGCGTTGGGTTGTGCCCCAAGCGAAGGCGTGGATGTAGTAAGTAGCAGTTTTCCCTCGTTAACGTACTGCGGTTTATCGAACCAGTAGGACTTTGAAATCAACAACAAAGTGAATGTTGAAGATCTCTGGCGCTTAATCTTCAACAGACGTGGAGCTGCACACACTCAACCAATTACTTTGCCCCCAATGGCGGAAAGGTTGTCAATCTTTCCGGTCTCGCAGAAAACAAAGCGGTTAATTGTATAGTGAAATAAATGAAAATATGAAAGTGGACCAGAGGAGTAATGATGATGAAAAGTGATGAATAAAGGTTGCAATCAATGTAAAAATATGGACCGGGGGCCATAGGTTCACTATTGGAGTCTCTCAAGTAAATAAAACACTCATATGATGGGTAAACAAATTACAGCTAGGCAATTGACAAGATTATAACACAAAATTAATCTAGCTATGACATAGAGAACATGATAATATTTATGTAGGCATCACGACAATGAACAAAGACCGTTGAGTCCAACTGCATCTTTGTCTAAAAAGTCCACCGTTGGATCGCTATCCAGCCTATCACCCAACGGTATTAAGTTGCAACCAACAGACATTTGCATTAAGTAAAGCACATGAAGTAAGCAATACTAATATCAAAAGAGACATTAACACCGTTGGTTTACCCTTAGTAGCAACAGCACACCCTCGCCCTTAGACGTTTCTGTCAATCGTGCCCAGGAACAAAAGGGGGCATGAACCCACTATCTAGCATAAATACTCCCTGTTGGAGATACACACAATCACTTGGCCAAAGTAACTACGTACATCGGAGAGCATGCAAGAACATAAATCAACATATAAGAATCATGCACAATCTGATCATAACTTCATAATCCACCAGATCCCAGCAAACACATCACATAGCATTACAATAATCGATCTTGATCATGTTAGGCAGCTCACAAGATCATAATACATGAAGCACAAGGGAGAGAGACTACCATCTAGCTACTGCCATGGACCCGTAGTCCAAGGTGGGACTACTCACAAATCATCTTGGAGGAAGGCATCGCGATGAAGAGCCCTCCGGGATCGATCTCTCCTCCGGCAGGGTGCCAGGATCAGCTTCAGAATCACCCCCGAACTAGGATTTATGGTGGCGGCGCCTCGGGGTGACTTCTCTGGAAAATAATGGCCGTCTCGACGTCTTTGGGATTAATCTGATTTTATAGGCGTCGGAGGGGGGCGAGGGGACCCACCATGAGTAGGGGCGGGTCCCACCCGCCGCCCTAGGGCAGGCCGAGGCTGGGGGTCGTCCCTGCCCTGTGGGTGGCCGCCAGGGTTGCCCTCTGGACTGAAACTCTTTCTTGGCGAATAAAAAATCCTCGTAAATTTCCAGCGCACTCCGAGAATATTTCCTGTGTTAAGTTTCTGGAACGAAAAGACAGAAAAAATAGGAAACTGGCACTAGGCATTTTGTCAATAGGTTAGTCCGAAAAATGCATAAAAATGATGTAATAAGATAGTAGAAACATGTGACAACATCACAAAACTAGCATGGATCAATCAAAAATTAAAGATACGTTTGACACGTATCTGGGCCTTATTAAGCTCTATGTTTTATTTTGATCTGTGTTAATTTATTGGTTGACCAAAATAGTATCTAAGTTTTCTATTTTAAATAATTTTCCATAAAAAATAGAAATATTTTAGAAAAATGGCCTTTAAAAGCCATTTAAATGCCAGTGGCATTCCTGTAATAAAAAGTGTGCAAAATATTTTCCAAATAATATATTTTGGTAGAGTTTTTAATTTTAAACTTTTAGAAATTTATTTAAAATTTTTTGGACTTATATTTTAAAAGTTATTAGCAATTTCAGAAAAGGAATAATTGAAAAATAATTTAAAAAAATGATGATGTCACCATGACGTCATCGTCCCTTCTCCTCCCGTTGGAGGTCTTCAATGGCCGGAAACGCCCGTTCTAAAACCTCTTGATTCGGGCCTTTAAGCCGAACCCCTCCCCCTCCCTCGGCGTCCCTCTTAACCCCACCCTCTCCTCTTCCTTTGCCGCTTCACCCCCTCCTGAATCATGCCCCACGGCCGCCGAATTTCATCATCGGAGCTCCGCCGCACCGCCGCGGTAAACCTCCGCCTCCGGTCACCAGAGTGAGCCCGAGCCGCCCCTTCTTGGTCCATTCGGTTTTCCCCGTCGTTGTGCATCTCCCTGACATATTTCCCGAATTTTTGCCGCAGCCAATCGACGTGGACGTCCACGTCCGAACGTCGCCGCGCCTCGAGCTTCTCCGGCTGCACCTCCTCGCTGCACCAGGACGCCCCCGATGCCAGCCCCTCGCCATCCACTTTGCTTCGTCGTTGTGCACATCGTCATCGTCTTCTCCGGGCGCGGGAACCATCGAAGCGCCCTCGCCCTCGACGTCCGAGCCGCCCGCCGACGCGCCCTCTCCTTCCGGTGACCGCCGCCGCCGTCGGTATGAACCCTAGGGTTTTAGCCATTAGATCAAGATCCGACGCTCGTCTTTTATTCACTTAACCGAAGGGGTATCGTCCAATCATAGTGCGCCACGTCACTTTATTCTTTTCCTGTTTTCTGTTTTTAAACAGATTTCCTTTATATCTTAGAAATTGAATATCTTTTGAACTAAAAATCCAAATCCAATGATTTTGATGTCTATGGATTCAGAAAAATGAGTAGAATCCATTAGTATAATTTTTGTTAACTTTTGTTTTGTGCACAAACTTGTTAATTGCAGAATCTTTAATAACTTGTTTAGGCCATAAAATGAGTTTTATAAATCCTTTTTGAGTGAATCCAATTGCAAAATTCTTGTTTAGATGTCCTCTGTCCAGTAATATTATTTACCAAATTTTTATAAAATGTTTTTATGCAGAAACTTTAGAATTTGTGTTGTTACCCTTATTTGAGTAATTTGAATTTGTTATTAATAAGAAAATTAATAAAATTTGTTTTGTGGCATCATGCATATAGAACAACCAGAGAACTAAAAGTTATTTTATATTTGTGTTGTGGTGAATTTTACATATTCATGCATGGCATATTTTTGTATTTGGTCACTTGTTTGAATTTGTATATTTATTTGGGTGTTTTATATTCTTGTTAGATTATTCGGAGAGTCACGAAGACTTTGGTGGTTGCTATTCCTGCTCCTATTTTTGCCAAGGCAAGTGGCACACTTGCATATCTTTGTCCTATTAATTTCATAGAGAGACAATTTGCTACCCGCATGGGTAGCTACACACCCATGCGTAATACGGAGATGCAAGTCGTATGTATCAGTTTCAGCTTGTTTTCCTAGTAAAACACAGATATTTGGTGTACAAAACTGGTTTCGGAATTTTCAAAAATATATTTTTTGGTCGTCATTTTTAGTTTTTTTTAATAGTTGACTTTTGGGTCAAACTTTACTAAAAAAATCACAGCGGATGGAAAAAAATTCGAAAAAATTTCAAAATACTTTTTAATAATTCTATCAACTCTACTAGTGACATCCCCCTTGTCTACTTGAGTAATCTCATTTTACCGTTGCATATACGTTTCGGTCAAACTTAGGGTGTGTAGCTACCCATGGGGGTAGCAAGTCTTTTCCGTAATTTCATATATGCATGTTGTAGTTTTACTTAGAAAATTGCATGATAGGTTTATTAGTATTGCTATGCTAAAACTGTTTAGAATAGTTTTATCCGTTTTACTAGATGGTCTAGATGTACCTATGATAACTTGGTAGAATTTTAGACTTGCTATGCTAAATGTTATTTTTGATAAAAGTAATATTTACTAAGTTAAAAAATCTCCTAGGTGGAAATTGGAATTGCTTGGCGGTTGGAGTTGAGTGGCTACTCGGGGCCATGTCTATGGTTTTACCCGAGTATGTGCACTTGTGGATGGCCACCCAGGGACAAAGAGACCAAAGTTGCTCCGAGTTTAGTTAGCTTACCGTGCAGCCACAAGTCATATGGGCTCTGTCTGGATTGAGTACGTTGAGTAGACCTGATCGGCCGAACAAGCAGATGTAGGGGATGTAGGAGGTATTGTTCGGCTATCGGTATGGGAAAGCTCCTCTGAAAGATTCTGTCTCCATCTTCTCCTTTCCTTTTCACTTCAAGAAGGTCAAGGACAGAATGGGCTGATGGAGTCTTGCGGTGAACATGCACAACCTCTGCAGAGTGTCAAATCTAAGTACTTAGCCGTGTCCCCGTTTACGGACGAATCTGAGCAAGCTGAACAAGGACGACAACGGAGGATCTCATCATTCAAATTTCTCTAAGTTAAAACTTGATGGGTGAACAAGGATAGATGAGACGGTGGTTTTCATGCCATGAAAGTCTCTTATAGTTAAAAAAAAGTTTTACAAAGACTTACGAAAAAGTTGGCTTTCTGCAAAATAGCCTTCAAACTCCACCAGCCAAATATGCATATAAGTTATTAGAGTTTTTCCCATATGAGTCCACAAAGTGTCACTTTCCAGATCCATTCCTATGGTTCTGACCAATTTTTGGCTTTAACCTACGTGTTGCAGGTTGTTCTGATGATGAGTAAGGAACGACGTTGGGTTTCGAGTCTTCAACCGACATGCTCGCCTGTGGCTGCATGAAGATGATGAGGGCTCCATGAAGAATAACGTTATTTCCGATGTTTACTCTTTGAGCTAGCCTTGAGATATGCAAGTTGTAATGGATATTTTCCTAAGTACTTGGATCATTCGTGTAATAATTGATGCACTGTTGTGATATTCATCTTAAACTGTGTGTGCAAATGATTCGATCCAGGGATTTGCACTATACATAGGGACTTTGCTATTTTTAAGTGAAGTTCTGCTACATCCTGGCTCTGTCCTTGTTTCCTCATGAAAATAATTCACGTAAATTTCCAGCTGATTACGCGAAACTTCCCCGAACAACTTTTCTGAAACAAAAAGACAGCAGAAAACAGGAACTGGCACTAGGCATCTTGTTAATAGGTTAGTTCCATAAATCATGCCAAAATGATATAAAAACATTATTAAAACATGTGGCACTGATATATAATCAAGCATGGAACCTCAAAAATTATAGATACGTCTGGGATGTATCATCATCCCCAAGCTTAATTCCTGCTCGTCCTCGAGTAGGTAAATGATAATTGAATAATTTTTGAAGTGACATGCTACCAACACAATCTTGATCAAGTAATCATGTAAATCATATGAACTGAATGCAATGATCCAAATAAAGGTTTATTGAATGAAACAAACAATGATTAACCAGGTGCAACATCTAAGCAATAATTTGTTAGAAAAGAGTACATTGAAGATCTAAAAGTATAGCACCTGACAATGATTGATATCTCACAAAGCAATATTCTTTCGACAAAGGGGGTTTGGCCAACACAAAGGAAGATTTAAGTTTTCAGCATAAAGCTTCAACTTGCAACATATTTATCTCAAGATAAGGTCAACACAAAGTTTTCACGGTTAGACACAAAGATAACATGAAGTAAAACTTGAACCAAAGTTGACACCAAGTGATTGCTTGAGAGGTAGGTAAACAAGGAAGAGGGAAAATGACTCAACATAAAAGTAAGAGAAAGGCCCTTCGCAGAGGGAAGCAGGGATTAGTCATGTGCTAGAGCTTTTTGAATTTTTACATAGAGAAGTAAAACAGTTTTGAGATATGCATGCTTTCATCAAAAAATCCACAGAAGAGAAGGTAGATAGTCCTCTGTAACAAGCAAGGCATTTAGACTTTTGAGAGCTGCTGGTAATTAGAGGAATGAGATCACTCCTCGTTCTCCTTTGTTTCACCACTAACCAATGTTTGACTGATTTCTCAGGTTTGCACTGTGCGGAGGAAAATGGTGGGTTGTATTTATATTTTGCTTAAGCCAGCTATCGGCAAATTCAAGTGAGCACGTAATCCATCCTCACCGGGTGAAAGGGGGAAGAAAATGGCCTTGCTTGTCACAGAATATATATATATAGCTTGTCTTTCACTGTTTCCTCATGAGCTTAAAAACAGAGACACAAAAGGGAAAATTTTGAACATTTAAAGATAGCACATGAAAATTTTACTTGGAGTGGCAAGGAAATACCACATGTAGGTAGGTATGATGGACACAAATGGAAAAGATATTTGGCTCAGGGATTTGGATGCACGAGAAGTATTCCCTCTCAGTACGGAATTTTTGGGTTTAGCAAGATATCATGAAAACACACAACATCAGCTTGGTGAAGGATGACTACATGATATACATTAACCAAAACCACTAGACTTCACACCGTCTACCTTGTTAGCCAAACCAACTCTTTGCAAAAAGAATATCTAGACTTTGACAGCTACCAAGCAGCACAAACACTAATCTATTCTTACTATATGTTCCACAAGTTTAAGCATTAAATCTATTTCATATCTCTAAACAATTGACAAGTATCAAATATTCAAAGACAATGATCTACAAGATTATGCAAGTACTTTTCTCACTTCCTACATGATAATTTCCATTCAACCAAACACCAATCAACCTATTTGAAACAAAACTAAATGGGTGAAACCACAAGATAAAACTTCCTAACTACAAAAGCTAATAGCTCTGAACAAGAGATGCATGAAAAACATGAGCTAGAAGCAACAATAATAAAAGCTAAACACTCAACACATATAAGTGAAGAACAGGAGTGTCTAATGGAAAAGCGGAGCGTGTCTCTCTCCCAAACAAGTATGCAAGGATCCAATTTATTGCAAAGACCAGAGAACAAAACATAAACAAACTGAAAGTAAAAACATCTGACGCTCCAAGAACAGCACATAATGTGTGAAGGAATAAAAATATAGTAGCATGAGTAAAACCGATGATTGTTGATGAAGAAGGGGATGCCTTGGGCATCCCTAAGCTTGGACACTTGTGTCTTCTTGAATATTTCAGAGGAGGGTCCATGGGGAGCCTGCCTAAGCTTAAGCTTTTATCCCTCCTTGATCTTCATTCATCACCTTGCACTTGGATACTTGAAAACTTCCTTCACGCAAAACTTATAGCAACTTCATTAGAGGGGTTAGTCCACAAAAACAATATCTTCCTTCAGTTCCAAAGCACAAATCAAGAACTTATTTTTAAAAACATTAGCTACTGTCACAAAGGTCTAAGTAAAGCTCTTGACCTCAAAAGAACTTCACTTTGCCCGCAAAAGAAGCAATGCAAAACTAAGGACAGAATCTTTCAAAAACTGAACAGACTGTAAAGATGAATTTTTTCGGGGTACTTTTGGACCTCAAATCAGAAAATGTAAAACTAAAGAAAGGTAGATAAATCCCTGATGCTTTCTGTCAAAAAAATTCAGCTACAGATGACGTTTTGTGATTGTTTGGATTTTCGAACAGTGAAGAACAAAATTTTGTTTCTGGATAGCAAACTCACAAATTAGTCTTCCTCTCTTTAGAGGCTATTCTTGGCACTAAAAACCAAAACAAAAAGATACGAGAGAGTTGCTACAGAATTAACATACCCAAAACAAGAACAAACCAAAAAGAAACAGAAGGTAAAAATGGGTTGCCTCCCATAAGCGCTTTTCTTTAACGCCTTTTAGCTAGGCAAAAAGGGAAAATTCAAGTTTTATGAGGATCAACTTCAAGATCAAAATCATCAAGGATATCTTCAGAGGAAGAACTAGTATTAAGAGAGTTCTTTGTTAATTCAACATTCTCATAGACAGGATTTAAAATTTTAGTATCTCCTGTGTCTGATTCATCAAGAAGTTTTTCAATCATAGTAGGATGACTAAGCTTGTTTATCTTGTTCGGTTTCAGTTCGGAAACCTTGGGGACATAAGTAAATTTAGGTCCTCTTCCTGCTGGAACTTCCTTGTTTTAATTTTGAATGAGCAAAAAGGTGTGCCTAAAGCATCCGTGGTTTCTTCCAATTTGCCAATTCTCAAATTTTGATCATCCTTACCTTTATTAGTCTCAATATTGTTAATTCTTCTATTTATATTTTTTAAGGATCCCTCAATCTTGATACTACTATCAAGCAGTTTCTTATCTATTTCAGTTACCCAATTCATGTTTGGCAAATTTTTCTCTAAGAAATCAAGCCTTTCCATGACGTGTTCCATTGTAACTTCAGTTTTAGGTTCATTAATAGGTGCAGTCCCAACTAAACTTTCAATAATGTTGCAGGCCTCAACTGAGGGAGTACCTAGGAAATTTCCACCTGTCAAAGTGTCTAGGACATACATATACCAGCTTGTGATTCCAACATAAAAATTTCTAAGAAGTATAGTCTCTGAGTATTTCTATTTGGAACGGTGTTGAGAATCACTAATCCTATACCAAGCATCTTTCAAACTTTCTCCCCCCTTTTGTTTAAAAGTACGAACTTCAACTTCACGAGATGGATAAAAAGGAGTGGAACTAGCCATGATAACAAGACATTACCGAAACAAACTTGGTGCTGGAATTTTTAAATTTTTTTGTGTTTTTCAGTTTTAGAGCAAACGAAAGGAAAAACAAGACTAACAAAAAATAAACTAAGCAAGACAATAACAAAGTAAAGTGAAAGGATGTGTGAAACTCCCCTAGCTGAAGCTTCCAAGTCCCCGGCAACGGCGCCACAAAAAGAGCTTGATGACGTGAATCACACGTTCGCTGGGGAACCCCAAGAGAAAGGTATGATGCAGCAAAGCAACAGTTTCCCTTGATTACAAAACCAAGGTTATCGAACCAGTAGGACTTGGAGAAGGCTTGCTAGGTATCAACGGCGCCAGAAAAAGCTCTTATGGCATGTTGACGTGGACCTACACACGATAACAAACAAACTACTTTGCCCCAACGAAACAGAGAGGTTGGCAATCTCTCCGGCTTGCTGAACACAAAGAATTAAATGTGCAGATGTAAAATATGATGAGAGTGAAATATGACCAGCAAGCAAACAATGATGGAAAGCTACTAAAACGGTTGTAAAGAGTGTAGGAAAATAGGATCGGGGTCCACAGATTACTAGTGGTGTCTCTCCAAAAGATACACATGATGGGTAAACAAATCATAGCATGGCAATTGACAAAATTTTGGGCGCATAACAATGCTATCATAAAACAATATAGTTCACCGCTTCATCTAATATGGACATTACATCAAAATAATACACAGTTATCCAACTGCATCTATGACTAATAATCCACCCTGAGATCGCTATCCAGCATGTCACCCAGAAGTATTAAGTTGCAAGCAACAGATCATTGCAATAAGCAAAGTGCATAATGTAAGCAATGTAAATAACACAAGGAAATAACACCGCTGTTTTCTCCCTAGTGGCAACAGCACATTCATGAGCATAAGCGTTTCTGTCAATCGCACTCAGCACACAAAGGCATGAACCCACTATCTACAATAAATACCCTCTCTGAAGATACTAACAATTACTTGGCCAAAGCATCCACTAGCATCGGAGAGCATGCAAGATCATAGATAAAACATAACACATAGATGAACAAGAGTAATGATTTCCACAATTCATCGGATCCATGCAAACACATCATGTAGTAGTTACAGATATGATCTTGATCATGATAGGCAGCTCACAAGATCTAAGCAATGGAGTACAAGGAGAAGAGACAACCATCTAGATACTCCGTAGTCCCGTGGTGGACTACTCATGCATCACTCCGGAGGCAGGCATGGTGATGTAGATGCCTCCGATGATGATTCCCCCCCTCCGGCAGGGTGCCGGTAAGAGCTATATAACCCTCCCGATCTAGGGTTGACGACGACGGCAGACTCGGATGTTTCCTGTAGAATATGATCGGGTATCGAGGGTTTCCGTGTCGAATTCAATTTACAGGCGAAAGGGCAACTCGAGAAGACGTCGGAGGGCACCAGTTGGGGCCCAGGCGCGGCCAAGGTGTGGGCCGCACCTGGGGGTGTCTGGCCCCTGTGGGGCCCTCTGCAGGCGTCCTCCTGGCTCTGTCCTTATTTCCTCGTGAAAATAATTCATGTAAATTTCCAGCTGATTCCAAGAAACTTCCCCGAACAACTTTTCTGAAACAAAAAGACAGCAAAAAACAGGAATTGGCACTGGGCATCTTGTTAATAGGTTAGTTCCATAAAAAATGCCAAAATGATATAAAAACATTATAAAAACATGTGGCACTGATATATAATCAAGCATGGAACATCAAAAATTATAGATACATTTAGGACGTATCATATCCCTTGTTTGTCTGTCCTGAAATGTTACTAAGAGCAGGCCAATCATTGATGGTTAGAAACAGCAATGCTCATAGGTCAAAGTCCTCCTATTTGTGCTCATCCCATACACTTACACCTTCTTCACTCCACAACTGTAAAAGTTCTTCAACTAATGGCCTTAGGTACACATCAATGTTGTTGTCGGGTTGCTTCGGGCTTTGGATAAGCACTGGCATCATAATGAACTTCCGCTTCATGCACAACCAAGGAGGAAGGTTATAGATACATAGAGTCACATGCCAGGTGCTATGAATGCAGCTCCGCTCCCAAAAGGATTCATGCCATCTGTACTTAGACCAAACCTTAAGTTCATTGCATCACCTGCAAAGTCCTTGAACTCTCTGTCGAGTTTTCTCCACTGCAACCCATCAGCGGGGTGTCTCAACATCACGTCTTTCTTACGGTCTTCTTTGTGCCATCGCAACAACTTGGCATGCTCTTTGTTTTGGAACAAACATTTCAACCATGGTATTATAGGAGCATACCACATCACCTTGGTAGGAAACCTTTTCCTGGGGCGCTCGCCCTCAACATCACCAAGGTCATCTCGCCTGATCTTATGCCGCAATGCACCGCATACCGGGCATGCATTCAAACTCTCGTACTCCTCACCGCGGTAGAGGATGCAATCATTAATGCATGCATGTATCTCCTGCACCTCTAATCCTAGAGGGCAAACAACCTTCTTTGCTTCGTACGTACTTGGGGGGGGGGGGGGCAATTCGTTATCCTTTGGAAGCATCTTCTCTAATATTTTCAGCAACTTTTCAAATCCCTTGTCAGATACACCATTCTCTGCCTTTTATTGCAGCAATTCCAGTGTGGTACCCAGCTTTTTCTGGCCAATCTTTGTAATTTGGGTACAATAATTCCTTGTGATCCTCTAACATGCGCTCCAACTTCAACCTATCGTTTTCACTTCCGCAGTTTATCTTTGCATCAAGAATGGCCCGACCAAGATCGTCATCGGGCTCATTAACAATGGCCTCTTCTTCATCTTCGTCTTCCCCCATTGTAGTACCACCGTGTTCAGGGAACATAGGATAGTTGTCATCGTCCTCTTCTTCTTCATTGTCTTCCATTATAACCCCTATTTCTCCATGCTTGGTCCAACAATTATAGCCAGACATGAAATCGGACTGCAACAGGTGGAAGTGAAGGGTTTTTGAGGAAGAGTAATCCTTCTCATTCTTGCAGTCACGACATGGACAACACATAAAACCATTCTACTTCTTGTTTGTCTCAGCCACACGGAGAAAATTATGCATGCTATTAATGAACTCGGGACTGCGTCGGTCACCGTACATCCATTGCCGGCTCATCTGCATTATATAAGTATATCAAAAACCATTACACTACATCATGAATATAGAAGTGACCAAATTAATTAATACAAGTTCATCACATTAAAACCAATGTAGAGTAGTGACCATATGTAATACATAGTTCTCGTAAAAACATACATTAAAACTAACATACAACTATCTAATGCATTTAAATGTAACAACAAATGCGATCAAAATCACAACTAAGGTAACCATTGATCCAACAGCATAATGATACCAAGCCTCTTTATTAATGGCATTTTCTAATCTTTCTAATCATCAAGCGCATTGATACATCTTGATCTTGTGATCATCGACGACATCGGCAAGATACAACTCCAATTTCATCTTTTCTTCTTCAAATTTTTTCAATTTTTCTTTCAAATCATCATTTTCTTTTCAACTAAATTTAACTTCTCAACAAGAGGGTCGGTTGGAATTTCCGGTTCATATACCTCCTAGATTGTTATGAACACGAAATGAAACAAATAGTTATAAAATATAATATACCATATCTGAATCATAGACCGGACGAGGGCCGACGGGGACGGATATCAAAACCATGGCACTATACATATAACAAACAATCATACAAGTAAGAAAAATTATACAAGCAACTATGTAAATCATACAAATAAGAATTTGTTTTTTTTTCAAATAAGAACAAGAGGCTCACCAAGGTGGTGCCGGCGACGGGGCGGCGCGAGCGATCGACGGCGGTGAGGACGGGGACAGGGACATGACGACGGCACTAAAACCCACAAATCATACTTTAATTTGAACTCAAATTGCATATAAAACAAATAAACTAGCAATGGGCATTACACAACTAACCTAGATTTTGAGCTAAACTAACTTAGGCATTTCATCAAACACCTAGCTAGCAATAGCAATGAAATGAGGAGCAAAACTAGCAATGGGGATGAACTCGAGCTCCAGGAGGATAAAGTTTCTAACCTATTAGAACCCTTGGATAGATGGGGCGCCCTTAATCTTGACAAATCGTGGAAAAAATGTGGATGAATTCGAGCTCGGGAAGGAGATAGAGGAGAAAAATGGTGATGAACTCAAACTCCTCGAGCAGAAAGAAGAAGATGATATAGTGAGAACCTTTAGTCCCGGTTCGTATTACAAATCGGGACTAAAGGTCCATCTTTAGTCCCGGTTGGTAATACCAACCGGGACTAAAGGGTCTCGCGTTGTCCCCACCTCTGCGGCGGATGCCTCCCTATTGAACCGGGACTAGGGCTGGCCGGCTTTCTAGCCGTTGGAACCGGGACTAAAGATCCCATCTGTGCCGGTTCAAATTACGTCCGGGACTAGCTAAAGGTCCGAACCGAAGCCTCGTTTTCTACCAGTGACTGCACACTAGCCCCTGATATTCATCTTTGTGTTGCGACTAATCAGTTAGATTTTTGTACGTTTGAAACTTTACATTTTACAAGATACACTTCTCGAGCTCACAAGACTTCCACACATGCATGAATGATGTGCAGGCACAACCGATCACAAGACTTCGATCGGTGATGAATAATAGGCCTAGTATGATTGCAGTATCGGTAGTCCATTAAAATTCCACACAATCGATCTGTGACCTATGTTCAACAGCATATTTTTTGGATGTCCTGTGTTAATCTTCTTCCGATGGATTGCATTGCATTGCCGTCTAGAGGAAAATAAGAAGACTTTCTTGGGCATGTAGAAAAAAGAGGAAGAAGACGAAACAATCAAAGAAGTGGAAGACGTACGTATGCCCATCATGCTATCGTTCTCCTGGTGTTACCCGACATCCACCCGCGCAAAGATGTAAGCACACCTAGCTCGGTTGTGCCTGTTGTCCGTGGAACAATTCAAGACAAGACCACACGTTGTCCCTCGAGCTGGAAGCCCATCGGCACGTTGAACCCACGCTCGAGGAATTGCTTAGTTCAGTTCAGTTGGAATTGCTTAGTCGAAATCATTGATATACAAGCTCTAGCAACTGATGTGGAAGATCGGTTCAGTCGGAATGTCTCTCCGGATGGCACGTATTCAGCGAAATCTGTTTATGCAGCTCCATTTGAAGGAACATGTAGAGTCTCTACTCAATTGTACTCAGAATTGGTAATTGGATACAAGGTTTTCCACAGCGTCACGCTGGGATGGTGAAGAACTCAGCGACAAGTCGCGAGAGAGGAGGAAGGGAATGTAGCTGTCACAGACAGTTCTTCAGATTACTATCCAATGATCCCTACACGCCGGACGCAGCCTGGCTTATCACAAACACCAGGGTTACCGCTTGGGCCGAAAGGCCGCCATTCCTCCACCTGTCGTCTGCGTCAAATGGGCTTCACGTATCTTCTGCTTCTCCACGCTTCTGTGCTTCACCTTGATCACCTTAGGCAGTAGACGGGTCGTGACAATACCCCCCCCCCCTGGAGTACCAGCTTGCCCCCAAGCTGGTGCCTGAGGAAACTCGTCGACGATCGTATAGATGTTCTCCCAGGTGCGGCATGTTGCTGGACAAGCCGTCCACTGTATAAGCAACTGGGGCACTTGCTTGTTGCCGCGCCGGATCATGCGCTCGTCACAAATCAATTCAGGCTGCACCGGAACAGATAGGTCCATCAATGTCATGGGAAGTTCAGTTGTTACCTGGGTTCCTGGCGGCAGTGCTTTCTTCAGCTGTGAAACGTGAATCACAGGGTGTATTTTGGATGACTCTGGTAACTGTAGTTTGTAGGAAACATTGCCCACTTTCTTGAGGATTTGAAATGGTCCAAAGAATTTGAAACCGAGCTTGTGTGAGGAACGGTGCGCCACTGACATCTGAACATACGGTTGTAGACGCATGTACACCCAATCTCCCACCTGGAAAGTACGCTCAGATCGTTTTTTATCTGCTTGCACCTTCATTCGTTGTTGCGCGCGTTCCAGGTGCTGCCGAATAACTGGTATCATGCGTGCTCTTTCTGTCAGCCACTCATCAAGCTCCTTGTGCCCTGTTGGTTCAGCTGCTTGAAACCCGAATGGACGTGGTTTCCGACCATACAGTACCTCAAACGGAGACTTGCCCAAAGCTGAGTGAAGTGATGTGTTGTACCAATATTCAGCTTGTGACAACCATTTTGCCCAATGATTAGGATTGGCATGTACCAGACAGCGCAAATACGTCTCCAAACACTGATTGAGTCTCTCTGTTTGCCCGTCCGTTTGGGGGTGATATGATGAACTCATGTTCAGTGTTGTGTCTGCCAGTCGAAACAAGTTCTGCCAGAACTGACTAATGAATACCTTGTCCCTGTCAGAGATCAGAACTTGGGGCATGCTGTGAAGTTTATAAACGTTGTCCACGAACAGCTGGGCAACCATGGCCGCAGTGAAAGGGTGTTTCATCGGGATGAAATGCCCATACTTTGAGAACTTGTCCACAATCACTAGAATTGTGTCAAATTTGTTGGACATGGGCAGCCCCTCAATGAAATCGAGGCCAACAGAGTGCCAAGCTTCTGGTGGAACCGGAAGTGGCTGCAACTTCCCTGGTGATTTGACATGCTCACTCTTGGCTTGCTGGCATATCTGACATTGTTGAATGAATTTCAGCACAACCTTTTTTATGCCTGGCCACGTGAACATCTGTCGGATTCTGTGATATGTCACTCGAAAGCCAGAGTGCCCCCCTAGCCCACTGTTGTGCAAAGCCTGCAATATGGCCTGATGTGCTGCTCCATGAGTACCCAGCCATATCTTACCATTCTTCCTGATTATGCCATCTGTCAGTGAATAGTTTTTGTCATTGGATTTTTGCACACTCAATTCAGTGAGTAATTGTTTTGCCTTGTCATCTTGGAGATAGCCTTCAGTAATTATTTCCAGCCATCTTGGTGTTGCTGTTGAGATGGCACAAGCTAGTTGTGGTCGTCTAGACAGCGAGTCAGCAGCTATGTTTGTGTTCCCTTTCTTGTAGATGATCTTATACTGTAGCCCCATTAATTTGAAGAAAGCTTTTTGCTGCATCAGTGTGTTAAACTTGTGATCCCCCAAATGGATTAAGCTCTTTTGGTCAGTGTGAATGACAAATGGACGATGAAGCAAGTAAGATTTCCATTTGTCGATTGCCAGAAGGATGGCCAAACACTCTTTGTCGTAAATGGATAGCGCTTGGTTCTTAGGTCCAAGGGCTTTGCTTAGGAATGCAATGGGGTGCCCTTGCTGCATCAAAACTGCACCAACACCAGTTGCACATGCGTCAGCTTCCACTACAAATTCCTTGGTGAAATCCGGCAAAGCTAGCACTGGAGCTTGTATCAGGGCTTGTTTGAGGGAGAGGAATGCCTCGTTCACTTGAGGAGACCAAACAAAAACAGAATTCTTCTTCAACAAATCTGTGAGGGGTCTGCAGATCACACCGAACAGGGCAATAAATTTTCTGTAGTATCCCACGAGACCCAAAAACCCTCTCAGCTCCTTAAGGTTGCGTGGGATGGGCCATTGTTCCACTGCTATGATTTTAGCTGGGTCAGTCGAGACACGTCTGCTGCTGATAATGTGACCTAGATATTCCAAGGACTGTTTGGCAAATGTACATTTACTTTGCTTCAGATAAAGTTTGTTTTGTTCAAGCAACTGAAACACATGCTCCAGGTGTCGAGCATGTTCAGTTAGTGTCTTACTGTATATGAGTATGTCATCCACGAACACAAGAACAAATTTCCTGATCACATGAGCAAATATCGTGTTCATCGCAGCCTGGAAGGTTGCCGGCGCAGACGTAAGTCCAAATGGCATTACACGGAATTCAAAATGCCCGCTGTGAGTTTTGAATGCTGTTTTCCCTTCGTCCATTTCCGCCATGCGAATCTGGTGGTATCCGGAGCGTAGATCCAATTTCGTGAAGTACTGGGCTCCTGCCAACTCGTCCAACAATTCATCGACGACCGGCATAGGGTAACGGTCCTTGACCGTCACTGCATTCAGCTGACGGTAGTCGACACAGAAACGCCATGTACCGTCCTTCTTCTTCACAAGCAACACAGGTGCAGCAAAGGGGCTCTGGCTTGGTTTGATTATACCTTGCTTGATCATTTCACGAATTTGGCGCTCAATTTCATCCTTTTGTTGTGGTGAATATCGATAAGGCTTGACATTCACCGGTTGTGCTCCCGGCATTAACGTGATCTTGTGGTCAAATGGCCGTCGCGGGGGTAGCCCCTGTGGCTGTGCAAAGCTTGCTTGGTGTTGCTGCAACACGTCTTGTATTTCGAATGGCATATCACTGTCTACTGGTTGTTCAGTGATTGGGCACAAACGAATCAATTGCGCCAGAGCTCTTTGTGCAATTAACTGCTTCAGCTCGTCGCCAGAAATCTGCTCACAGCTTGCTACTTTGTCCTTGATCCCTTTCAGAGTAATGCGTTTCCCGTTCAATCTGAACCGTAAACTTTTCTTAGGCCAATCAATCCACATCTTGCCACAGTCATGTAGCCAGTCCATCCCTAATATCATATCGTAGCATGGTATAGGAAACACACGAAACGATCCCATGAATTTGTTATCTTGGCATTCCCACTGGACATCAGTTACAGCTGTAGTAATTTGTGTTCGACCACCATCAGCTACTTGGACAGTTACAGGCGCAATCTTTACCGTGGACAACCCCAGCTGCTCGACTGTTGTACTGCTGATGAAACTTCCACAGCTACCCGAATCAATAAGCAATAACACTTATTTCCCATGCACTATACCTTGTAAACGAATGCTCTTTTTGTTGCTGTACCTGCCAAAGCTCCCTGCGAAATGTGCATAAGTGATTCCTCACTACTGCTGTCCTCTGCCTTTTCATGTTCACTGTCAGATGCAGATAATTGGAGCACCTCAATCAGTTCCTCCACCACATGCAGTGGTACCGATTTGCTACATTTGTGGCCGGGCTGAAATTTTTCCCCGCACTTGAAACACTCTCCACGAGCACGACGTTGTGACTTCAGTGTCTGTAACTTCGCATCCCAGGGGATTTTAACAGATGTTTTCTCCTCAGCCTTGTGTGTGTCCTCTGGTGTGCTGCCCAATATGCCCTGTCCAGGAAATCCCGTTCTGCTGTATTTCCCTCTGTAGCCCCCCGAATGTCTTGTGTATGGGTCGTGATGTGCGTCCTCAAGTATTTCTTCTTGGGTTTCAGCCAATGACAGTGCCATGTCTACAGTTTTGGGTTTGTGCAGTCTAATGGCACGCTGGATATCTTTCTTCAATCCATTCACGAATTTTGTCACAAAATAAGCTTCATCATAGTGTTTGTTATGCACCAATACTCTGTGTCTTATCTCTTCAAACTTCTGGTAGTACTTGGCCACGCTATGTGTCTGTTTGCACCTCTCCAACGCCTCCAAATATTTCAGATGCTTGTCACGACCAAATTTTGCATTGATCGCGACACACAGTTCCTCCCAGCTACCAACATCATGTTCAGCCTCATATGTTTGTAACCACAGCGCCGCGTTTCCGACGAAATGCATTGTAGCAAAACTGGCCCAAGTGTCATGATCTACTGCATACAGAGCAAAATACTTCTCACAAACAGTTTTCCACCATTTTGGATTGTCACCATCAAACCTTGGGAAATCTGTCTTTGGTGGCCTTGAACGGTGATGTCCAGGACGATACTCGGTGTGCCCAGTGTCCTCAAATGCTCCAGATCGCCCCCCCATCTCAAAATGCACTGGTGTATGAGGAAACTCACGTCTGGTGCTACTACGATTTGCCACGAGCACCTTCAGTGCACCTGACGCTGGTACTGTATCCACTTCTTCAGTAAGAGCGGCTGGTGTTTGTGCTCCTGATGTTGGTATCCGGTCTGTCTCCAATATGTCCAGACGTGTACTGACGGTTTCCAAGGTCTCCTGAATTCCTTTGATGGTGTTATCCACCTGAGGCACCCACGTACCTAAACCGCGCAACGTCTCGTTGATCGCTTTGAGTGTCGATGATGTCTCAGCGCACTGCTTCTGGAGTTCATCCCCTTGCCGCTTCAGTACCGTGAAATCTGCTTGTGCCTTCTCCATCCGAACCTCGTCCGCGTGTTCCCACACCGCCGCTCCGGGAGCCAAGGTCAACCGCCGCCGGAAGCACTCTCCGCCGATGGTGCACGGATCAAGCTGCTGGACCGGGATTTCACCACTCACGGAGGTATCCGTGAGCAACCGTCTAGCCACCGCTCGATCTGCACCCGAATAATCTACCGCCGCCACAACGCCGCCGTGGTTGCTCTGATGTCAGCACACAGCACCGCCGCCGCGAGTTTGGTCACAAGGATGGGATTTTACTGGAGAACCAAACCACCAACGCGCCGCCCCCGATTTCGCCACCGAGAAGTCGATCGAGAAGATCGGCTCTGATTCCCCTTGCTTTTCTCTCTTTTTTTTTTTTGACTTGTTTCTTGCCGCGGATCCGTAGATCTTATGGCTCTGATACCAGATGTAGAGTCTCTACTCAATTGTACTCAGAATTGGTAATTGGATACAAGGTTTTCCATAGCGTCACGCTGGGATGGTGAAGAACTCAGCGACAAGTCGCGAGAGAGGAGGAAGGGAATGTAGCTGTCACAGACAGTTCTTCAGATTACTATCCAATCCTCCCTACACGCCGGACGCAGCCTGGCTTATCACAAACACCAGGGTTACCGCTTGGGCCGAAAGGCCGCCATTCCTCCACCTATCGTCTGCGTCAAATGGGCTTCACGTATCTTCTGCTTCTCCACGCTTCTGTGCTTCACCTTGATCACCTTAGGCAGTAGACGGGTCGTGACATACACATCTAACACCCCCCTCAAACTCATGGTGGATCAACAACACTGAGTTTGGAGAGAAAGAACCCATGCCGCGCTCAAATCTGTGCCTTCGTGAAGAAATCCGCTAATTGTAGCTTAGAGGGCACATAGTGAAGTGCGAGAGTCTGATCCTGCACAGCTGCACGCACAAAGGAGGCATCCACACCTATGTGCTTGGTGAGCTCATGCTTCACCGGATCACGCGCAATGCTGATAGCACCTGTACTGTCTGACAATAGAGGAGTCAGTGCAAAAGCAGAAACACCAAAATTCTCTAGTAACCATCATAACCAGGTCACCTCAGCCATCAACATAGCCATCGCTCGCAACTCAGCCTCGGCAATAGAGCTGGAAACTGCAGTTTGTTTCTTCGTCTTCCAGGCAATAAGAGAACCTCCAAGAAAAACACAGTAAGTAGACAGCGAGCGGCGATCAGAAGGATCACTAGCCCACGTAGGATCATAGTAGACCTGGAGCTGGAGAGAGTTGGAGCGTGGGAAGAAAAGGCAGTGAGAAATAGTTCCACAAAGATATCATAGAACCCGAAGGAAGTGACTATAGTGGACAGAGGTGGGAGCGGAAATGAACTGACTCAGAATGTGAACAGGATATGATATATCTGGACGAGTGAGCTAGATAGACAAGACTCCCAATGAGGTGGCGGTAGCGTGTGGGATCAGTGAGAGGATCACCGTCAGTAGCATGAAGCTGAACATTGAGCTCCATAGGAGTCACAACAGTGCGCTCATCACCAAGAACAGCACAAGCAAGAAGGTCCTGAATATATTTTTCTTGGGAGATGAGGAAGCCATCAGAGGTCGAAGAAACCTCAATCCTGAGAAAATAGTGAAGTGGACCAAGATCAAACATCAGGAACTGCTCACGAAGGCGGGCCTTAAGAAAGGCAATGTACTCAGAATCATCGCCAGTAATGATCATGTCATTGACATAAAGAAGGAGAAGAGTTCGACCATGAGGAGAGGTGTGGACAAACAATGCCGGGTCATGGTCGCTAGGCGAGAAACCAGCGGCAGTCACCACAGAGGAGAAATGCTCAAACCAGGTGCGAGGGGCTTGTTTAAGGCCATAGAGGGAGCGCCGAAGGCGGCAAACCATACCATCAGGAATAGAGTAGCCTGGTGGTGGCTGCATGTAAACCTCCTCATGCAACTCACCAATGAGAAAAGCGTTTTGGACGTCAAGCTGAGATACAGACCAATGAAAAACAGAAGCCACAACAAAAAGAATGCGGACAGTGGTCATGTGGGCCACAGGAGTGAATGTCTCATCATAATCACGTCCCTGCTTCTGCTGAAAGCCACGAGCCACAAGACAAGCTTTGTAATGCTCAAGAGAGCCATCAGAGCATGTCTTAATCTTATAGACCCACTTGCATGTGATGGGACGAACACCAGGAGGAGGGGAAAGAACATCCCATGTGCCAGTGCGCTCAAGCGCAACAATCTCCTCATCCATCGCAAGCTGCCATTCAGGCTGAGCCATGGCATCCCGATAGGAAGTGGGCTCGGAAACAACAGAAAGACTGTACTGGGAAGGATAATAGCGTTCAGGAGGCCGTAGTGAGGGCCGAGTACAGAGGTTATGAACCGGTGTAGGCGGGAAAGGGCCGCTCCAGAAGTGGAAGGCACGTCAGAGGGATCCTACATGGCACGAGAACGACGAGTGTAGTGAAGAGGGAAAGGAGAAAGGGGAGGACGCACCGGATCGGTAGGCGACGAGGAAGGAGGGGAGGGCGGCGTCGGTGGTGTATCAGGAACAACGGGACTCACCGGAGGTGGAGGTGGAGGAGGAACATGAGGCACAGAAGGAGAGGTGTCGGGAAGTATAAGGAAGGAGATATCCTCAAATGAAAAGGTCGGGTAGTGTGGACGAGACTTATCAAAAGTCACATCACATGAAATATGCAGCCGATGACCAACAGGATCCCAACATTGATAACCCTTGTGTTCATCACTGTAACCAAGAAAGACACACTCAACCGACCGAGCCGTCAATTTGGTGCGTTCGCGTGGAGCAAGAAGGACATAGCACACGCACCTAAACAGACGAAGAGCAGAGTAGTCAGGAGAACGACCAGAGAGACGATCCATAGGAATACCACCTTGCAAAGCAACCGAAGGTTGGAAGTTGATGAGATAGGTGGATGCAGAAACAGCCTCAACCCAAAAGTGGGGTGGAAGAGAGGCGGCAATCATCATCGCACGAGCTGTCTCAAGGAGGTGACGATGCTTGCGCTCAGCAATGCCATTCTGAGCATGGGCACAAGGATGTGGCGATGCTTGCGCTCAGCAACACCATTCTGAGCATGGGCACCAGGACAAGAGAACTAGGCAAGAGTACCCTGATCGGCAATAAAACCATGCAACATCTGGGAGATATACTCACCAGCCGAGTTTGCATGGAAAACATGAATGGGCGTGGAAAACGGGGTGTGAACCATGGCAGCAAAATGCTTGTATATAGAGGGGACCTCATTGCGAGATTTCATAAAATAGAGCCAAGTGTAGCAAGAGAAATCATAATTAAATAAAACATAGTAGCGATGACCCCCTTTCGAATCGAAGGGTGTAGGATGATGGTGTGTTGGAAAGAGTTGGGTGGTGCCCCAAGCGAAGGCGGAGTTGCAGCTTGCAGCAGTTTTCCCTCGATTAACGAACCGAGGTTTATCGAACCAGTAAGACCTTGAAATCAGCAACAAAGTGAATGTTGAAAATCTCTGTCGCTTAATCTTCAACAGATGTGGACCTGCACATACTCAACCAAAATACTTTGCCCCCAACGGCGGAAAGGTTGTCAATCTTTCCGATCTCGCAGAAAACAAAGCGGTTAATTGTATAGTGAAATAGATGAAATATGAAAAGTGACCAGTGGAGTAATGATGATGAAAAGTGATGAATAAAGGTTGCAACTAATGTAAAAAGATGGACCGGGGACCATGGGTTCACTAGTGGAGTCTCTCAAGTAAATAGAACGATCATATGATGGTTAAACAAATTACAGCTGGTCAATTGACAAGATTATAACACATACTTAATTTAGCTATGACAAAGTGAACATGATAATATTTATGGAGGCAACATGACAAGGAACAAAGACCGTTGAGTCCAACTGCATCTTTGTCTAAAAAGACCACCATGGGATCGCTATCCAGCCTGTCACCCATCGGTATTAAGTTGCAAGCAACAGACATTTGCATTAAGTAAAGTGCATGAAGTAAACAATACTAATATCAAAACAGACATTAACACCACTGTTTGACACTTAGTAGCAACAGCACACCCTTGCCCTTAGACGTTTCTGTCACTCGTACCCAGGAACAAGAGGGGGCATGAATCCACTATCTAGCATAAATACTCTCTTGGAGATACACACAATCACTTGGCCAAAGTAACTACGCACATCAGAGAGCATGCAAGAACATAAATCAATCGTATAAGAATCATGCACAATCTGATCATAACTTTATAATCCATCGGATCCCAGCAAACACATCACATAGTATTACAATAGTCGATCTTGATCATGTTAGGCAGCTCACAAGATCATAAACATGAAGCAAAAGAGAGATACTACCATCTAGCTACTGCCATGGACCCAAGGTCCAAGGTGGGACTACTCACAAATCATCCCGGAGGAAGGCATGGAGGTGAAGAGCCCTCCGGGATCTATCTCCCCTCCGGTAGAGTGCCGGGAACTGCTTCAGAATCACCCCTGAACTAGGGTTTGAGATGACGACACGTCGGGATGTCTTCTGTGGAAAATAATGGCCGCCCCAACAATTTTAGGTTTAATGTGAATTTATAGGCGTCGGAGTGGACCAAGGAGGTGGACCACGGGCAGGGGTAGGTCCCACCCGCGGGTCCCCCCTAGGCTGCGGCAGGAGCCCGCCTGCGCCCTGTGGGTCGCCTCCGAGGCTGTGTGTCCAATTTTCGTTCAATAGGTTAGTCCAACAAAATGCATAAAAATGATGTGATATGATAATAGAAACATGTGACAACATCACAAAATTAGCATGGATCACTCAAAAATTATAGATACGTTGTACACGTATCAGCATCCCCAAGCTTAACTCCTACTCGTCCTCGAGTAGGTAAGTGATAACAAAATAATTTTTGATGAGACAAGCAACCAACATAATCTTGATCAAGATAGTAATACAAAGCACATGATGTGAATGAGGTGATCCAAAACAATTGTCTATAGTTGACATTAAGCAAACAATGATTAACAAACGCTAGCTAACAAATGCTAGAAACTTTTCATGAATAAGTGCGTTGGAGACATGGAACCATACATAAGGTTTAGAAAGAAGAATTGCAAATTATGTCTCCAACGTAAAGTATCAATCATTCTTCAAAGCATCTAATTAGTCATTCATGAAAATAGCCAAGCTCAAGTCAAGTGTCCTAATCCATCTACTTCACAAATCAACTATTATGAAGTCTACTCAACTAGTGCAAGTAAGAAGTGGCTTTGGCACCAAGATGTTATTGCAAAGAGAACAATGATGGAGGTTTGGAAGGTCAAAAATAAAGGCTCAAACAGTGGAGAAGGTAACCACAAGACACAAGGAAGTCCCGTAGTTGACACTGTATGAGGAGTAGTGATTACCATGCAACGGATACACATAGACCTATAAGTGTATGAAAGCTCTCCAATGGAACTAGTGGGGGTGCATCCAACTTGCTTGCTCATGAAGACCTAGAGCACTTGGGGAGGCTCATCCTTGGAATATACAAGCCAAGTTCTATGACGTTAATTCCCTACTTAGTTATACTACTAAAACAACATGAGAACTCTCTACAATTAAGTGTAGGTGCTACTAGCACAAGTATGATAAAAATGATAGTGGTGTTGCTCCCTCTCTCTTTTTCTATTTTTTTGGATTTTGGGCGGCTGACTTGGCTCTTTTAAATGCTCTCTCATTTGGCCTCCTTTGGGCTCTTTTATTCTTTTTTTATTTTATACCTCCCAGTAGGAGCAACACTCTATATTAGAAATGGATCATCACACTTTTTGGTACTCATAACTCATAAGAATAATACATGATGTATAAAAGAAGATATGCATGATCGAGCGTAGTGTGAAAAAAATATAGAACATGTGGCAAGCCAGGCGACACACTAACTCAATGATCACGCAAACTATATGGTAATGAAGAACGACATCAAGTCATGTCATGTAATGATGGTTGTTGCACGGCAATGTATCTCGGAACGGCTATGGAAATGCCGTGATAGGTAGGTATTGTGGCTGTTTTGAGGGAGATAGTTGGCTTATGTGTAGGAGAACAGGATGAAGTTCTCCCACGGAGTTGGATGTACTCGCGAAGTATGCACCAATCTCAATGTGAGAGAGGGCATTGCACAACACCGAAGAGGCTAGCAAAATATGGAGAGTGGAAGTGTCAAAAAAACAAAACTCAACAATGCATTTCGTATATTGCAAACAACTAGCAGTTTCAATGTTCCACAAATGGTTAAATAAACCCCGAGAGGGGTCATGGCAATGACACAAGTGCCCCGTTGGCTTCCCCGACAGTTGCAGTAACTACCCACTAGGAACTTATTTTCAACTGAGCAGAATTCATGACATATTAGCATTGTTGACTTAGGTTGTTTAGTTCAGAAAAGTACGGCTCCACGCTTTACTAACACATCTCCACTAATCAGCTCTAACACCATTAACCGACATATTTTAACCATTAGTTATTTTAATGCCTCGAAACAATTGAAAAGTATCAAATTATCCATATAGTGATCTACAAGACTATGCATATTTTTCTACTTCATACCACTACCACATGCATAGCATTTTATCGATCATAACACATTAACCAAGCAACTTAAACAAATCTCTAACAAATATACGTGAAGAACAAGAGAGTTTGACATCAACCAGTAGCATCTCTAAATAAGATAAAAACTAAAAGCGAGAGCTTACTAGCAAACAAACAGTAGCTAAGAATACTCAACAAGATATAAGCGAAGCGCAGGAGTATTCAAATAAAAAGCGAAGTGTGTCTCTCTCCCACACAAATAAAGCAAGGATCCAATAAGCGTATGACCAGCAAAATAAACAAAAAAACTGAAAGTAAAAAGACGCTCCAATCATAGCACATAATATGTAAAGTGATAAAAACTTAGTTCAACGAAAACGACCTCATGATAGTCGGTGAAGAAGAGGGGATGCCTTGGCCATCCCCAAGATTTGACGCTTGATGTTTATTGAAATTCATAAGGGATGCCATGGGGGCATCCCAAGCTTGAGCTCTGATCCGTCTTCAATTTCTTCATTATCCTCTCCTTTGGAACTTAAAAACTCTCTTCACACAAAACTTCTCATAAACTGATTAGAGAGTTAGTGCTCATAAATTAAAAATGCACATGTGTTCAACTCAAGAAAAATTGCAAACAACTTTATTAGGAATTAGCTACAGTTTACTAAGCCTCAATGTGGCACTCCACCCCTAGAGTATCACATATGATGATGGTAAAGAGACAAATGCAAAATAAAAGCAGAATCTGTCAATATCAGAACAGTCTGTAAAGATCGAATTTTTCTAGGCACTTCTGTAGCTCAAATCAGAAAATTCAAAACTAACGAAAGATAGATAAAAGTATCAGGTTTGCTGTCTAAAAATTTCAGAAAAAAGATAAAATTCAGAGAATTTTTAGATTTTCGAACAGTGAAGGACAAAATTCTGTTTCTGGACAGCAAAACAACACCTCGCACTTTCAATGCATTAGAGGCTAAACTTGGCACAAAAAACATAAAGAAAAAGATACAATGAAGTTGCTACAGAGGCAACAACTTCATGACTCAAGAAAAATAAAAAGCAAACTGAAAGTAAAAGATGGGTTGCCTCCCAACAAGCGCTTTTCTTTAACGTCTTTTAGCTAGGCACAATACCAAATATCAAGTTTTTTCAGAGGCATTTGCAACATCGAGAGCATAGCTTGACCTTATGATTGATTCAAAAGGAAGCTTCTTTCTCTTTCTAGGGAAGTGTTCCATCCCTCTTCTAAGGGGAAACTGAAATCTTATATTTCCCTCTTTCATATCAATAATAGCACCAACGGTTCTCAAAAACGGTCTCCCCAAAATAATAGGACAAGAAGCATTAAACTCAATATCCATAACAATAAAATCAATGGGAACATAGTTATCATTAACAACAATAAGGACATCATCAACTCTACCCAAAGGTTTCGTTTTAGAAGAATTAGCAAGATGAACATTTAAATAGCATTCTTCCAAAGGATTTAAATTAATCATATCACAGAAACTTTTAGGCATAGAAACACTTGCACCAAGATCACACAAAGCATTACAATCAAAGTCATTTATTTTCATCTTAATAGTGGGTTCCCATCCATCTTCTAATTTTCTAGGGATAGAAGTTTCTAACTTAAGCTTTTCTTCCCTAGCATTGATAAGAGCATCAGTAATATGTTTGGTGAAGTCAATATTTAATTTACTAGCATCCGGTGACTTAGCAAGTTTTTGTAGGAACTTTATGACTTCAGTAAGATTGCAATTATCAAAATCAATTTCATCATATTTAAATAGGCTAGGAAGATCCTCATTAGTAGTTTGGATAGTATAAACTTTAACAGTTTTCCTATTCATTTCAGCAATTCTAGCTTCTTCTTTCTCTCTAGCCCACCTAGCTTTTAAACGAGCCATCATCCTTTCATTCTCATTAATTTGAATAGAAATAGTATTTAAAGATTCAGTAGGCTTGTCTTGAAGAGGAATGGTTCTAATTTTTAAAATTTCAACATCATGAGCAAGATCTTCCACTTTAGAGACAAGTCTATCCAGTTTTTCAAGTTTCTCTTCGATAGTTTTGTTTAAATCTTTTTGAGATGAGATAAATTCTTTTTGAAAGGAGGTCGAGCCTCCGCAAGGCAACAGAATATATTTTGGAGGACAATTCACATGAATGTCGCACGCACGGTCTCACTCCGGCCTGAGCCCGGTCAGGCGGCGAGGCGAGTGCTTCTAATATATGAGATGGTGAGAATCAAGTATCAGTCCTTGTCAACTAGCAATCTAGGACAAGAGATTGCACCTCCACGTAATGGAACAATACCGGTTGACGATAGAAGGTGGACAGACAAGGGAGGGGTGGAAAATGCTTGTTCGCTCATCTGGATTGGGAACTGCATGCTTCGATCATGGCGCATGTGTCAAGTTTTCGATTGGTAGCAACATTTTTTGGAGGAACGAAATATCCGATTACCAATCGATTGCCGGAAATTGCCGAGAGAAAAATTCTTCATGCGCTAGACATTAATTTGAAACTTGTAATTAGATGAAGTACCTTTGCAGCAGCTATTGGTAAACTGGTAAAGATCTGCGTGACGATAGATACCAAGCGCTCAGTGTCACAAACTCGTCACGGTACTAGTAGTAAACTAGCTAGTCCAATTCAATGAGGGGCAACATGAGATCTTTGATGGTACAGTTCTGTATCCTGGTTGCAACGGGCTCTTCCCAGACCCTAAACGTGTGGTCACAGTATCGGGCATTGAGCAGCTCGAGGCACGGGCAGTGGTCGAGGAGGGCAACAAGTAGCTCTTCCTGGAAGAAGCCCCTGCAGATCACGACGTGCTCAAGCAAAGGGAGCTTCTTGATGAGCTTCTTCATGAGTTCCATTTCACGGATGTAAGGCGCTCTGCATATAGGCCGGCGATGAGGATGAGAGTTAGTCAGCTGATGATTTGTGTGACATGGGCGATGGGGGTAGGAGTTAGAGCATGTTCCTATTGGCCAGGCGGACTAGGATGTCTTGGCCAGTAAAGGACTGGTACCGTCCGGTGCTGCGATCCACCGCCACGAGCGACATGGCTTTCCATCCGGCGAGGGGCTGTTCCTGCCAGTACCACTGGTCGCCGTCACACAGATCGATACTGCACCATAGCAGGGGCTCGTGCTGGGTGATCCGCCGCCAGTGCAAGCACGCGCGCCCTGCACCGCGGAGGATGTTGGTCTGCGGGAGCTTGCCGAGGACGATGCACAGAACGTCTCGGGGCAGCGACGAACCACTACTAGAAAACGGACCTTTCGTCCAGAGCAAGATTTTGCTCTAGTCTCGGATGAATTTGGAACTGGGACTAGAGGGGGGCTCTAGTCTCGGTTCATCGGCTACGAGGCCGGTAGCCTCTAGTCCCCGGTCGTGGGACAGCTCTAGTCCCGGTTCGTATAACGAACCGGGACTAAAGGGTTGTAGCAGGCCGCACCTGCCGTGGGGACCAGCGCGAGACCCTTTAGAACCGGTTCGTATAACGAACCGGTACTAAAAGTTTCCCTATATCATCTCCTACCCCAACCTCCATTTTCCTGCTCGAGAGCACACTCCATTTTTGCTCTCTTTCCTCTACCGAGCTCGAGTTAATCCCCATTTTTCCCACCATTTGTCAAGATATTGGCGGCACCCATCTATCCAAGGGTCAGCAACTTCATCCTTTATTTTGGCGGCATTGCAAGTTTAGCTCATTTCGTTGCTAAAATTTAGCTCATATCATTTTTGTAGTGGTAGCTAGGTGGTTGATGAAATGTCAACTTAGAGAGTTCATTTGTTTTATATATGCAATTTGAGTTCTAAATTAAGTTATGATTTGTAGGTTTTAGTGTCATCCCGTCCCCTTCCTCACCGTCGTAGATCGCCTGCGCCGCCCTGTCGTCGGCACCACCTTGGTTAGTCTCTTGTTTTTATCTTTTTGTTAAAGAAAAATTCTTACTTGTATGATTTAGATGCATAGTTATTAGTTGTATAGTTTTTTTTACTTCTATGACTGTTTGTTATATGTATAGTGTCATGGTTTTGATATCCGTCCCCGTCGGCCCTCGTCCGGTCTATGATTCAGATGTGGTATATTATCTTTTATACCTATTTGTTTAATTTTGTGTTTATAATAATTATGCCGAACAACACTTGACATACATATATTCTTATCTAGGAGGTAGTTGAACCGAAAATTCCAACCGACTCTGTTGTCGAGATGCTAAATTTATTTGGAAAAGAAAACAATAATTTGAAAGCAAAATTGAAAAGAAGTGAAGAAGAGAAGATGGAATTGGAGTTGTATCTTGCCGATGTAGTCCATGATCACAAGATCAAGATGGATGCAATGCGCTTGAAGATTAGAAACATTAGAAACTATGCCATTAATAGAGAGGCTTGGTATCATTATGCTGTTGGATCAATGGTTACCTTAGTTGAGATTTTGATCGCATTTGTTGTTGCATTTAAATTCATTACATAGTTTAATTGTATGTTAATTTCAATGTATGTTTTAATTATGAGAACTATGTATTACATTTGGTCAGTACTCTACTTTGGTTTTAATGTGATGAACTTGTATTGATTAATTTGGTCACTTCTCTGTTCATGATGTTGTGTGTAATGATGTTTTCCCTTCTTATGCATAAAAGGTGCTCGATGAACCGGCAATGGATGTATGATGAACGACTCTCTATCGAGTACATTCAAGGCCTGCGATCTTTTCTCAATGTGGCTGAGGCAAATGCGCGGGATGGTTTTATGTGTTGTCCATGCCGTGTCTGTCGGCATGAGAAGGATTACTCTTCCTCAAAAACCCTTTACATCCACCTTATTAAGTCCGATTTTATGTCCGGCTATAATTGTTGGACCAAGCACGGAGAAAGAAGGGTAATGATGGAAGACAACGAAGAAGAAGAGAACGATGACAACTATAATTCTATGTTCCCTGAATACGGTGGTAATGCAAGTGGGGGAGCTGAGGATGAAGAGACACCAGATGAGCCCATGGTAGATGATGATCTTCGTCGGGCCATCGTTGATGCATAGAGAGAAGCAGAAAGTGCAAATGAGAAGTTGAAGTTGGAGCGCATGTTAGAGGATCACAAAAAAAGTTGTACCCAACTTGCGAAGATGGCAACACAAAGCTCGGTACCACACTGGAATTGTTGCAATGGAAGGCAGAAACTGGTTTATCTGACAAGGAATTTGAGAAGTTACTGAAAATAATGAAGAAGAAGCTTCCAAAGGATAACGAATTGCCTGACAGTACGTATGAAGCAAAGAAGGTTCTCTGCCCTCTAGGATTAGATGTACAGAAGATACATGCATGCATTAATGACTGCATCCTCTATCGTCGTGAGGAGTACGAGAATAAGAATGAATGCCCGGTATGCGGTGCATTGCGGTATAAGATCAGACGAGATGACCCTAGTGATGTTGAGGGCCAGCCCCCCAGGAAGAGGGTTCATGCCAAGGTGATGTGGTATGCTCCTATATTACCACGGTTGAAACGTTTGTTCAGAAACAAAGAGCATGTCAAGTTGTTGCGATGGCACAAAGAAGACCGCAAGAAAGACGAGATGTTGAGACACCCCGCTGATGGGTCGCAGTGGAGAAAAATCGATAGAGAGTACAAGGAATTTGCAGATGACGCTAGAAACTTAAGGTTTGGTCTAAGTACAGATGGCATGAATCCTTTTGGGGAGCAAAGCTGCAGTCATAGCACCTGGCCTGTAACTCTATGTATCTATAACCTTCCTCCTTGGTTGTGCATGAAGCGGAAGTTCATTATGATGACAGTGCTGATCCAAGGCCCGAAGCAACCCGGCAACGACATTGATGTGTACCTAAAGCCACTAGTTGAAGAACTTTTACAGTTGTGGGGCGAAAAAGGTGTACGTGTGTGGGATGAGAACAAACAACAGGAATTTGACCTACGAGCACTGCTCTTCGTAACTATTAATGATTGGCCTGCTCTTAGTAACCTTTCAGGACAGACAAACAAGGGATACAATGCATGCACACACTGTTTAGATGAGACTGATAGTACATATTTGGATAAATGTAAGATGGTTGTGTACCTAGCCATCGTCGATTTCTTCCTCCTAAGCATCCCGTAAGAAAGAAATGTAAGCATTTCAAAGATACAGAGCATTGGAGGAAACCTGTCCGCCGTACTGGTCATGATATATTTGGTATGGTCAAGAATCTAGAAGTGATCTTTGGAAAGGGTCCTGGCGGTCAATCTGTTCCGAATGACGCCACCGGACACGCGGCCATGTGGAAGAAGAAATCAATATTTTGGGAGCTACCCTATTGGAAAGTCCTTGAAGTCCGCTCTGCAATCGACGTGATGCACGTGACGAAGAATCTTTGCGTGAACCCGCTAGGACATTTGGGCATGTATGAGAAGACAAAAGATACGCCGGAAGCATGGCAGGACCAGCAACGTATGAAATACCCAGACAACCTACATCCAATGAAGACGGATAAAGGAGGTCTAAGTCCTGCCAGCTACACTCTTACGAAAGAAGAGAAGGAAATATTTTTTGAAGTCCTGAGCAGTATGAAGGTCCCGTATGGCTTCTCGTCAAATATAAAGGGAATAATAAATAGGGCCGAGAAAAAATTTCAGAACCTAAAGTCTCATGACTGCCATGTGCTTATGACCCAATTGCTTCCGGTTGCATTGTGGGGGATTCTACCGAAAAATGTTCGACTACCCATTGTGAAGCTATGTGCATTTCTCAATGCAATTTCTCAGAAGATAATCGATCCAGAAATTCTATCAAGGTTACAAAGGGATGTGGTTCAATGTCTCATTAGTTTTGAGTTGGTGTTCCCACCATCCTTCTTCAATATTATGACGCATCTACTAGTACACCTAGTCGAAGAGATTGCCATTCTGGTTCCTGTATTTTTACACAGTATGTTCCTCTTTGAGAGGTTCATGGGAGTCTTGAAGAAATATGTTCATAACCATGCTAGGCCAGCAGGAAGCATCTCCAAAGGCTATGCAACAGAGGAGGTTATTGAGTTTGTGTTGATTTTATTCCCGACATTAAGTCTATTGGTCTTCCTGAATCGCGGCATGAGGGGAGACTGAGTGGAAAAGGCACTCTAGGAAGAAAATCAATAATATATAGGGACGGGCATTCTTTCACTCAAGCGCACTACACAGTTCTATAAAATTCCACCTTGGCGGCTCCGTATATCGAGGAACACAAGAATATTGTATGCTTCAACAACCCCGAGAAGCCTGACTACTGGATTAGACATGAACACATGGAGACTTTCGGCGGTTGGTTGCAAACACATCTCAACAATAACAACACAGAAGATCAGCTGTACTTGTTGTCCAGGTCACCATCTCCGACTATATGGACTTTCCAAGGGTACGAGATAAACGGGAATACATTTTACACATTCGCCGAAGATAAAAAGAGCACCAACCAAAACAGTGGTGTCCGCTTTGATGCAACAAACAACAATGGGTCACAGGACACATACTACGGTTACATAGAGGAGATATGGGAACTTGACTATGGACCTACTTTTAAGGTCCCCGTGTTTTGGTGCAAATGGGTCAAGCTGACAGCAGGCGGGTTAAAGGTAGATGAGCAGTAAGGAATGATAACAGTGGACCTCAACAATCTTGCATACTTAGACAAACCATTCGTCTTAGCCAATGATGTGGCTCAGGTTTTCTATGTGAAGGACATGTCTAGCAAACCGAGAAAAAATAAGCAAAAGAATACGTCAGATGATGAGCCAAAGCGCCACATAGTTCTTTCAGGTAAAAGAAACATCGTGGGAGTGGAGGATAAGACAGACATGTCAGAAGATTATGATAAGTTTCATGAAATTCCGCCCTTCGCAGTGAAGGATGACCCAAGTCTCCTGTTAATTAATGAAGATGCTTCCGTGGTTACGGCGCATAAAAAACCTAAACACTAGATAGAGATGTTGTGATGTGTAATAATGTATTAAACCTTCTATGTAACTTCACCGTTGGATGTATGCAGGGAATCTGAATGATTTGTATTCGGTCGATGAACTGAAAGATTTTTATATAGAACAAAACAAATGGTTTCCCCTGCATACATCCCAACGGTGGCTCGTGAGTGCCTGCATATCAAATGCACAGTTTCGAGTCAAATGAAATTATTTGAATAGTTATTAATTGAAAATGGCAAAATAGTTAATAGTTTGAATAGTTTGAATAATTATTTTGGAAAACAAAAAAAGTTTTGGATTACTTATTTAAATTCCAACACTTTTCATTTTGAAATTTTTGTCAGATTCAAAAAATATTAGTTAATGCATTTTTAATTGAAAATGGCAAAATGGTTAATAGTTTGAATAGTTATTCGGAAAACAGAAAATGGTTTTGAAATTGTTATTCAAATTCAAACACTTTTCATGTTGAAATTTTGTCAGATTCAAAAGTATGTAGAAGTTATTCAAATTCATATTCAAAACACTTTTCAAATTCACTTTCAAACACTTGTCACATAAAATTTTGGGCGCAAAAAAAACCTCTGGTCCCGGTTGGAGCCGCCATCCGAGACTAGATGTTTTTGCGCGCGCCCTTTTCGGCTGCCCCCGAAAAAACCTCTAGTCCCGGTTCGTGGAACCAGCCGGGACTAGAGGGGTACCCTCTAGTCCCGGTTCGTGGCACGAGCCGGGACTAGAGGTCCTTGCTATAAATACCTATGCCTCATCCCGGCCCGAGCCACAGACCGGGACAGAGAGAAGGAGCACTACCCACCGCCGACGAAGACGCCGTCAGGCTGCCCCCTGCTCCACGCCCGTGCCGCCCTCTCCTCCGGCCGCCATCGTCGCGACCGCCTCCTGCCGCCGTCGATGCCTCCACGCCGCCGTCGTCGTCGCCACACCGCCATCGCCGCGACCGCCTCCGTCGCGGCCGCCTCCACTCCTCCAGCCGCCCCTGCTCCACGCCGTCGCCACGGTCGCCTCCACGCCGCCGTCGCCGCCCCTCGGTAAGTTTGAATCTAGGAAATGTAGTATATATTTTAGTATTTTAATTATAGGATATGAATTTTAAGGCTTTGAATTCTATAAATGTTAGAAGATATTGTTAGAAGTAATTCTATAAATTATTAGGCTATTAGCTAGGAATTCTATAGATGTTATCTATAATTTGTTAGAAAAAATTGTGTGAAGTAATTTGTTAGAAGATAAATTATTAGGCTATTAGGCTATTAGTTAGGAATTCTATAAATGTTATCAACAATTTGTTACAAGTAATTTGTTAGAAAATTTTTGTTAGAAGTAATTTGTTAGAAGATAAATGTTATCTATAATTCCATAGATGTTATCTATAATTTGTTATAAGTAATTTGTTAGAAAAAAATTGTGTGAAGTAATTTGTTATAAGATAAATTATTAGGCTATTAGCTAGGAATTCTATAAATGTTATCAACAATTTGTTAGAAGTAATTTGTTAGAAAAATTTGTTAGAAGTAATCTCTTCTCTACTACCTAAAAAGAAAGTTTTGTTCTGTCGTACGTCGCCTCCGCGTTTCGCTTCGTCTCTTCGTCGCGCTCCGCCCATCCTTTGTCACACACGCCCAATCTGCGCCCGCAAACCTCGCCATACCTCACTCACCCCACTCCGACACCAGGATTGCTTCGCCCCCAAACACCATCACCACGCCACGATATGCCACCTCTCTCTTCTCACTGAGCCATCCCACACCCCTTCTCATCACATCCCCAAAGCTGCCGCCGCCGCTTACATTCTCCTTCCCGTCATATCCCATGGAACCCTGTCAGGTTTGCCGCCACCGCTCCTCCCGTCTCGCCGCCCACCCCAGAGCGCGTGATGGGAAGGGCTTAAAACACAAAGCCAGGCGCGGCCTGATCCGTTCACCCATGTCCAGGCTTCGCCGTCCCCGAGCAGACGTGGTCGTCCTTATGGATTCGTCACCTTCCCCGACACGGTATGACTGCTCCAACTTTGTGTCACTTTTGTATGGATGTTCTCGGTCGAAGGACTTGGTGGAGTACATCCTGTAGGCTCTCTGGCGCATCTGCCGCACCATCTCATCGTCTGCGACATCCTCCAGATCTCCACCGACTCCGAGATCGGCCCCACTTCTCATCTGTGATGCAGCTTCCCTTTGTCGCAAGGGTAAGGTAGGTTGCATAATTTTGCATCTGTACGGTATGGTGCCCAGGAGAGGGAATGCTCGGATCTGACGTTGGTGTGCGCCGCCTCCCCGTGCCGCCCCAGGATCCCAGCCACCACGCATATGATCTAGAGCTGGCCGAGCTCCAGGACGTCGTCACGTCGATGCTGCCTCCGGCCATGGTCTGGGTCGCACTCGGACAGGGCGGCACTGGTCAGCTGGCCATCACCGGCATACCGCACGCGGCCGTCCTCCTCCGCCTCCTTCCTCTGGCCACCGGCTCGCCCTCATAGACCAACCATCCCGTGCTCACCTCCTCAAGGTGACAAACCCTCCCATCCTCCCTTCTCTCTGTCATCTCCTTTCTCCCTCTTGGATTTCTGCTTTGAAACTGCATTAACAGTGTGCCCCTCAACTGATTGGATTTCCTTAGATTGATGGGCACTACTGTCGGCACAATGGAAACCAGGGTACCATGGGCCGGCCTGCCAGGGCCCACTACATCGACGGAAGATTTTTCGCTAAGGACCAGGCTCTCCAAGCCTGGAGAGGCTCCCGTGCCTGGAGAAGTCTCGACATGGATTCCCTCGACAGGGGATCACGCCAAGAGCCTGGCGAGGCCTCCAGCCTCGCCAAGGGCTTTTCCTTCGCCAAGGGTGCTCTGTCCCTGCGGCAGAGCGCACATGGGCTCTGCATCCGACGCAGAGTCACGGGCGCGCCAGCGCGCGATGATGACAGCACTCCAGTTGCCATTCTGTTGTATAAAGCAGTCAACAAAGCAGCACCAAGCAAAGGAGCTGCAGGGATTGCCATTTCGGTACTAAGGAGACAGTCTGCCACTCCGCTCCAAGGACGACGTCACCGTGGGGCTCACCACGAGCCGTTGCAGCGCCAGCCCACCGTCCTGGCTGGACGGTGGCCATTTCCAGCTTTGGTGACGCCATCCCCTGCCATGGACCGCATCCACGGCCTCTACCTTTACGGTGGACTCTACCTTTATTGTGCACCGCACCTCCTCCTTCGTCGTTGTGTGGTAACCCTTCCCGCCCAAATGTTTGGGCAGAAGAGGTCCAAGACGCCTATAAAAGGAGGAGGAGCCCGTTCAGGCAAGGGGTTCGCATTCTGGTGGACTCTTTGGTTCAACACTTAGCCAGTTCCAAGATCTAGGGTTTGAGCCATTGTCAGACACTTCGAGCTCTCCAAGCTCCCCTTGTGTTGTAAACCTTCTCCAAGCAGTGCAATACATCAAGAGCAGGACGTAGGGGTTTTACCTCTCTCAGAGGGCCCTGAACCTGGGTAAGACCGTGCGTTCCCTTTCTGCAGTGCTGTCCTCCTTCGACTCCGGCGAGCACCGTCGTCGTGGCACGTTGAGGGTTGTTTGACTCCGTGTTCAGCCCCTTGCTCGATTCCTTACCCCGTGAGATACGCCTAGTTCGCCGAGGCTATTCTCCGACATTCTGGCGCGCCAGGTAGGGGGCTGAGGCGCGTCTTCAACCTCGACTCCGCCATGGCCGGTTCTCGCGCTGAGCGTCACGCTCGCCGGGTGGCAAGTGTCGCCACCGCTCCTCCCACTGGCCGTCCGCGCGGCCGCCCGCGCGGAGGCGCTGCTCCAGGAGGCGCTGCTCCGGAACCCTGCGTCGACCCCGAGCCCCGCGTCGAGCACCCACGCCGAGGGCATCCACGACGAGGAAGAGGCCTCCTCTCTGCATCCGTCGCGGGATCGTGCTGCCTCCTTGCTGGGCCGCCCTGCGCCCAGCCCAGCAACTGCGCTCCTCATGGCGCAGGAGCTGCTGCAGTACCGCCCCGCGGCGGGGGCACAGGAAGCCTGGCTCAACCGCCTCTCCGAGCTCATCGGCGCCGCTGGCGTCGCCGCTCGCGGCGCCGCTCCTGCACCGTCCTGCTCCCTGGTTCTCTCAGGGCGTGTGGGAGACGTAGCGCACGGCGCTCCTCCTGCGCCTCCTCTCTATCCCGCGACCGCTCCGGCACCACCACAGCCTGCTCCGGTGGCGGTCCCTCCCCACGACAACCGTGCCGCTTCGCACGCCTCGTCGCCGCACGACTGCCAAATCGTGCAGCGAGCCCCCGAGGACGCCCGCGTGAGCATCGAGCGCGGGCAGCACCGCCACAACCGCGCCGTCCAGGACGTCGCCGCCGCCGGGCGTCACCTCCGTGCCTCTCTCGCCGACGGCGTGGTCACCTACGGCACGACGGTTGCGTTCACCCGCAGCCTTCGCCGCGTCGTCTGGCCGGTCAAGTTCAAGCCTGACCTCCCTCCATGCTACGACGGCAAGAACAACCCCCTGGAGTTCGTGCAACTCTACACTCTGGCCATCCAGGCCGCCGAGGGCGACGACAAAGTCATGGCGAACTGGTTCCCCATGGCCCTCAAGGACTCTGCGTCCTCGTGGCTCACCAACCTCCCCGCTGAGTCCATCAGCTCCTGGGAGGATCTCTGCCGGTGCTTCGTCTCCAACTTCAAGGGCACGTACGAGCGCGGCCTTACGTACAACGACCTCCGCGCAGTGCGCCAGAAGCCTGGCGAGACCCTCCGCAAGTACATCCAGCGCTTCAGCCAGGTGCGCAACAAGATCTCCAACGCCACCGACGCGCAGGTCATTTCAGCCTTCCAGGCTGGAGTCACGGATGTGCGGATGCTCGAGAAGCTGGGCATCCACGACAACATCACCACCGTCGTCAAGCTCTTCGACTTGGCGGACAAGTGCGCCAAGGCTGAGGAGGGCTACTTGTTCATCAAGAACGAGCCGAGGGATCCCGCCGAGGGCTCCAAGAAGAAGAAGTCCTCTGAGAAGCGCAAGACTACTGCGGTCCTTGCGGCTGAACCCGACGCCAAGCAGCCTCGTGCTGCCACTCCAGCCGCGGGCACCGAGAAGAAGGATAATCGCCCTTTCTGCATCTACCACAACAGGCATTCCCATGCCACCGAGGACTGCTACGACCTCAAAAGGCTTCGCGAGGCTCGCGAGGCGCGCGAGGCTCGCGAGGGACAGCAAGGCCGTGGCGGCCGCGGCGGCGGCCGCGGCGGCCGCGGAGGGCGACGCTGGAACAACAAGTACAACAACGACGACTACCAGCAGAACCCTCAGGCCAACGCTGCCCAGCCCGCAAACGACAACCTCCCCGCTGAGACTCCTGAGGGCTACCAGGTGCCTCGTGGAGCCGCTTGCATCCTTGGTGGGGCTCAGGCCCCCAGCTCCAACCGCCACTTCAAGCAACTCGCTCGCGAGGTCGCGGCAGCGCTCCCTGGAGTTGAGGCCTCCAGGCCCCTCAAGTGGTCCCAATATCCCATCGTCTTCGACTCCAGCGACCACCCTAAGTCCACCTCAACTGTTGGCACCATCCCGCTGGTCTGCACCCCCAACATCAACAACATCGCAGTCTCTAAGATGCTCATTGATGGGGGTGCTGGCGTCAACGTCATCTCTGTCGAGACCTTCGAGAAGCTTCAAGTGCCCTACGAGCGGCTTATGCCCACCAGGCCCTTTTCAGGGGTAACAGAGGGGCTCACTACCCCCCTGGGGCAAGTGAGGCTCGCAGTCACCTTTGGCACGCAGGCCAACTACCGCACTGAGCTGATCGACTTCGACGTCGCGCACATCGGCCTGCCCTACAACGCCATCCTCGGCTACCCTGCCCTCTCCAAGTTCATGGCGGTGACCCACCACGCCTACAACCTTGTCAAGCGGCCTGGCTCAGGTGGCACGATCGTCATCCGTGGCGCGATCTCTGACGCCCTGTACGCTGCGCAAGCGGCCTACAAGGCTGCCGCGGTGGCGTCCCCCGCTGACGAGGACGAGGAACCCCTCCCGAGGCCCCCCACGAAGAAGAAGCAGCTATTCTCTCAGAAGAAGGCCGCGACAAAGCAAGTGTCTCTGGAGGCAAGCGGCTCGGGGGCTAGCGTCACCATCGGCGCCAACCTGCCTCCCAAATAGGAAAGCGCACTCGTCGCCTTCCTCAGGGCAAACTCTGACATGTTCGCTTGGACACCGTCAGATATGTCCGGCGTACCGAGGGAGGTGATCGAGCACCACTTAGCCGTGTGTCCAAACGCACGCCCCGTGAAGCAAAAGGCGCGGCGCCAGGCGCCAGAGAAGCAAGATTTCATCGTCAAGGAAGTAGAAAAGTTGAAGAAAGCTAGCATCATCAAGGAAGTTGTCCATCCCACTTGGCTCGCCAACGGTGTGGTCGTCCCCAAGCACACCGGAGGAAGCCGCCTCTGCATCGACTTCACAGACCTCAACAAGGCCTGCCCCAAGGACCCCTATCCCCTCCCGAGGATCGACCAGATCGTGGACTCCACCGCCGGCTGCGCACTCCTCTGCTTTCTGGATGCCTTCTCAGGCTATCACCAGATCAAGATGGCGAAGGAGGACGAGGAGAAGACAGCATTTCTCACCCCTTGTGGTGTGTTTTGCTACGTCTGCATGCCCTTCGGCATGAAGAACGCTGGCGCCACTTTCCAGCGCCTCATGAGGATTGCCTTGGGGGCTCAAATGGGCAACAATGCAGAGGCCTACGTCGACGACATCATGGTCAAGACCCGCGAGAAGGACACCCTCATCAAGGACCTCGAGGAGACATTTGCCAACCTGCGCAAGGTCAACATCAAGCTGAACCCCGCCAAGTGCGTCTTCGGGGTCCCTTCAGGAAAACTCCTCGGGTTCCTGGTGTCTCATCGTGGCATCGAAGCAAACCCCGACAAGATCAAGGCCATCGAGCAAATGCAGCCTCCTCGTCGCCTCAAGGACATGCAACGCTTGGCGGGATGTATGGCCAGCCTTGGCCGTTTCATCTCCAAGTTCGGCGAAAGGGCGCTGCCATTTTTCAAGATCATGAAGAGATCTGGTCCTTTCAAGTGGACTCCTGAAGCGGCAAAGGCATTTGAGGACCTGAAGAAATATCTGGCGAGCCCACCCATCATGGTTGCCCCACGGCCCCGCGGGCCTCTGAAGCTGTACCTAGCAGCCACTCCTCAGACGGCAAGCGCGGTCTTGGTGGCTGAAAGGGAAGAGCCAGTCCTCGCCAAGCCCAGAGCCCCCCGACAAGCAAGCAGCCTCGACAAGCACCCAGCCTCAAGCCAAGCCTCTACAAGCGCGGCCTCAAGAGGCCCTCGACAAAGACTCCACCAAGCCTGGAGGGGAGCCAGCGGCTGCTACACCAACAACCGCCCTCATCGAGCATCCCGTGTACTTTGTCAGCACGGTGCTGCGAGATGCCGCGAGCGCTACCCCATGCAGCAAAAGCTCCTCTTCTCGCTCCTCAGCGCCTCCAGGAAATTGCGCAAGGTGGTCACCCCATCAGGGTGGTCACCTCATATCCCCTGGAGCAGGTCCTGCGCAACCCAAACGCGACAGATCGCGTCGCAAGCTGGGGCATCGAACTGCAACCCTTCGAGCTGGAATTTGACACCACAAGAGTCATCAAGGGCAGGGCGCTGGCTGATTTCATGGCCGAATGGACGGACACATGTGAAGAGGAGCCTCAAGAAGAACAAGCTACAGCCTTAGGAGAGGCAGAGCCCAGCTACTGGACCATGCACTTCGACGGCGCCTTCGCGGCCCGGAGTGCAGGGGCTGGAGCTGTCCTCACCTCACCGACAGGCGACAAGCTCTATTACGCCGTCCAGCTGTGCTTCAAGGACAACGACAAGGTCTCCAACAACATCGCTGAATACGAGGGCCTCCTCGCCGGGCTCAAAGCTACCATCGCCCTCGGCATCAAGCGCATCCTCATCAAGGGCGACTCCCAGCTCCTCGTCAACTTCTCCAACAAGAGCTACACGCCCAAAGACACCTACATGGTGGCCTACCTTGAAGAGGTATGCAAGCTGGAGAAGCACTTCAGGGGCATGGAGCTCAAGCATATTCCGCGAGGGGAAAACCAAGAAGCAGACGACCTTGCCAGGCGAGCAGCAAGGAGGGAAGCCCAGAAGCCTGGAGTTTTCGAGGAAAGACTCACCAAGGCCTCCGTCAAGCAACCAGCGGTCAACATGAGCGTCAACGAGGAGCTCCTACCAGCGCCAACAAGTGGAGCACCAAACTACGGGTTGCCCTCAGGCGACCGCCTGCTGCTGGCCATAGTACGCCAAGACATCGGCTGGATCGACGACATCAAGCGCTACCTCCAAGACAAGGTCCTCCCCGAAGAAAATGCAGACGCCGAGAGGATTGCTCGCCAGGCCAAGTCCTACTGCCTCCACGACGGAGACCTGTACTGTAAGCGCCCCAATGGGGTTGCGTTGCGGTGCGTCCCTGCCGAGGAAGGCCGCCAGCTCATCAACGACATCCACAGCGGTGAGTGCGGCCACCATTCATCCTCACGCACCATCGCGGGCAAGGTCTTCAGGAGCGGCTTCTACTGGCCCACGGTGCTTCAAGATGCAGCCGCAATCGTCCAGTCCTGCGACGCCTACCAATTCCACGCCAAGCAGATCCACCAGCCTGCGCAAGGACTCCAAACGATCCCGCTCTCCTGGCCGTTCGCGGTCTGGGGGCTGGATCTGCTGGGACCCTTCCCGCGAGCGCTCGGGGGCTACCGCTACCTCTACGTCGCCATCGACAAGTTCACCAAGTGGCCTGAGGTGGAACCCGTGCGCACCATCCCGGCGAAGTCAGCGGTCAAGTTCATCAGGGGTTTGGTCTGCCGCTTTGGCGTGCCCAACCGCATCATCACCGACAACGGCTCACAATTCGCCAGCGGCGCCTTCAAGTCGTACTGCGGCAGCCTCGGCGCCCAAATCTGCTACGCCTCGGTGGCTCACCCACGCAGAAACGGGCAGGCCGAGCGAGCCAATGCCGAGGTGCTTAAAGGCCTCAAGACAAGGAGTTTCAATCGCCTCAAGGCCAGCGGCAAGCACTAGATCGACGAGCTACCCTCGGTGCTCTGGTCCATCCGCACCACGCCAACAAAACCCACTGGTGAGACGCCGTTCTCCCTCGTCTATGGCGCTGAAGCTGTCCTCCCCAACGAGATCACCCATGGCTCTCCGCGAGTCTTGGCCTTCAAGGAGGCCGAGCTGGATGAGCTGTGCAATGATGACCTGCTGCTGCTTGAAGGGCTCCACCGCAATGCGGCCCTGAGAGCGGCAAGGTACCAGCAAGATCTCCGTCGCTACCACAGCCGCCACATCCGCCCGCGCACTCTCGAAGCAGGGGACCTTGTCCTTAGGAGAATCCTCTCCAGGGAAGGTCTCCACAAGCTCTCGCCAATGTGGGAAGGGCCCTACAGAGTCGTGCACATCGCCAGGCCTGGCTCTGCACGGCTCGAGACGGAGGACGGCATCCCTGTCGCCAACCCCTGGAACATCCAGCACCTGCGCAAGTTCTACCCCTGATCGTCCTCGACGAGCAACTTTTTGCAAGCAACTTTTTGCGCCAAGGGAGAGCTCCGCGCCATCAACCTCCACGAGGAAAAATTCGGGCTCCCCTCTCTACTATACGCTGCCTGGGGCCGTTCGAGAAGACTCCCAAGCTGCCAAGCCTCGGCAAGGTGACTTCTTCAAGCACCATGCCTTGGCGAGGTGGATCCCCATGCCGGACATGGTGGAGCACAGGCTCTTCAAGCCACCCCCGCCTAGGGGCCCCCTGAGCTCTCTCTACATGCGTCTGCGTCGGGCACGCCCCCTCGAGAGTCTCAGCCACAGCATGTGGACCCCATGCCCAGAGCATGGCGGATTTTTTGTAATTCTGGCCACGCCAGTGTAATGAACCTCTGTTTCAGGTCACTTTGAACCCTTGCGCTTCGTGCCAGCATATGATCTTGCTTTGGTAAGCAGTTATGTTATTTGCATCCTGTCCTTGCTCGTATGATCCTTCCTGTGCATCTCACGAGCGGGGGCTAGCATGGTGCCTGTGCCTCGGGAGCATCCCAGCAGCACCTAAACCCATGGGATCCTGTGCCTCGGGAGCATCCTGTCCTTGCTCGTATGACTCAGAGTGGGAGTTTACAACATAGTGTTTTTGAGTGAAATGGAGATTTCATAAATGTTGTAAATGTTGTCATGGACCAATGCATAACTTATGAAGTTAGTTTGAACGTCAAATATTCATGTAGATGAATATATCTATGGAGGATAGATAAGTTTGATAAATATCAAAGTCAGGGTGTTTTACCTACACAAGTTTTGAAGGAGTTCAAAATGAAACAAGAGAAGAATGGTTCATCTCATTGTGATATATAGGTGAAGCATTGAGTTAGAGAACTCAGTACAAAATTGATGGTTGGAGGAAATGTTGGAATTCAATATGAATTGTTCATAGGTCTCAACATATAAGAACCATATGTTTGTATGTGATGATATGTGACCCAAGTTCTTAATTGTAAGAACATGTTGAATGAGGAGTCATTTTTCATGAGATTGAGATAAATTTAGAAGATGGTGGACTTGGTTGAAGTCATAAAGCCAGACTAAATTAGGGATCTCTTAATAGCAGAGTAGCACAGCAAAAGCATGATCGGAAATATCAAAGTGACAAGGTTCACTGTTGATTTGTTAAGTCTACAACATATAGGAGTATATGATTAATTCAAGGATTGAAATAAGATATAATTTTTTGGTTTGAGAAAGTTGTTTCAAGATTGAGTGAGTTCCAGATGCATGTGTTATGAGAAAGTTCTTTTGACTAATCATACATATGGGCATGAAAGGATATGATTATCTCACTCTATAACCAAACATATTATATGCATTATATGATAATGGTTTTATCATGGGATGATAGGAAGTTTATCATGTGATGATAAAGTAATGTCAAATTAGGTGACAGTTACAATTTTGCAAAGGACATAAAGAGCTGTAAAGTACAGAGCACGGACAGAACCTCTTCCACAAGCAAACATGATCAGCACTGAGACTTCATGAGTGAGACTTCATGGGTGTTGGATCGAGGAAATGTAAACTAGATTATTGACTCTAGTGCAAGTGGGAGACTGTTGGGAATATGCCCTAGAGGCAATAATAAAATGGTTTATTAAGCATATTCAAGTTTATGATAATAGTTTATTATCCATGCTATAATTGTATTAAATGGAAACATAATACATGTGTGGAATATAAACACCCGGAGTCCCTAGTGAGCCTCTACAGGACTAGTTCGTTGATCAAGAGATAGTTAGAGTTTCCTAACTATGGACTTGTTATAGTCACTTGATAACGGAGTCATATCATTAGGAGTAATGGTGTGATGGACATGACCCAAATAAAGAGTTGCAATTAATCGTGTCACAAAAGTTTTGTTGTCAACACTTTTAATATGCCAAATATAGTTTCCTTAGACCATGAGATTATATCACTCCCGTTCACCGGAGGAATACTTTGTGGACATCAAACGTCACTTCGTAACTGGGTGATTATAAAGGTGGCTTTCAGGTATCTCCGATGGTGGGTTGTTGGGTGATATGAATCGAGAGTGGAATTTGTCCCTCCTTGTGACGGAGAAGATATCTCCAGGCCTTCTCGGTAATATAGCATCAAGAGTCTGCAGACATGTGATTAAGTTGTAATCACCGGGATCCTGTATTATGGACGAGTAAAGAGAACTTGCCGGTAACGAGATTAAACTAGACATGGGGATGTCAACGATTATATCTCGGGCAAGTAAAATATCGTGAGACAAAGGGAATCGTATATGAGATTAATTGAATCTCCGGCATTGTGGTTCAATCGAGAAAAGGTTTTCGTTGAGTGTATAGGAATTAATATGGACATCCCGGTCCCGCTATTAATTATTGATATGATCATGTCTATGCATTCTCGAACCCGTAGGGTCACACACTTAACGTTCCGATGAAATTAGGTTTTGCGATGAATTAAATGATGAAGTGAACGAATGGTGATTCGGAGTCTCGGATGGGATCCCAGACATCACGAGGAGTTCCGGAGGAGTCCGGAGAATAAGATTCATATATGGAAAGTGGTTTCCGGAGGTTTCGGAAAAGTTCCGGAAATTATTTAAAGGGTACCGGAAGGTTCCGGAATGTTCTAGAAGAGTCTAGAAGTGGGACCGCATAATTTGTATGGGGCCCACATGGTGCAAAGGGGTGCTGCCACCACTTGGTGGGGCGCACCACCTAAGCCCATGGGCTGGTGCGGCATAGGTGGGGAGTCCCACTCCTAGTTGGACTAGGAGGTGGGCTCCCACCCCTTTAGGAAAGGGCCCAAGGAGGAGTCCTTGTTGGACTCCAACTTGGGGGGCAAGTAAGGAGGGGCCGGCCGGCCCCCTCCCCTTGACCTAGCCGCCACCTATATAAGGAGGGGTAGGGGGGGGCGCACCACACCCTTGGAGGCAGCCGCACCTCTCCCCTAGCCGCACCCCCCTCTTCCCATCTAGCCCTAGTGCGCCACCCCATCTCCCGAAGGGCTGCCGCACCTCCACCTCTCCACCAAGCCGCACCACCCCTTGCCCTAGGGCTGCTGCGCCACCTTGCTCCTCTCCCTCTCCTCTTGCTTGGCTTGGCGAAGCCCTGCTCGCGGAGATCGTCATCGTCACCGGCACTACCGTCGTGCTGCTGAGATCATCAAGGCCACGTCGTCTCGCTTGCGGGATCAAGGAGTCGACGTCTTCATCGAGCTGTACGTGTGGACGCCGCGGAGGTGCTGCCCGTAGCTGCACTTCACCGGATTGGATCTCGAGGATAATACATCTCCTCGCGACTAGACGAGTCTAGTTGCGGGGATCGACTAGCCAACCCCTGCACCGACAAAACGCGTTTGTTGATCTTCGAGGGTAAGAGATTGGATCTCATCTTCGCTATCTTCATCTCGTAGATCTAGATCCTTGGGGTTTATTCCGCTTTGCCGCGTAGAAAATTTTTGTTTTCCATGCTGCGACCCCTTCAGTGGTATCAGAGCCTAGATCTTCGTAGGTGTTGATGCGATTAGAACACAAGGAGTTGTGGGCGTTGATATTTTATGTTGCTACCTTCTCGCGTGCACTTTGCATCTTTGCGGTATTGTGAGATTGAAGCGGCTCGGACCAACCTTACTCGTCCACGCACGAGAGACCGGTTCCACGACTGACATGCAACTTGTTTTGCATAAGTGGCTGGCGGGTGTCTGTTTCTCTTGCTTTAGTGAGGATGCAATTTTCAATGGAAGGCCTTTCAAAAGGATGAGTAAATAAGCAACTATTATATCACCGTTGTGGTTTTTGCGTAGATTAGAACGGTTCTAACTCGTTGACCCAAGCCACGTAAAATTTGCATAAACAAAGTAGAGGCGTCTAACTTGTTTTTGCAGAGGGGGTCAAGTGATGTGATATGGCCAATGTGATTTGTGATATTGTATGCAATGATCATGTTTGTAATATTTCGCGACTTGCATGTCGACGAGTACGGCAACCGGCAGGAGCCATATGGTTGTCTATTATTTTATGTGACCTGCGTGTCAATAAATCACCATGTAATTTGCTTTACTTTATTGCTAAGAGTAGCATTAGTTGTAGTTGCAATAGTTGGTGGACAACCATGGTGATGGCGCCAAGATGATGGAGATCATGCCGGAGATGGAGATCTTGCCGGTGCTTTGAAGATGGAGATCTAAGAGCATATGAAGAAAGGCCATATCATATCACAATTATGAATTGCATGTGATGTTAATCCCTTTTATGCACCTTATTGTTATGCTTAGATATGATCGCGACGGTAGCATGATAAGGTGATCTCTCATGTTAATATCAAGATAATTAAGTGTTCTCCCCTAGTATGCGCCGTTGCGAAAGTTCGTCGTTTCGAAGCATCACGTGATGATCGGGTGTGATAGATTCAACGTTCACATACAACGGGTGCAAGCCAGTTTGCACAAGCAGAAATACTACGGTTGTCTTGACGAGCCTAGCATGTACAGACATGGCCTCGGGAACACGGAACCGAAAGGTTAAACACGAGTCATATGAATGATATGATCAACACTGAGTTGTTCACCATTGAAACTACATCATCTCACGTGATGATCGGTGGTGGTGTAGTGGATTTGGATCGTGTGTCACTAATCAACCGGAGAGATGTTGAGTTTAGTGGGAGTTCATTAATTTGATTAAGTTGAACTAAAATTATCATAAACAAGTGTCCTAAAGATGTCTTTGCAAAATCCTTGTAGATCATGGCCGACTACAGTAGTTTGTTTCTTGCTGAGGAGCTGCGTCTCGATGGGTCAAACTTCATCGAGTGGTACGAACGTCTTAGAGAAGTCCTATCAACCAATGATCAGCTCTACGTGTTACATGAACCCTTAGAAGAAAAACCCGATGATTCTGCGAGTTACAACAAACGTATGGATTGGCTCAGTCGGAGTAAGACTCACACTCAAGTCAATTGGTTGATGAGTGTCTTCATGAATTCAGACCTATCCAAACAATTCAAGAACTTGAGTGCCATTGAGACTGTCACTAAGCTAAAGGAAATGTTCATAGCACAAGTGAGAATTGCAAGGTTTGAAGGTCTGGGTGTGTTTCTTTCAACTAAGATGGAAGAAAATGATCGCTTAGAGGATCATCTGAAGAAGATGTATAGGATATATCACACTCTGATTGATGCTTGGGATATGGAGATGAGTGACGAATTCGCGATAGATGGGTTGTTGCATTCGCTTCATCCAAAATTCAAGAATTGTGTCAGAGACTATGTCAAGGAAAGGGATTCGATCACTTATCCGGAACTGATGTCTCGACTTCGTCAGATCGAAAGGAATCCCGTAGCAGGCGGAGGAGCCAACGCAGAAGGTATATTTTGATATACTAGTTATAAATGTTTAAATGTCCCATTTACACTTATGGTGAGCTAAGTATTTGATACTTGTGCTGTTTTATGAAAACAGGGCCTGCCGTTTGAGAAGTGCATGGAGGGACTGAGTGGATTTCGCGGGAAGATGGCAATCAAGGAGTTGATGCTGGCGTCATTTCACTTCTACATTTATCGTTTTTAAATTAGAGGATTTGAATGAGTTTTGTAATCGAATTAAGTGTGATCTTAAATTAGTGTGTCTCGGTTTGTGAGACGGTCATTCATGTTAAAGACAAGTGGTTGTTCTATTTTCATGAGTAATCCTTTTTGGAGATCACGTTTCGATTATGAGATTATTGTCCTTTGTTAGATTTAAACGATAATTAGTTAAACACTTATAAAAATAAAGGCATGCTAAAATATCCAATACTTAATGATGAGAATTGTTTTAATTGTACTATTAGTGCTGAAGAGCATGTTGATGCGCATCACTAAGTAGTGTGATTAAAAATGCCATTTTCTGAAAATGCCATGAGTTGCTGGAAATAAACACAAGTGTTGGTTGTATTTTTCCAGTAAATAAAAGACATCATTATTTTATCATGGATGAGTGAATAGGAGTATTTATTCATGTCATGATAAGATTTTGGAAGTAAAGGATATTAGATTAACAAGATAATTGAGTCTTTTCGATTTGATCAAAAGAGACAAAATATTTGAGTTATTGTTTAGTATGATGACTTGTGACAAGTGTTATCACAAATTACAATGTTTAGAGATTATTCAAAAGGTGTTTTGATAAACCTAAAGTATTGTAGTCACATTATATTTGATATTATGTGGTCATAAACAAAGGGTTCTTGTTTTTAAGGTTTCATTAGTATCATTTAGATTTATGTTGATAACACTCTGTTTTAAATAAAGGATCTATTTAATGATTTGCGTTTCGCATATGAGTTATGTGAAATAGTGGTTTCAATGATTATGAGATAATTAAGAGCCATAGCAAATAAAGTTTTGTAGAATGTTCATATAAGATTATGAATAGAGATTCCACAATGTGAGACTAAAAGGAACAAACCAATGTGTTTGGTTGTGTTATGTATTTTAGTGGATTTATCGTGAAATGGTTTCATGGATAAAAGAATTGTTGGAATGAGTTTAGAAAGATTAAACCTTGCATGTTTATGTATCAAGTGGCACATATGTAAAGTGCTATGTTGGTTAAAACTTGACACATAAAGGTTTTGATGATGGTGATCATTGAATTTTGGTTTAGCTTGTCTAAAGAGAAGTAGGTTTCAAGAATATGAATTTTGACAAAAGTTGCAAAATAATATTCATGATTTACTTGTCGTGTTTTGAGAAACAAGACATACCTACAAAACTACAAAAGAAGAAATAGAAACTTTAAATACGAAAGTGACTAAAAGTCATTCCATTTTAAGTTTAAATCATAAAGTAATCGTTACTTGATTTTGTGAAAAGAATGTTTCACATATTTATTTGGCAAAAGAGTTTGCGTGGAATAAATAAAACTTAGAACTAGCAAAGTGCTGGTGTTTCGTATATGAGTTCTCGAATCTTAAGAGTTAAGAGTTTTGGAGGAGTCCAAAGTGTCGAGAAAGTGCATAAGAAACTGAGTGAGATCTAATTAAGATATGTGGTGACATATATTAAGTTAGAGCAGAAAACTATTTTCCAAGATCAAAATATGTGGTGACATATGTTTGAGTGGGAGCTAGTTAATCATGGTCAAATATAAAGATAACATATTTCTGAGTGGGAGTCAAAGTGGCTTCACAATTTAATATGTGTATGAGGTATATTTGAGTGGGAGTTTACAACATAGTGTTTTTGAGTGAAATGGAGATTTCATAAATGTTGTAAATGTTGTCATGGACCAATGCATAACTTATGAAGTTAGTTTGAACGTCAAATATTCATGTAGATGAATATATCTATGGAGGATAGATAAGTTTGATAAATATCAAAGTCAGGGTGTTTTACCTACACAAGTTTTGAAGGAGTTCAAAATGAAACAAGAGAAGAATGGTTCATCTCATTGTGATATATAGGTGAAGCATTGAGTTAGAGAACTCAGTACAAAATTGATGGTTGGAGGAAATGTTGGAATTCAATATGAATTGTTCATAGGTCTCAACATATAAGAACCATATGTTTGTATGTGATGATATGTGACCCAAGTTCTTAATTGTAAGAACATGTTGAATGAGGAGTCATTTTTCATGAGATTGAGATAAATTTAGAAGATGGTGGACTTGGTTGAAGTCATAAAGCCAGACTAAATTAGGGATCTCTTAATAGCAGAGTAGCACAGCAAAAGCATGATCGGAAATATCAAAGTGACAAGGTTCACTGTTGATTTGTTAAGTCTACAACATATAGGAGTATATGATTAATTCAAGGATTGAAATAAGATATAATATTTTGGTTTGAGAAAGTTGTTTCAAGATTGAGTGAGTTCCAGATGCATGTGTTATGAGAAAGTTCTTTTGACTAATCATACATATGGGCATGAAAGGATATGATTATCTCACTCTATAACCAAACATATTATATGCATTATATGATAATGGTTTTATCATGGGATGATAGGAAGTTTATCATGTGATGATAAAGTAATGTCAAATTAGGTGACAGTTACAATTTTGCAAAGGACATAAAGAGCTGTAAAGTACAGAGCACGGACAGAACCTCTTCCACAAGCAAACATGATCAGCACTGAGACTTCATGAGTGAGACTTCATGGGTGTTGGATCGAGGAAATGTAAACTAGATTATTGACTCTAGTGCAAGTGGGAGACTGTTGGGAATATGCCCTAGAGGCAATAATAAAATGGTTTATTAAGCATATTCAAGTTTATGATAATAGTTTATTATCCATGCTATAATTGTATTAAATGGAAACATAATACATGTGTGGAATATAAACACCCGGAGTCCCTAGTGAGCCTCTACAGGACTAGTTCGTTGATCAAGAGATAGTTAGAGTTTCCTAACTATGGACTTGTTATAGTCACTTGATAACGGAGTCATATCATTAGGAGTAATGGTGTGATGGACATGACCCAAATAAAGAGTTGCAATTAATCGTGTCACAAAAGTTTTGTTGTCAACACTTTTAATATGCCAAATATAGTTTCCTTAGACCATGAGATTATATCACTCCCGTTCACCGGAGGAATACTTTGTGGACATCAAACGTCACTTCGTAACTGGGTGATTATAAAGGTGGCTTTCAGGTATCTCCGATGGTGGGTTGTTGGGTGATATGAATCGAGAGTGGAATTTGTCCCTCCTTGTGACGGAGAAGATATCTCCAGGCCTTCTCGGTAATATAGCATCAAGAGTCTGCAGACATCTGATTAAGTTGTAATCACCAGGATCCTGTATTATGGACGAGTAAAGAGAACTTGCCGGTAACGAGATTAAACTAGACATGGGGATGTCAACGATTATATCTCGGGCAAGTAAAATATCGTGAGACAAAGGGAATCGTATATGAGATTAATTGAATCTCCGGCATTGTGGTTCAATCGAGAAAAGGTTTTCGTTGAGTGTATAGGAATTAATATGGACATCCCGGTCCCGCTATTAATTATTGATATGATCATGTCTATGCATTCTCGAACCCGTAGGGTCACACACTTAACGTTCCGATGAAATTAGGTTTTGCGATGAATTAAATGATGAAGTGAACGAATGGTGATTCGGAGTCTCGGATGGGATCCCAGACATCACGAGGAGTTCCGGAGGAGTCCGGAGAATAAGATTCATATATGGAAAGTGGTTTCCGGAGGTTTCGGAAAAGTTCCGGAAATTATTTAAAGGGTACCGGAAGGTTCCGGAATGTTCTAGAAGAGTCTAGAAGTGGGACCGCATAATTTGTATGGGGCCCACATGGTGCAAAGGGGTGCTGCCACCACTTGGTGGGGCGCACCACCTAAGCCCATGGGCTGGTGCGGCATAGGAGGGGAGTCCCACTCCTAGTTGGACTAGGAGGTGGGCTCCCACCCCTTTAGGAAAGGGCCCAAGGAGGAGTCCTTGTTGGACTCCAACTTGGGGGGCAAGTAAGGAGGGGCCGGCCGGCCCCCTCCCCTTGACCTAGCCGCCACCTATATAAGGAGGGGTAGGGGGGGGGCGCACCACACCCTTGGAGGCAGCCGCACCTCTCCCCTAGCCGCACCCCCCTCTTCCCATCTAGCCCTAGTGCGCCACCCCATCTCCCGAAGGGCTGCCGCACCTCCACCTCTCCACCAAGCCGCACCACCCCTTGCCCTAGGGCTGCTGCGCCACCTTGCTCCTCTCCCTCTCCTCTTGCTTGGCTTGGCGAAGCCCTGCTCGCGGAGATCGTCATCGTCACCGGCACTACCGTCGTGCTGCTGAGATCATCAAGGCCACGTCGTCTCGCTTGCGGGATCAAGGAGTCGACGTCTTCATCGAGCTGTACGTGTGGACGCCGCGGAGGTGCTGCCCGTAGCTGCACTTCACCGGATTGGATCTCGAGGATAATACATCTCCTCGCGACTAGACGAGTCTAGTTGCGGGGATCGACTAGCCAACCCCTGCACCGACAAAACGCGTTTGTTGATCTTCGAGGGTAAGAGATTGGATCTCATCTTCGCTATCTTCATCTCGTAGATCTAGATCCTTGGGGTTTATTCCGCTTTGCCGCGTAGAAAATTTTTGTTTTCCATGCTGCGACCCCTTCACTATCTGTCCAAACGCAGGAAAGCAGGTTCAAGCAAGCCACAGGCAACCTCGAGAAGAAAATGCCTCGTCAGGGAACCAACACCCTCTCCAAGGCAAAAACGCCTCTCCAGGGAACCAACACCCTCTCCAAGGCAGAAAACGCCTCGCCAGAGCTAAGTCTAAACGCTTGATTAAGTTTCCTCTCGCTGGTTTTTGCCCCTCAAGTCTCTTTTCTCTCTCCTATACCTCATGGGCTGCTTGCACGTTAAAGGGGAGCCCCAGGCATCGCGCCTCGCGGGATCTTACTTCTCGAGGCCTCACACACCCCCCGGCCTTGTGGAGCCCTGACTCGCACATACCGAAGCGGCGGTGGTGTAGTGCTAAGAGAGGGACCTAAGACGTAGAGCGAAAAAGACATGAAAGGGAAGACAAAAGCCTCTCGAGGGACATCCACCAAGCACACTTAATTAAACTTCCACAAGTCTTTACAAAAGCCTTACAAGCAGAATGCTAAGATACTGGTGCCCTGTGCACGTCTAGCTACAGGAAGAGGCTCAGGCCTGTGCGCCTCCTGAGGTGCTCGCGCCTCCCGCGGCGCGCCCTTCCTCCTCCTCGGCGTCCTCCTCACCGCCGTCATCGTCCTCAAAGACCACGGCTTGGTCGAACTTCTTGGCGTACGTCTCCGCGGCCTTCTGCATCGCCGGCGTGCGGAAGCTGGGATCGACGGGCCCGGTCACGGCCTCGAAGTCGATGGAGGGGTGGAGCTGCTTGAGGTTGGAGAAGATGCGGCTCTCCTCCACGACGCGCGCGTCGAACTCCTTCGCGGTCTCTTCAAGCTTTCTGAGGAATTGCTCGAAGAAGAAGGTGTACGCTGCCACTTCATCGCCCCCTCCTGCGACGAAGTCAGGGACCTCGATCCTCAGGTCATCCGCAACGGAGCGCACGCGCTGCACCAAGCCTTGGAGCATCTGCTGGCGTTGGCGCGACATGTTCCGCCCGTGCTGCGCGTTGTTCCGCGCCTCCTCCACGAGGCCCACGACCGGCCCAACCTGCTGCTGGAGGTCGCTCAGGTCCCTCTCCAGGTCGGTGACTCGGCTTTCTGCGCGAGTCTGGGCCTCCCTGGCGCTCTCGAAGCGGGTGGTCAACCGCTTCTCCTCCTTCTCGAGGGCATCGATGCGGTCCTGGAGCTCCTTGCGCTTGGCCGTGAAGCGCTCCTCCTGCTTCTGGAGTTTCTCCTTGTAATCCTTGGAGAGTTCTTCCCGGACGAGCTGGACCCTGGCGTCAGCCTCCTCCTGCATCTTCTTCTGCCGCTCGGCGAGGTTGGCGTTGGCCTTTTTGTGGCGCTCGGTGTAGGTGGCTTCGTCCTTGGCCACCCGGTCCTCGCGAGTCTTCAGCTGCTCTTCGCGGGCGGCCTGGTCCTTCTCCAGCACTTGGGCCTGCTCCTCGCGCTGCGTGAGCTCCGCCTCGCGCTTGGTCAGTTGTGCCTCCCAAGCATCCACCCTCTCGCGGATCTCCTTCAGGCTGCCCTCCACGGTCTTGGAGTGCGTGGTGAAGTTCTGCTCCAGGGCTGCCACCTCCTGGCGCTTGGCGGCGGTTTCCTCCTCGAGGGCCTCCCGGGCGGCGTCCAGCTCGTCCATGACCTCCTGCGCCTCCCGCTTGACGCTGTCGCGGGTCTCCTTGGCAAAGCGAAGGGCCTCTTGGCGCTCCGCCTGGGCCGCCGCGTCCTGGCGGCGGCACTGCTCCACCCTCTCGTGGAGGATGGACCAGGCCTCGCCAAGCCTGGCCCGCTCCGCCGCCAGGGCGAGTTCTTCCCTGACGAGCTGCCCCTCCACCTCGCCAAGCGCCTGCAGGGCGTGGTCGACGACGGCTCGGCGGTGAGCTGCTCGATGTCGCGGCCCATGCTGCACCAGGGCTCCCGCGCTGCTGCTGGGCGCGGAGACCTCGATCCTTGCCGTGGCACCCAAGGCCTCCTGCCTTGGGCTCGCCGTCGCCTCTGGAGCGGCCAGGGGGCTTGTGAGGGCGCCTCCCTCGTCGCCCACTTCAGGAGCCCTCTGGGGGCTGGGCGTCTTCTTGCCCTCAACTCCGGAGCCCGTGGGTGCCAGAGGCGCCTCTGTCTCCGGTTCTTCAGGGGCACCTCCTGCCCCTCCCGTGACGGCCGTGTCCGCCACGGCCTCGGGCGCATCGGCCCCCCTCGACCCAGCCTCCTCCTCTGGAGGCTGGTCAATGACGATCTCCTCGTCCACCGCCTCCTCCCCCGTCTCCTGTTGGACGGGGGGAGCGTCTACCGCCCTCGTTGGCGGCGGCGGTGTCACCTCTTCGGTCACCCCCTCCATGCGGTTTTTCACCGCAGGAGGAGTCGCCGCTCGAGCCGACGATGGCGCTGCCTCTTCAGACACCTCCTCCACACGATGCTGCGTCTGGGGAGGAGCCGCCGCTTGAACTGGCGGCGGCGCCCCCTCCTCAACCACTTCCTCCGCGCGGTGCTCGCCCGCGGGAGGAACGACCGCCTGCCGCGGCTCGCCAGCCGCAGGCGTCTCCGCCGCGACGCTGGCGGCCTCTCCAATCTTGCGGAGCCGCCGTCTCTTTGGCTCTGCAGGCTGCCTGAAAGGAAGGCAAAATCGAGGATCCTTCAAGGGGAAGCCTCCAGAAACAAAACGATCAAAGAAAAAGAAAAGTCAGAGGCTTACTCTCCAGCCACCACCCACACCCTCTTCTTCGTCCTGGGCGGTTGGGCGTTGCTTGCTCCGGCCTCCTCTTGAGGCGTCCTTGCCTCCTCGCGAGGAGCGCCCCTCGCTGTCGCGGCCCTCCTGTTGTGGATGGCCTTGGAGCGGGGCTCGCTTCGTTTTCCCCTGCCGCCGCTCGTCTCCTCCTCCTCCTCGATGCTTCGGGAGCAGACGACGCGGAAGGCGTTCTCCTCCTCGCTGGAGGAGAGCACTTGGAGATCAGCCTCGGGAGGAACGCTCCTTGGGGAGCTGGTGGAGCCTCTCGAGAGATCAGCGCCTCTCGGCGCCTCGTCCTCGCCTCCAGGGGCGGTGCCCCTCGAGGCCTCATCCTCGGCAGAGGGGGCCTTGCCTCCCGAGCTCCCCTCGGATTCTCCGGTCTCCTCCGGCTCCGGGCCCTCGCCCATGGTCTCCGGCTCCACCGCCCAAGGGTTGGGGCGAGGCCCACGATGCCCCCTGGGGACGATTCCCCACTCGTCGAAGATGGGCATCACCTGGCGTTGCTCCGTGATGCTTTCCTCGGCGAAGCGGAAGAGCGGCCGGGCCTCCTCGCTGTCTGGGGATGGGATCTTCGGCTTCACGAAAAGGACTCCCATGATTTGGCCCAGTACCTCTGGCGTGAAGCCGTCCGTGCTCAGCCTCATCGCGTCTCCTCTGCCGGTGTATGTCCACATCGGCTCGGAGTGCCACTGGAGAGGAGCGATCCGGCGCTTCGTGAAGTCCCTAGCCACCATCTGGCCGGTGACCCCTGCCTCGCGGATGCGCTGGATGCACGTGTAGACCGCGTCAAGCTTCGAGCCTTCGAACTCCGCGCTTCCCCAGCGCGCCCACCTTGTTGGGGGTCCCTCGGGCACCTCCAGGAGAGGGTTCGCCCGCTTGGCGTCGACGAAGAGCCACCGCGCGCGGAAGCCGTCCACCTTCTTCGTCACCTTGGTGACGGCGTCCTCACCGCTCCAGGCGATGGGGATGTAGGTCTCGCTCCTGGCGGGGGCGATGCGGAAGGAGACGCAGCCGAGCCGCTCGCCGGCGGCGGTGCTCCGAAGAGAGTAGAAGCTGCGAAAAAGCGCTACAGAGGGGCGGATGCCAAGGTATGCCTCGCAGAAGTAGGCGAAGATGGCGAGAATGAGGATGGAATTTGGGTGGAGGTGAAGCAGTTGGATCTGGTACACTTCGAGGATTGCAAAGAGGAAATCGGAGAATGGGGGAACAAGACCAACGTAGAGAGTGTGGATGAAGATGGGGTAGAATCCTTCGGCGAGCCTGCTGCCAGCCGGCCTCATCTCGATGACGCCGTGCTCGTTGGAGCTCGCCGCCACCAGATGCCGCACCCTTGCTATGGCCTCCCCAGCGACGCGGGTCGGCGGCATCGCTCCCGTGAGGGACGCGCCGCGCGCCGCCGCCGCCGACGTGCCGGCCTGCGCCGCGGCCTTGCCCTTCGGGTCGTTGCTCGTTCTCTTGGGCGCCATTGTTCGCCGGAGGAGGAGATGGAGACGAGGGAAGCGGTGTGCTCTGGGAAGAAGATTGGAGGCGTTGGGAGAGTGTGCGGAGGCGTAATGGGAGAAGTGACGGGCGCGGTCTGCGCGCCCAGGCTTTATTGACCGGTCTCCGGGTCGTGGCGGGCCCCACCACGACGCCCGTTGAAGCCGAGGAGATCGTGGTCACGGGCGCAACCGCTGCGCTCCACGTGTCACGGCCCTGGCAGGCACCGTTGGGCCCTCGACGCTTCGCCTTCGTCCACGGGCCTCGGCGTGCCCATCGTGGGCCCGGGGGCTACTGTCGGCACAATGGAAACCAGGGTACCATGGGCCGGCCTGCCAGGGCCCACTACATCGACGGAAGATTTTTCGCTAAGGACCAGGCTCTCCAAGCCTGGAGAGGCTCCCGTGCCTGGAGAAGTCTCGACAGGGATTCCCTCGACAGGTGATCACGCCAAGAGCCTGGCGAGGCCTCCAGCCTCGCCAACGGCTTTTCCTTCGCCAAGGGCGCTCTGTCCCTACGGCAGAGCGCACATGGGCTCTGCATCCGACGCAGAGTCACGGGCGCGCCAGCGCGCGATGACGACAGCACTCCAGTTGCCATTCTGATGTATAAAGCAGTCAACAATGCAGCACCAAGCAAAGGAGCTGCAGGGATTGCCATTTCGGTGCTAAGGAGACAGTCTGCCACTCCGCTCCAAGGACGACGTCACCGTGGGGCTCACCACGAGCCGTTGCAGCGCCAGCCCACCGTCCTGGCTGGACGGTGGCCATTTCCAGCTTTGGTGATGCCATCCCCTGCCATGGACCGCGTCCACGGCCTCTACCTTTATGGTGGACTCTACCTTTATTGTGCACCGCACCTCCTCCTTCGTCGTTGTGTGGTAACCCTTCCCACCCAAATGTTTGGGCAGAAGAGGTCCAAGACACCTATAAAAGGAGGGGGGGCACTCCCGTGCAAAGGGTTCGTATTCTGGTGGACTCTTTGGTTCAACACTTAGCCAGTTCCAAGATCTAGGGTTTGAGCCATTGTCAGACACTTCGAGCTCTCCTTGTGCTGTAAACCTTCTCCAAGCAGTGCAATACATCAAGAGCAGGACGTAGGGGTTTTACCTCTCTCAGAGGGCCCTGAACCTGGGTAAGACCGTGCGTTCCCTTTCTGCAGTGCTGTCCTCCTTCGACTCCGGCGAGCACCGTCGTCGGGGCACGTTGAGGGTTGTTTGACTCTGTGTTCAGCCCCTTGCTCGATTCCTTACCCCGTGAGATACGCCTAGTTCCTGTGGCTATTCTCCGACAACTACATTGCAGAAGCATGGCATGGCCAGCGATCTGCCTCTGAAGAAGACAGACAGGTCAATATCTTTATTCCTGCGGCTCCTAACACTAGTAGAAAACCGGCCTTTCGCCCGGGCTTTTAGTCGCGGCCGTGTCTCAACCCACGACTAAAGCACAGGCCATGTCGCCTTGAAATCGGCGGCCCTTTTGTCATGGTTCGTTAGGAACCTTTTGTCCCGGCTTGAGATATAAACCGGGACAAATGGTGTCTGCAGACGGTTGTGGGGTAGTGCCCCCTTTTTGGTCGCGGGTCGTGTCTAGAACCGGGACTAGAGCCGCGCCTGTTACTCTCCCACGACGGTTCGTGTTTGAAATATGATCAAGCCGCCATTTTAATTGTGCTTTGGAAGATCAGCCGGCGCCGGCGTTGAGTCATATGTGAAATGAATTGTGCCGCGCTGTTTCGATTGTGCTGCCGCTGGTCTCCCTCTCCTGCCCGCCGGACTTCCTCTTCCCTCTATATAAAGCTACAGTAATCCATGGACTTAAGCACACTTAAATCTCTCTCTAATCCTTGCAAAAACTCTCTCTCTCGATCCCTCTCTCTTCTATTCCAATGGAGCCACTCACGCGCCCACCTCGGTCTCGGTTGTACTACTACACCAAAGAAAATATGCACTTCAAGGTATGGGTCACCCTGCGTGCATCACGTGTGGAGAGGTGGATCCGTGATGTGAAGAAGTTCTTCCTCGACGCCGCACCGATTAAGTGCGTTGGACTCGACTGTGAGTTCACCGACCCTCTCCCGGGTCGACAGAGGGATCTTCCACCCGAGAAAAAGGCAGCGCGCCGCCGTCCTTCAACACTTGGTGGTGTCCGAGACTCTTGTCTTCTAGATATGCAAGGCCGATGGGGTGTCGCAGCTCCTCGTGGATTTCTTAGGTGACAAGACCATCAACTTCTACGGCGTGGCTATCCACAATGACGTGCGGATGCTGCGCTACTACGGAATTCTTATTCCGTCTGCGGTCGACCTCCAGAGGGATCGCCGGAACCCAACCGGCAATCCTACTCCAAGTCTCTATGCTCTCTCTCCAATGCTATCATTGGGACAAAACTTGAGATGAAGAACAACAAGAAGGACAAGAAAAAGGGCAAGGACGACGACGACTTAGAAGACCTACGAATTTTCGGTTGGGGCAACGTTCCATTGAGCTACAAGCAAGTCTTGTATGCCGCTCTGGATGCTCGCCTCGGCTTCGAGATTGCACGGAAGTGGGATAGTCTACGTTGCTATAATACCAATGACGATCGTCTTAATGTCGTTGATGAGTAGACTAGCTAATAAGTGATGTGTGTGTGCTCATGTTGTGTTAATATTTATTATTTGTTAACAATTATTATTACTTAATCATTAATATTTATGCAAAACCGTACTGTATGTGTGGTAGCGTCCAAATATATGAAAACTATTTTGAAATGAAGAAAAGAAATAAATAAAAGAAAAGAAAATGAATTCTCTGCCGCGGCAAAGAAAACTTCCCAAATTTCTGCCGCGGACATTAGTCGCGGCCTGGTATACGAGCCGCGACAAATGCTTGTGGCCCAGCGCCCGGCCATGTTTGGGCTCCTTTTGTCCCGGTTTGTATCTCAAACCGGGACAAATGGTCTGGCCCTATATATATGCGCAGCCCCTCTTCCCCTTCTCTTGTTTTTTTTCCTGGTGGGAGGTGGTGTTCGGTGCAAGTTTTTTTTTCTACATATGCACTAGAGGTGTTCGGTGAAATGCCTGTTAGAGCGATGCCACTTTAGTTCACGCAAGACAAACATGATATGAGGTGCCCGTGCCACACTTAAGCTTCCTCCTCTTTGTTTCCAAGTTTCCTAAAAGGTTAGCAACTACTTTCTCGTTTAGACCACGCGGTACTAATTTTAGCATCGTGATTGCGTTTGATATATAGTTGCATGATCCAGATGGGCCATCCATGGATGTACGGTGACCGACGCTCTGGAGCTTGTAGAGAAGGCGTACGTTCTTTTATCATTGTAGCCGTGGTGAACAAGCGGCGGGATGGTTTCATGTGTTGTCCGTGTGTCGAATGTCGGAATGAGAAGGATTACACTTCCTCAAGAGTCATTCAGAGCCACCTGCTTCGGTCCGGTTTCATGTCCGGCTATAATGTTTGGACCTTTCACGGAGAAAGAGGGGTTATGATGGAAGACGGTGATGAAGAAGAGAATGATGATGACAACTACCGATCTATGTTCCCTGAATACGCTGATACCGCAATGGAAGACAATGAAGAAGAAGGAGGTGAAGAACGGGCAGCATATGAGCCCGCTGATGATCTTGGTCGGGTCATTTCTGATGCAAAGCGAGACTGTGACACAGAAAAGGAGAGGTTGCAGTTCGAGCAGATGTTACAGGACCACAACAAATTGTTGTACCCAACTTGTGAAGATGGCCAGAAGAAGCTGTGTAGCACACTAGAATTGCTGAAGTGGAAGGCAGAGATCAGTGTGACTGACTCGGGATTTGAAAAGTTGCTGGTACTAATGAAGAAGATGCTTCCAAGAAATAATGAATTGCCCACCAGTACGTACGAAGCAAAGAATCTTGTCTGCCCTCTAGGATTAGACGTCCAGAAGATACATGCATGCCCTAATGACTGCATCCTCTACCGTGGTGAGAAGTACGAGAATATGGATAAATGTCCGGTATGCACTGCATTGCGGTATAAGATCAGAAAAGATGACCCTGGTGATGTTGAGGGCGAGCCACCCAGGAAGAGGGTTCCTGCCAAGGTGATGTGGTATGCTACTATAATACCACGGTTGAAATGTTTGTTTAGAAACAAAGAGCATGCCAAGTTGTTGCGATGGCACATGGAAGACCGTAAGAAAGACGGGATGTTGAGGCACCCGGCTGATGGTCGGCAGTGCAGAAAAATCGAGAGAGAGTTCCCGGACTTTACAGGTGACGCAACGAACTTATGGTTTGGTCTAAGTACAGATGGCATGAATCCTTTTGGGGAGCAGAGCTGCAGTCACAGCACCTGGCCCATGACTCTATGTATCTACAACCTTCCTCCTTGGTTGTGCATGAAGCGGAAGTTCATTATGATGCCAGTGCTGATCCAAGGCCCGAAGTAACCCGGCAACGACATTGATGCGTATCTAAGGCCATTAGTTGATGAACTTTTACAGTTGTTGGCCGAACCAGGTGTACGTGTGTGGGATGAGCACAAGCAGAAGGAATTTGACCTACGAGCTTTGCTGTTCGTAACAATCAATGATTGGCCTGCACTTAGTAATATTTTAGGACAGACGATCAAAGGATACAGTGCATGCACGCACTGTTTAGATGAGACTGAAAGTATATATCTGGATAAATGTAGGAAGAATGTGTACCCATACAATCGTCGTTTTCTTCCGCCCAGGCATCACTTAAGGAAAAAAGGCAAGCATTTCAATGGCAAGGCAGAAATCCAGATGAAGCCTGACCCCCGTTGTGGTGCTGATGTATTTGGTATGGTCAAGGATTTAAATGTAATCTTTGGAAAGGGTCTTGGCAGAGAACCTATTCCGAATGACGCTGACGGACATGCACTCATGTGGAAGAAGAAATCTATATTTTGGGAGCTAGAATATTGGAAAGTCCATGAGGTTTGCTCTGCAATCGACGTGATGCACCTGACGAAGAATCTTTGCGTGAATATTCTAGGCTTCCTGGACTTGTATGGGAGTCAAAAGATACACCGGAAGCACGGGAGGACCAGCAACATCATAAAGGACGAGACGGCATCCATGCAGGGCAGTTTCAAGGGCCTGCCAGCTATGCTCTTACCAAAGAAGAGAAGAAAATCTTTTTTGAAGTCATTTTCAGTATCAAGGTCCCGTCTGGCTTCTCGTAGAATATAAAGGGAATAGTAAATATGAAAGAGAAAAAATTCCAAAACCTAATGTCTCATGACTACCACATGCTTATGACGCAATTGCTTCCGGTTGCATTGAGGGGAATTCTTCCTGAAAATGTTCGACTAGCCATTGTGAAGGTATGTGCATTCCTCAATACAATTTCTCAGTAGGTAATCGATCCAGAAAGTCTAACAGGATTACAGATTGATGTGGTCCAATGTCTGGTTAGCTTCGAGTTGTTGTTCCCTCCATCCTTCTTCAATATTATGACACACATCCTAGTTCACCTAGTCGAAGAGATTAGAATTCCTGGTCCTGTGTTTCTACACAATATGTTCCCCTTCGAGAGGTTCATGTGAGTTTTAAAGAAATATGTTTATAACCGTGCTACGCCATAAGGAAGCATCTCGAAGGGCTATGGAACAGAGGAGGTCATTGAGTTTTGTGTTGACTTTCTCCCAGACCTTAAACCGATTGGTGTTCCTGAATCTCGGTATGAGGGGAGGCTGACTGGAAAAGGCACACTAGGAAGGAAAACAACGGTATGTAGGGACGCGCTTTCTTTCACTCAAGCACGCTACACAGTTCTACACAATTCCACCATGGTTGCTCCGTATATCAAGAAACACAAGAATATTCTACGCGCCGAAAACCCGGGGGAGCCTGACTCCTGGATTAAAGGGGAACACGAGGCGACTTTCGGCAGTTGGTTGCAGACACATCTCATGAATAACAGCACTGTTGGAGATCAGCTATACTTGTTGGCCAGGTTACCAACTTCGACTATATGTACTTTCCAAGGGTACGAGATAAATGGGAATACATTTTACACGATCTCCCAAGATAAAAAGAGCACAAACCAAAACAGTAGTGTCCGCTTTGATGCAACAGACGACAATGGGCAGAAGGACACATATTATGGGTACATAGAGGAGATATGGGAACTTGACTATGGACTTTTAAGGTCCCTTTGTTTCGGTGCAAATGGGTCAAGCTGACAGGAGGCGGGGTACATGTAGACCAAAAGTACAGCATGACAACAGTGGATCTCAAAAATCTTGCATACTTGGACGAACCATTCGTCCTAGCCAATGATGTGGCTCAGGTTTTCTATGTGAAGGACATGTCTACCAAATCGAGAAAAAGAAATCAGCAAAAGAATAAATCGTCCGACGAGTCAAAGCGCCACATAGTTCTTTCAGGGAAAAGAAACATCGTGGGAGTGGATGACAAGACAGACATGTCAGAAGATTATAATAAGTTTCATGAAATTCCGCCCTTCACAGTCAAAACTGACCCATGCATCCTGTTAAATAATGAAGATGCTACATGACTACGGTACAGAAGAAAACCACAACACTAGATAGGAATGTTGGTGATTTGTAATAATGGCTATATGCGAATACAAACCATATGTTTTGACTATATGCACTGTTTGGGATGTATGCATGGAATCCGAATGATTTGTATTCGGTTGATGAACTGAAGGATTTCTAGATAGAACAAAACAGACGGTATCACCTGCATACAACCCTACTATGGCTAGAGAGTGCCCGCATATCAAATGCACCGTAGGGCGTATGCAGGTGAAACCGTTTGATTTGTATTCGGTCGATGAACTGAATGCAGGTGAAGCCTATCCATTTTAAATGGGCATTCGATCTAAGCAGCGGCAAGACTTCTCTGATGATCTGCAACCGTCCCAACAAGTGTTGGGGATATACCAGATCATCAAAGAAGCCCTTGGCGCTGGTTCCCAAAAGTGTTACATATCATCACAGTTGATGGCTGTGAAGTGTACTCCTGCCTCTCTTATAGACATGCCTCTCCGAGTGACTCCCTCCGGTTGGATATTTATATCTGGCAACTCTTCACCTTTCTAGTCCCGGTTGGTAGCTGGAACCGGGACTAAAGGCTTCTGATCCAACGGCTCACAAGCGCTACAAGGAAACACACGATCCGTGTGCTTCTGATCCAACGGCTCACAAGCGCTACAAGGAAACACACGATCTGTGTGCTTCTGATCCAACGGCTCACAAGCGCTACAAGGAAACACACGATCCGTGTGCTTCTGATCCACCGGCTCACAAGCGCTCGAAGGAAACACACGATCCATGTGCTTCTTCCACCGCTTCCCGCCTTCGTCTTCCCGCCATTTCTCACTATATATATGTAGGCTTGGCCACCATTGCCATATCACATCTAAACTCTCATATCTGCAACCTCATCACTCTCCCATGGCTTCCACCGTACCCACTCTAACCTACCCACAGGCAGAGACGCTTTGCGCCTCTAACTACCCCTGCCCGCCCGGCTACCGCGTCCCCGCCGGCTGGTGGCTGAGCGCTGGAGGCGTGCCGGTCCCTCCTGTACCTCAAGGTGTGGCGCGCCGGGCGGCCATCACGACCACTACTACCTCGAGCTCACCCCGGAGCAGCGGATGGATCCCCGCTGGCATCCCGACTACCACCCGACTTGGGACGCCTTCTTCATCAATCGGCATGAGAGGACGCTCGCCAGGTATGAGGAGGACGGCCCGCCTCCTTCGAACTTCAATGAGGCCGGCTGTCAGCTGTGGTGGGGTGGCCGGACTCTCCAGAGCGTCATGGACTACATCACGGCCGGCGAGGTTGGACCCACGAGCGCCGTCCGATGACAGCGACGACGACGATTACGAGGACGAGTATTATAGGCCTAGGCAGGAGTATGACTAAAATTGTTAGGACAAATGATTTGTATTCGGTCGATGAACTAGTTATTAACAAATGATCCACGGTTGTCATTGGCTCCAAGATTCAAAAATATGCAAAAAAATATTAGTTACAATAATTATTTTAATTGAAAATGGCAAAATTGTTAATAGTTTGTAGAGTTACAACAATTATTTTATAAAACAGAAAATGGTTTTGGATTACTTATTCAAATTCAAGCACTTTTCATGTTGAAAGTTTTCTCAAATTCATTCAAATATTCAAATGTTTTGAAGTTATGATAGATTTGAAAAAAATAGAGAAAACGGCGCGTGAAAACGGCGCGCGAGCGCATTTTTGGCCCAGCGCGCGCAACATTTTTGGGCCATTAGTCGCGGCCCGTACCACCAGCCGCGACTAAAGCTTAACCGCCGCCCGCACCCCCCCTTTAGTCGCGGGGCGTGGCTGAACCCGTGACTAAAGACCCCCCTTTTGTCCCGGCCGGAGCCACGCCCCGCGACTAAAGGGGGGGTATAAAGCTGGCCGTCTCCCCGGTGCGTGGCTCAGACCGCGACACCGGAGGCCATTTGTGACATAGCGCCGTCAGGCTGCCGAACTTTTCCACCGCCACCGTCGCCTCCTGCCGCCGGCCGCTGTCCTCCGCCGTGTCCGCCGCCACGCGCCCAACACCTCCGTCCCCGATCGCCTGTCACCCGCCGTCCTCCGCGCCCTGCGTCCCCGTGCGCCCTCCGTCCCCGCGCGGCCGTTGCCTCCTCCGCTGCCTGAGTGCGCCGTCCTCCGCGCCCGCCGCCGCCCGAGCCCGTGCGCCTCCGTCCCCGCGCGCCGCCGCCCGAGCCCGCCGTCCTCCACGCCCGCCGCTCAAGCCTTCCTCCACTCCCGAGCCCGCCGCCGTACGTCCTCCGCGCCGGCGATGCTCTATTTAGGTTAGTTCTTTTTATCAGTTAATTAGGTACATTTTTAGGTTAGTTTAAATTTAGATCAGTTAATTAGGTAGATTTTTGGGGTACTTTAATTTTAGGTTAAATTTTAGATTAGTTAGATTGGTATTTAGAAATTGGTATTACTTTTTTAGTGTAGAAATAGAAATTTTGCTAAGTTAAATTGGTACTTTAGAAATTTTGCTAAGTTAAATTGGTATTACTTTTTTAGTGTAGAAATAGAAATTTTGCTAAGTTAAATTGGTACTTTAGAAATTTTGCTAAGTTAAATTGGTATTACTTTTTTAGTGTAGAAATAGAAATTTTGACTTAGGTGTTTTTAGTTTATTGTTCTCGGAGACAATGTCCCTGTTGGATCAGAGGGGCGATGTGCCGGACTGGGCTCCACCGGGCTGGCACTGGGAGGTGCTCCCTTCCGGGATGCGCAGCTTGGTGAGGAATCAGGGTGATGTCGTTGACCCGAATCTTCTTTGGTGGCAGTCGCATGGGCCACGCTCGGTGCAGAGGGAGCCGGCCCTCGAGGAGGTGGTCCGTTGCCGTATTAGAGAGGAGGACGAGCATGTCCGTCGCTACATGTATCTATTGGATAGGCATTATACCAATAGCTGGTCGTTTCTTCAGAGGGTACCTTATCATGTGAGCTATGACCCTGTGTCGCAACAGTGGAACATGGGGTTCCCCTGATGCGGTCAAAGTGGGTCCTTCCCACGAGGGCCCACCAAGGACACACTCAAGGCCAAGGCACAAGACCGGCAGATGGGCCTCCCATCTGCCCCACGGCGTCGTAGCACATGCGACTCCAGCAACCAAGACGAAGGACTCGGGGACCCTCCGGGTCCCCCTCAACCCGGAAGCAAGCGTTAGGCTCCCGGGGACCCCGATGCCCGGCAGGAGGCCAGGCTCAGTCCCGGGAGCCAACGCCCAAAACGCTAAGGAGATAAGCTTGCCAGCTCCGGCTGGAAGCTCCTAGAAGACTTGGGCGCCAAGGATGTGGAGGCGCCAAAGGAGGGCGGAGGAGGAAAAGCTGTCATCCCCTGCCCGCTCTCCCTGCAAAAGGTGGGTGGACTCACCTACCCCCTCTGAGAAGAATACTTGGACGAGAGGAGGCCACGTCGCCTCCAAAGAGGAACCCGGAGGGGTTTTCCCGCCAAAACCCCTCCAGCCCCCAAGGGTGCGCCTGTGGTATCCCCTTAGCATATAAAAGGAGGGCCGAGGCACCCAAGGGAGAAAGGAGGAAGAGCACCAACGAGTTGGAGGCTAGGCTAGGTAGTTTACGAGTAGAAGGTTGAGCTCAGGCGAGAGGTGATCTCCTCCGGGGCAGGATCTGCTCGTCTTCAACCTCTAGCCGACACCTCCCGGGTCCTAACCCGCCACCTCCATTGTAAGGCTACACCATGATATACCCATCAATCCAGACATGCAGGAGTAGGGCTGTTAGCCTCCGGGCGGCCTGAACCTGGGTAAAACTCCTTGTGTCCCTGTGATGCTTGCTAGCACGTAGATCTCGAGCGTTGACGAAGCCCCCGGGTAGAAGACATTCCTCAGCCTCCTTCGCGCCCCATACCGAACCTAAAAAGGGGTATCCTTTACTCCCGGTGTCTGTGATCCAAGACACGACACCCTGTGAGGGTTCCTTCTCTTTGGATGCGCAGCGTCGGCGGCTCAGCACCTCGTGGCTCAGGAACCGGTCGAAGTTAGTTTGAGAGGTTCATGCATGGGAGATGTATTAGTGATATTATTCACGATGTTTTATGTTTAAAAAATAATGGACCCGAGCTATGTAACTGGATTATTCTAGATGTATTTGTGATATTATTCGTGGTGTATTTTTATGTAGTATTTGTATGTAGTATTATTTTAGTAGTATTTTTATGTACTAGTAGCAATATTGTATGCGATAATGATATTGTGTGCATTTTGCAGAAACTATGGATCCACCTAGTCCGATCCGCAGAGACCTAAGACAAGAAGAAATTCTCGAGGACATAATCCACAACGCCACCGGTGCTGATCCACCCGAATCTCCCTCGATGTATCTGAACCCATTCGGTGAGGGTGAAGAGGTCGACCAAAATGAGGGGGAAGCCGACGCCTCTGATGATGGAGAAGGCGATCTCCTATGATGGACCCTTAACGAATTCCGGCAAGGTATATATATGAAGTCCGATGGTCAGTATATGCATTAATTGAGTTGTATATATATGAATTGACGAATGTTTCTTCTCTTAGGCCTCCACATCGAGCAAATGTTCCAAACAAGGCCCAGCAAAAAAGTTGGCCGCATCTGCGCATTATACAATTACGAAGATATCACAAGTGGGCGAACCGTTGGAACCCATAAAGGTTGCAAAGAAATTTGTAAACCAATGCGGAGTTATGGTTAGGGATCGCATCCCCATCACCGTTCGAGAGTGGAATAAGCCCAAAGGGGTGGAAGATAATGAGTATGTCGCCGAAAGGTACAAAGATGGTCTTTGGAATGACCTCATGGCATATTTCACCCTCCCAGAATGTCAGAAAGAGGACGACACAGCTGCATTGAGGGACAATGTCAAGGTGTTTACTCTTAAGAAGATGGCCGAACTATTCCGGCAGTGGAAGAAAACATTATGGCAAGAGTATCAGAAGACCAGTAGTGCTCCAAAATTCGAGGGCTATCTAGTGAAGTAGAAGGCTTACTAGGATGCATTTGTGAAGTACAAGAAGTCAGAAGATCCTACGGAAAAGTCAACACGAGCCAAGACAAATGCTGCGAAAAATAAATATCACCATAAGCTCGGGACAGGGGGCTACGCGACTGCCATGCCAAAGTGGGATAAAATAGAGGAAGCGCTGCTTGCTAAAGGGATCATTCCAGAACCAATTCGCGACGAATGGGAACAGAGGGCAAGAAATTTTTTCCTTGCGCATGGGAGTGAGTATGACAATGAGATAGGGGATCTTGTTTGCAGTGAGGGGATTAGGGTACCCAGGGAGACATGGCTGAAAGTGGTGAAAGAAATTAAAGAGGGGAAAACAAAGTTCCGTCCTGATAGAGAGAAAGACTTGCTGACAAAGGTCCTCGGGAATCCAGAACACGGAGGACGAACACGAGGCCTTGGCCCTAGTTATCCCTGGGAGATTGGGTTTCCCAAAGACAAAGATACTTATAGAAGCCGATCGAGAGCAAAGAAGCGATGGGAGGAGGAGGAAGACAAGTTCAACCAGTTGCTAGCAAGAACTGACAAGCAGCAGCAGAAGATCGACAAACTTAGAGGAGAGCGCCTTCAAGATCCTACACTCGATATTACCGCCGGCCCATCTCTGCGGAGAAGCAGCGTGGCTGAATCGGAGGTCCCGTCTGACGGTGCATGGATGATAGATGGCGGTCCCAGCTACCCCATGGATGGAATCAAGGAGCAGATATCTTGTGAGCTCCATCAGAAGGTGAAGAACATATCCCTGAAGGTGGCGGTCGGAAGTGCTTTACCTTGTCCACCTGAGGCACGTTGGCATGGCCGTGAGATTCCAGCTGTCTATGCTAAAGTCATGGTGGATGAAATCGAATGGGGTTTGACTCAATGGAGCTTGACATCGCTGGACCAGAAGGTGAGAGGACACTCGGAGAAGTACTGGGTGGTATCATTCTATGGGACAAGAACAACATCAAGCTTCCAGGCTCGGCGCCAGGGCCAACACCGCCTTCGAGTCGTCGCAGGTCACCATCACCTACAAGAAGCCCACCCCAAGACTATGATCAACACAGCGCGAGTTCATCTCGATCTCCGCCGCCGGACTTGGGTTGGCCGTCTTCGTCGCTGCCTTTGCCAGCTAAGGACAATAAGCGGAAGCGTACTTCGTCGCTGAGTACTAAACGACGCAGCAGCCCAAAACGAAAAAGGTCGCCCCTCCCAAGAGTACCTCATAAGAATATTCCCATCAGACCTTATGATCGCACTGTCGAGGAAAACACAGCGATCGTAAAGGGTCAAACTGATGCGCATTTTGCAAAGAAGAAAACAGAGCCCGCCCCGGTATACACCGAGAAGGAAAAAGCGTGGGCAGTTGATTTTCTTAACACAAAATCGCAATATGAGTTGCACCATAAGCTAGATGACTATGCACGTCAACTTCAGAAGGAAGCGGCGAAGAGCAATTCAAAAAAAATGCAAGCGGGAGCAAAGCAAGTGAAAGTGCAAGCGGGAGAAAAGCAAGTAAAAGTGCAAGCGAGAAAAGAAGGGACGTTCCCCAGCTCGGAGAACAGGCCAAACAATCGATCCCACCCCTCAAGGTGTTATCCAAAGATGTTCCCCAGGCGTAGCAGCAGGATTTGGGAGAAGCTGCAAAGTTGGCGGCCGCTATGGGTGTGACTGTTGCTGAACTGCTAGGCTCCCAAGACGACAAGTTACCCACGGCTGATGTAGTCCCTCAATATGTCCCAGGGAAGCCTTTGGTCAGCGAACAGAAGTTGAAACAACTGCCAACACAAATGCGAAATTTGCATCAATGGTACTTGAGAGAGGTAAATAGGGATAGAATAATGAGTGTGGCGAAAGTCCGACAAGAGTACTTCTTCCGACCCGAAGAGGTCCATGTTGACTTTTCAGAACTCTACCAGTTATACAATTTGGAAGCCCTCGACAAATCTCTCATGAGTTGCTATTGTCTGTAAGTTGCTGAATTCATTGTCTACATATAACTTGTTCAGTTCATTGCATTTGTAATTATTCTCATTATATATATCCTTTTGTACTCTATATTATGCTGAATGAAGATGCGGGATTGTAAAAGAAAGGTCTATAGTGTTGGGTTCATTGACCCAGATAAGGTACATATAAAAACGCTAACGACGAAACCCAACGAGACGGCGGGAAACCTTCTAAGGTTTCTAACGGAGCAACATTACTGTGACCACATATTGTTTCCTTACAACTTCAAGTGAGGGTCTTACTCTATTGTACACATTCACTTTTGCTTTCTCGATGTTAAGTGTAATTGATGAGTTACTGACGTATATATAAACGTGTGCAGCTTTCACTGGATTCTGCTAGACATACGAGTTGATAAGGGAATAGTTGATGTCATGGACCCATTAAAGAGAAACCTGGAAGAGTTCCGCAACATGTAGGACATGCTCCAGAGGTAATATTCGCGATATATCGGTCTCTTTCGTTGATTACATGAGATATCAGGTAATGAATTAACTCATTCATTAATTCTTTTTCTTTGCCGGCCAGGGTTTGGAACCGGTTCAAGAGTGTGGTGATGGGTTCCTTTAGTGAGAAGCTGACGTTTACTCCGGTCTCGGTAAGTAGTACGAGATATGACCGCGCAACTCTTTACTTCTAGTTTCAATACAGTTATTATTTTGATGCTAGATTATTATTTTGATTGAATTCTATTCTCGTAAAGTGCACGAGGCAGCCATCGGGGACACATCTATGTGGATACTACGTTTGCGAGTTCATTCGCACGTTTACCACTGAGCACAAAGATTATAGAGTCGACGTAAGAAATACGTTCACAACATTATTTTATTACCTCACTTTTTGTTATCATGATTGATGTTCATATTTTGATCTCCTTTTCTTATATAGTTTGAGAGAATGCGGGAAAAGGTCCTACCGGAGCAACGCGTAATAGCAATTGCAGAGGAACTGGCGGGATTTTTGCTGAAAGAGATGGTAGACGACGCCGGAGAATTTAGTGTGAATAATTGGCGCAACCGATGATCCCGGGCCGTGTAATCGAATAGACGGGCTTAGTCCCGGTAATTGTGATCTCCATGTAACTACCAAAGTTGTATATATTTGTATGCTCGATCGTGTACGGTATGTGGTAGCGTCGAAATATACGAAAACTATTTTGAAATGAAGAAAAGAAATGAATAAAATAAAACAAAATGAATTCTCTGCCATGGCACAGAAAGTGCCGAAATTTCTGCCGCGGCAGAGAATTAGTAAACCCTAAACCCTAACCAAAATGAATTCTCTGCCGCGGCACAGAAAGTGCCGAAATTTCTGCCGCGGCAGAGAATCATTAGTCGCGGCCTGTTATACGAACCGCGACTAAAGGTTCTGCCCCCAGCACGGCCAGGTTGAGGATCATTTGTCCCGGCTGGTGACAGGTCCGCGACTAATGGTTGGACCATTAGTCCCGCCTCCGTTGTCGCGGTTGGCCAGCCGCGACAAAAGGCCCTCACGGCCCGGGACAATAGGGCCAGTCTCCACTAGTGTAAGGCATGATTCAGGCCAGAAATTCCACGTGTGGCAATGGTGTATGTTCTTTTCTTATGCTGGAGCAACAGTAACTGCCAGTACTTGTACTGGTTCTCTGAATGAAAACTCTTTCTCTTATCCTATCTTGGAACATGATTTACTGGCAAAAATACATTACTAACATCTCAACAATTAATTTTGCTCTACATTTTTTGCACAGATACATTAGTCGTGTTATTCAGTATGTAGTGTATTTTTGTCCTATGCCATTGGCATATTTTTTTTGTGTGTGTTGGAGCCAAGTCTATAGAATTTTAGGTTAGTTAGAGCCATGGAGAGCATGGACTATCAGCTGTCGCCTGTGGCTCCTTACAATGCACTTCCTCCATCTGCAGATATAAGTCGTTTTTTTTTTGTCTCAGTCCACAGTGTAAGATTTACTCTATGATTTTTATGCTACTGATGTTGAGTACTTTGGAATTTCACTTATATCATTTACTCTTACCGTTCGTAATGTAGCTTGCTCCTATGCAGTTTCCCACAATTTATGTAGGTGTGTTCTATCTGCTTTTTACTTGCTCTTGGCTGAGCTGTTGCTTCATTGGTCAGGCATTGTGGATCTTAAAAGATATCTTGCCTATAGTTGAAGGCAGCAACTGATTTTATATTGCAACTGACGTTTCTTACCAGAAAAGGGATATGCATAAGATAAGGCGCGAAATGGCAAACGGACATAGTTTTGGATTTGTTCGTGATGATATAGCTGAGTTTGACCGCTCCATCCAGGGGAGGTTACCTAGGGTCTATTTAATCATGCCCTTGGAGGGCTTTGAGGTACACAATTTTCAAAATTGGAGAACTCGCGTACGGATAGACTGCCATATGTTTATACCCATTCATGCTTATAGTATTAATATTTTTTGCTATTGACAATCATAAAAATGCAGATTACTTTTCTTTCTTGGGGGGCCATTTGGAATTCTTATTTGTAGTAGAAACCAAAGACGATCCATCCTATTGTGTTGCCTCCTGTTTGACCGTAGATTGCAAGGTAAGTTAAATCTCTCATAATAATTAATTATCTTATTCTCCCAAGTACTTTACCCCATCTGTCTATAGCTCTCTTCATAAGTTGTAACCCTTGGAAGTATATATTTTTCAGGATAAATTAGAGACATAGGTGTTTGTAGCTGTTTTTAATAACATGCAGCCAGAAAATTCATAACCATTTAATATGTAAAGGAATTCATTCCTTATTTTTTATGGGTGTTATCTTATATCAATTTTTGATAACAAATTTTTTGGAGCTATCTTACGACTATCCTTATTCGTCTATTTACCAAACAATTGAGGTGTGAGGGAAATGGACTTACATTCATGCATTGAAACAAATTGCTGTTGAAAAGATGCGCAAGGACAACAAATATGTTCTATTTCTGGATGATGATATCCGACTGCACCCCAGGACAGTTAGAGCTCTCACAAAAGCCATGGAGAAGAACCATGAGGTATGCTTCTTGTGGCACTATGCCCTCCCTCTTTTCCTCGTCACCTTCCTAACATGGACATTTGTCCAAATTGGATACCCCCTTGACTTTCCTTTTGGCAATTTGGGAAGCTATTGCATATATGAATATCACATGGTATCCAGGTTTTATGATACTAGTTTATCCTTCATAATTTTTCGTGATGGAACAGAAGGTCACTCTATGCAAAATGCTAATTTATGTCATGTTATGGAACAAAAGTGGGACTATACAATGATGGTTTTGGATGCAACTGCTCGGCCCGCGTCATATTTGAGCCCGCCCGCGTGCTCGTGGGCTCGTGGCAACAAGGAAGAGCGGGAGCGATGGAGGCATGAAGAGAGGTCGGAACATCCGTTGCATTAGGATTATGGATTGGCCTGAAGAACTTTCAATAACTTCGGGGAAGAAATATTTGATCTGTAAAATTTGTGTATTTCTCTGAATTTGTATGCTCAAGGAAACATTTAGACTTGAACCAGATTCTTATAAGATGTACTCATTCGCATGCACGTGATGTTTTTGTAATATCTCTGGTAGGAATCAAAGATAATTTGTACACAATGAAGGCTACATATCCTTTGAGAAAAATCACGTGGTATGCATGGAAAAAATTGTCTAGAAAAGATACTCTTTATAAATCTTAAATACTTATTTAGTGTCGACAAGATCCAGTTATGTTCAATTGAATAACAACTTCATTGATATTATCAAAATTTGTGTATCGTGTTGCCTTCCCGATATGTGAAGAGTTGCATGCCATGTCTTTAATTTGAAGAGAATTTGCCGGTGAAGGCTTGAACGTCAATGGTGTTGGAACTTGGAACCGATGACTGAATAGGTATCCTCATCTACACCCTGATTTCTCTCTTAATGATTTATCCACCTTCCTTTGCTTTCTCTACTCCCTCACGTTTGAGTGAGGTGAATGCCCTCGTGTGAAGTGGAGTGAGGTGGGACACATGTCTCTATAGGAACACTGCATAGTGTGTCGTGGATAGTTTAACTGGTCGTTTCTGTGACACGTTGCAACTGTACCAATGAATTTACTTTGTAAATATCATAATGCAGTTTTTTTCACCCGTTGCAACGCACGGGCATTTAGCTAGTTTGTTAGAAGACAAATGTTATCTATAATTCTATAGATGTTATCTATAATTTTTATAAGTAATTTGTTAGAAAAAAATTGTGTGAAGTAATTTGTTATAAGATAAATTATTAGGCTATTAGCTATGAATTTTAAATTGTAGTTACTATTTGTTAGAAAAAATTAGTGTTACCAGAAAATTGGATTACAAAACTAGTGTTAACAAACATTAGCAAAAAATAGTGTTAGCAAAAATTGGGTTGAAAAATTAGTGTTAGCAGAAAATTGGGTTAGAAAATTGGGAAAGATTCCATTAGGGGTTTCTAATTTGACAATTACTTTTTTAGTATTACTTTTGTAGTGTTACTTTTTTAGTGTAGAAATAGAAATTTTGACTTAGGTGTTTTTAGTTTATTATTCTCGGCTAATGCTAACATTGCTTTATCTTACTTTTGTAATAGTTAAGAAATGGATCATTTCTACAGCAGAGACAATAAAGAGGACATATTTGCCATCGTACGGCAATCCGAGGTCGATGGAGCACAAGACATCAGAGCAGAAGACATCGGAGCAGAAGAAGGCTCACAATTTTTTAACGAGTCCGGTCAGGGAATGGAGGTGGAAATTTTTTAACGAGCCATGAGTGCGATGACGACTCGGAAACTGGTGGACATCCGCCGTCTAGCGAGGTATATTAAGTCTCTATTGATCAGATACAATAATAGAATTGTATATATATGATTAACGGATGTTTCTTAATTTAGACCTCCGCATCGACCAAATCTGTTAAAAGTAAACGAGGCCATGCGAAAGGGATGGACAAAGATGAGCATCTCATAATCAAGGTCGTCTCTTCACATGGCCAACCGTTGCTTCCCAAGACTAACGCAAATAAGTTTGTGCATCAATGCGGAGTTGTTGTTAGGGACAACGTCGCGATCAGCGTTCAGGAATGGCATAAGACAAAGAAGCTAGAGGGAGTTACTTATGTCGAAGACAGATCGAAAGATGATCTTTGGGACAAGCTAATTGCACATTTCACCCTACTGGTCTTCGAAGATGACGAAGCAAAGACAATAGCCATGAGGAAAGCAGTCAAGCATTTTGCTCTTATAGTACGCATGCACGTGCAACACACGTCTATATAATTAGTTTAAAACACTTCGTGCCGACCGATATAAAATCAATCCAAAGATTTGGAACTTTGGAACCAATAATAGAAAGTCATAAATAAAAATTCAAATTCGTTTGTTAAGTCCTAAGAGATAAAGATACCAACGGATATTGTGGTCTAAGTCATCTTTCAGTATATCCAGCTTCTTGGATAAGTTATAATATGACAATACAAGCTATGTTATGGAGGGAGTTTGGTCAGAAATTTGTCTTTTTTGCACAGAGCAGAAAATTTGTTATTTTCCGTCGAAATTTTTCACGAGCGTTCGTTACTTGCGTATGTTTGTGTCAAATTTTTTTTTAGATTTTTTTGAAGTATTTTCATATTTTTTAAATTTCAAAAAGCATACCGGGTGCATATGCACCCGGGTGCCAAAGTGGATTTCTGCTATGTTATTTCGATTAAGAATAATACACTTTACTCTCTGGTTTTTCTTTTAAGTGAGGTCCACAAGATAAGGCATGAACAAAAAAATTAAACAAATGAACAAGTTGCAAACTTGAAATACATGACTGGACCAAACAATAGTTAAACTGCTGCCAATCCGTTGCAATAAAAAAGTTATTACGCCAATTTCAGTATTGTCTTACTCGAAGCAGCGTGAGTACAAAATTATTTTTGGCCTTTTGGAAATCAAAGACGCATCAATTTAAGTCAAAAAAATTTCATCAAATTAATTTGTCAATCGACTTCAAATTAAGAATTTAAGATACACAACATGCATATCTCTGTTTCATGTCATGCATACATCACCTCAATCAAGCACAAGCTCCCTGTCGATGCTCTAATGTCCATTGTGCAAGTATGAACATAAAACAATTTGAATAGGGACTAATGTCTCAAGCCTAAATCTCATCCCTGCACACTTAGGCTCCCCAAATCTCTTAGCTTTACTACCAAGCCATACTCAGACTTTCTCAGTTGGATCAAAATCCACGCAAGTTTTAGAAAATCACAGCAGTCGACCTGAAAATTCAAGCTCTGAGCCAAATATGGCCGGGTTCCATATTGATAGCATACCTATCCTTGTACTTTATGGGAACGTGGCCGTGGCTTATAGATGAAATTCTTCACCGTAGACACGCGCTCCATACGCCATTGCTGCCATACTGTTTTCCCTTCCAAAAAAAAAAACAATAAGACAATAATTGCTAAATATGGATAGCCATTTAATTATGATATTCAGGTAACATTGCTTTAATCTAAAGATGATTTTGTGGCACTAAACAGAAAAATAAAATTAGTCACGGAAGTTAAAATATCAACCACTTTTTCTAAAGAATAAGGTAATATTACTGCAACTGAGTGAAATCTTGCAATGTTTCCAAGCTGACAAAGTCATACCTCACAGTCCCCACGGGCAGCTTGTCGCTGCCAACAAGCAGCATGTGAGTTGTGCAAATTGGAACTTTATATCACTTAGTACAACTTAGCTCAGCGTATGAGAGGCCATTTCACTTCACTAACTTAGTACTCTAGCCGATGATTCACCAAAATGCCAATGTACAACTTACCTTTTTTTTAGCGAAATGTGTGACTTACTTGACCAAACTCTATAAAGAAGTACTCAAATTATTAGCCCGTATAAAATTTAACAAAGGACCAGAAGAATCATAGGACGGGAAAGGAATGAGGGAAGGAGAGAAAATATGATCGTTCCCCAAAATACTACGATAACAATCAGACAAGGTGAGACCTACGATGCTTCAAAATTTAACACAGAACCATATATTCTATCCTATACAGAAGTCCAGAACCAAAAGGCATCTTATGTACTTGCTCTACCCAATCATACACGATTCATCGATGGCTAGATAATGGCAATTAACTGATCACAAACCAAAAGAAATAATATTATGTGCGGGTTGAAACAACATGAATGAATGAAAAAAAAAAACGGGAGCAGTATAGCATCATTGAGTACCTGCACGCGCTCTGCATCAAGTTCATAAAGAACAACACACAAACACCTGATATAGGTATACAAAGATTCAATTGAAGGTAGACCTTATTAACGTGATTTATTATAAAACATACATGATAAAAGTTTGTCGTTCTTGCCAGATAGAATAGAAGACTAACTCGGCCAACAAGATGCCACCACAGAAATCTAGTCGCCCTCATAGCTCCTAGTTTTAAAATCAGTCGTTTACAAGTCAAGAGGAGGAGGAGATCACCTCAACACCATTCTGCTTCAATGACTAAAGGTTATCATGATCAAACCCTATAATCAGAAAATAAATAATGTTAGCTAAAAAATTAGTTATATACATAGAACATAGGTGCAGAGGAACCAAGAAAGAACGCAAATGCCTCATCCTTCCAAGACGACGATGACATTGAACTGGTCCATTTTGATAAAGTTTTAGTTACACGGCATGTTCTCATGCAAGTTTTGATAGATTTTCTTTGTCTTGCTCCATGACATCGCTCTCCTCCAGTTCCATTTATGTCAAGAAAAAATAGAGTAACCAAAATCAACTCTGTCAGATCTCCACTCAAACCCGGCGCACGTATGCCCATATTTTTCTATAAGACAATACTGTATGCCCGTATTTTTCTATAAGACAGTACTGTATGCACATATTTTATTTTCCCAAAAGGACTGAACTTCAGGTTTATTTCCGAGTTGCTGCAAAAGTTAATCTACAACCAAGAAAAGTCTGAATGCCTAATAGAATAAAACAATATGTCCGACAAGAAACTCTGAAAAATAAATTACTGCATTGCTGGAAGCATATACATAATTTTTTTTGAATATAAGGACTGTAAGGGCAAGCCCCCACAGTATTTTATTGAATAGAAAAACAACCAGCCAACCAAGTATCAGTCCAGCACTTTACATACTTACAAGATAAAGGAAAAAGAATATACAAAAAACTGAAACTATAAGAGAGTGTCAATCCATGATGACAAAACTTGAACATGCTTCTCCTTCACCCTATGCATATGCAGGGTGATATCATTGATAAATCTTCTTCTCCACCCCCTAAAAGAGGGCAATATATTTTGAAATATAGCTTCGTTACGTTGCTTCCAGATATTCCACAAGGCCAGAATCACCACCTCCGCAAAGAAAGGTTTTTGGAACTGCTGCCTCGCTCTCCTGAAAACCTATTCAAAGGAGTCTCCATCCTCCCACTTAATCTGTAGATAGTTCCAAACATGCACACTGAAGTTACAGTGAAAGAACAGGTGCATCCAATCCTCAACTGTGTTCGTCGGGCATAAAACACAGTGAAAGACATCCGTAACATTCCAGTGTCTTCTTCGCAGCATATCCCGAGTATTCAGACGATCACTAACCAATTACAGTTTAATAAGGTACAGCTTAACAAATAATTATCCTTCAATGATTCTCTTCAAAAAAAATTGCCCATGGTAATTAGTCCAAAAACACATGGACATCGGATGAAATAAGTGATGATATACGCTATTCTGGAATAAATCAAAGATACACGCCCACTGGGTTGATTTGCTTGAAATGGAGTACCTATTAGATGCTTATCCACCCGTTAGTAGTGATGCTCCCGGATAGTGCAGGAGCCGTATTTCTTGCCGGAATAATCGATGCAGCGCCCCCAGCTTCCGGATCTGCAAGAACAAAAATTTGCGATGGGGGAGAGAAACAACAAGATGCGCAGTCCACGGCGGGTTGCACCAGATGACAAAGGAGATGACAGAGTTGGCCAGCATTGGGGAATCAGCAGCAGACGTGGTTCGCTGTAGAAGGATAGGGACACGAACACGACGCCACCGATCTGGAGGCACGTCGGATTGGAGCAGGGAGTCGAATGGGCGGTGAGGGGAGATGCCGGTGTGGGCGAGTCCGAGAGGGGGCGGGCGTGGTGGAGAGCGAGAATGGCGGAGAGGCAGGCGGGTGCCGGCGAGGAATTTTTCGTCCGCTCGGCAGAATTTTCATCTGCCTGTGGAATTTGCTAGGCATACGTTTTGGTGATGGTTGTCATTTAGTGGACGGTTAGATCTAATCAGGTGGCCGTGACTGTGAGGTCAGAATTGGATTGTATTGTTTTGTGTACGTGTGTTGGGGTGTGCTTAGGAAAGATAAAGTTTCACTTGTTTAATAGTAGTATAGAAGAAGATGGCTGAACAATTCAATAATAAGTACAAGAACAGATTATACCGTGCGAATGTCAAAGATAAAAAAGCTCCAGATTTCACTGGCACACTTGAGAGGCAGCGGCCTCACTGGGACTCATTTTTGGAGTACAAGAATTCGGAACTAGCGAGGCAAAGGTCGGAAAAGAATAAGAAAAATGCAAAGAAAAAGAAATATCACCATAACATGGGGACAAGTGGCTACAGATCTGCCGAGCCTAAGTGGGATCAAACTGAGGCCGCCATGTGTGAAAGAGGGATCATTCCAACTGGAGATTCATTGCCCCATAGGGCAAGAAATTTCTTACTTGGGCATGGGGTGGAGTATGACATGAAAACAGGAGAGTTAAAATATGATGAAAAGAAAAAAAATTGTACCCCAGAAAGCTCTTTTTCAAGCAATCGCCGAGGTTCAATCGGGAAAGTTTATTCCCGAGAGAGAGTGGGATGAGCTGACAAAGGCCCTCGAGAATCCCAAAAAATCGGGAAGAACACGAGGCTTTGGACCAGATGTGCCGTGGAGTCTTGGGTTTCCCAAGGACCGTCAATCTTATAGAAGCCGAGCGAGAGCAAAGAAGAGGAGGGAGCAGGAGGAGGAAGCCCGGTTGAACAACCTAGAAAAATAGAACAAGGAAATACTTACTATCGTAAAGCACCAAAAAATGCAAATAGAGGAATTGCGCGAGCAAAGGCCAACTCATCAGCTGCAGCAAGATAGTCATGAAGCTGGCGGACCATCTCAGCGGAGAAGCTCAGTGGCTTCCACGGCGGTCGATGCTCATCAGGCACCGATGGATCGCTACCCCCGTGGATGATATCAGGGAGAAGACAAGTTGTGAGCTACATGTGGGAGTGAGGAACTTATCCTTTAAGGTGGGGGACGGATATGCTTTAACTTGTGAATCTACAGCACGGTGGCATTGCAATGCGATTCTAGATGGCTATGGTCGTGTCGGCGTGGATCAAGTTCTACCTGGATATGAATCAATGGAGCTTGAAATTCCTGGAGCTGATGATGAGAGGACACTGGGAGACGTCGGGGGTGGTATCATTCTATGGCGCAAGAAATACATCGTGCTTCCTGGCTCGGCGCCAAGGCCACCATCGTCTCCTCTGAGTCGCCATTCGCCACCTCCAAGTCCACATGATGACGAGAGAGATGACCACCACAACACGAGTACATCTTGATCTCCGCCGCCGCATCACCCGACTCCTCAGCCGAGTTCGCCGCCTCGGCCGCCTCCGCTCACTAAGGATCAGAGCCAAAAGAGGAAGCGCGCCCCTTTGTTTTCGATGGGTAACCGACACGGACCCCAACAGGCGCCCCTCCCAAAAGTACCGCCGGCTCCTCCCGTCCGAGCTTACGACCGAACTCCTGAGGAAAATGCCGTGATCGTGGACGCCGAGGTGAAAAGACAGATTGCACCAAAAAGCCCGAGGACAAGCAAACATTTACCCCGGAAGCAAAAAAGTGGGGGTAAGGACTTTCTTCAACATCCATCGCAATCTGAGATAAATAAGGCTGATGATTATTTGCGATGTATGAGGAAAGTTAGCGCCCGCCCAAAGAAAAGTAGTAGTGCCAGCAGGAAAAGAGACGTTGCCCAGCTCGGACAACAGGCAAAACAGTCGATCTTCCCGCTCAAGGTGTTACCCACTAATCAGGGCTTGGCGGCGGACATTGCAGCTGTACCAGCCCATATGAGGGCGGTATTTGCTGCAGACGCTGGTATTTCTCTTACTCAACTGGAAGCGGGAATAGACGGCGGAGATATGGGGCCTATGTTGGAAAGAGTATGGCCATGGATATACGGGAAGTCTCTGGTGCCAACTGATCAGATCAATCGTCTACCAACACAAATGCGAATACTGCATGACTGGTACTTGCAAGTTGTAAAGGAAGACCAAAGAATGATCCCTGTGAAAATTATAGAAGACCATTTCATTGGTAAAGACGAGATGACGATTGATTTTGAAGAACTCTATCAGTTATACAAGCTTGATGCCCTCGACTTGAGTATCATCAGTACCTATTGTATGTAAGTGATTCAATTCATTTGTTTCCATCATAAAGTCGTAGCACATCTCGTTTATTGCCTATAATTATGCTCACTGCGCTATTTATGCAGAATGAAGAGTCATGAATGTGACGTAAAAAGAATATTTGACATTGGGTTCGTTGACCCAGTACGAATTAATGAAAAATTGCTACTACAATTCCCCCAGGAAACGGAGAGGAACTTGCGAAGGTTCATACAAAGGCAACATTACAAAAAGAAGATACTGTTTCCTTACAACTTCGGGTAAGACTGTTACTGTCTTGCACACATTAATTTTTGCTTACTCGAATGTAGTTGCAACTGATGAGTTACCGACTTATATAAACGTGTCCGCAGCTTCCATTACATTCTACTAGTCATTGAAGTTGACGCTGGAAAAGTTGAACTCCACGACTCATTGGATACAGACGAAGAGAAGTACCAAATCACTAAAGATGTGCTCCAAAAATAATTTCAATCATTATCGCACTATATCGGTCTCTTTTATTCATTTCCTGAGATATCAAGTAACTAATAACTCATTTATTCATTTTTTTGCCGGGCAGGATTTGGAAAGCTTTCACCGAGAGGACAACTGGTGATTTTCCAAAAGAGCTTTCGTTTCATAAAGTCAAGGTAAGTAGTACGAGCTAGGTCCACGCATCTCTTTAATTCTAATTTCAATATCATTATATCATGCTTGATTATTATTTTATTGAATTCTATTCTCATAAAGTGCGAGAGGCAGCCATTGTCATCCAATTTGTGTGGATTCTTCGTTTGCGAGTGGATTCGCGGGGAGGTCAGTGAGCGGAATCCATCAAAATTTATAGAGGTACATGAACAAATATATTCAAAATTTTATTTTATTACCATTAATTGTTGAGTGTCATTCATAATTATTATGATGATTGATATTCATATTGATCTCCTTCTTTTATAGTTGGATGAAATGCGCAGTAAACTGCAACCAAAGGAGTGCTTCATAGCGCTTCAAGAGGAAATTGCGGGATTTTTTTTGAACCACGTCATAAACCCTGAGGGAAAATACAATGTCAATAAGAGGGGCTAGTCCCGGTTATGATCTCCATGTAATCGAATAGCTATACGGGCTTTTGCCCCGGTTGTGATCTTCATGAAACATGTCAAGAAAGACATTCGTCAGGAAGGGACATTCGAGGTCACTCTCGTCCAGATGATCAAGGCCAAAGACTTCACAGTTCGTGTCACCAACGAGGTAGACAGAACCTATTTCGGTTGCCCTTGTTGGAGAGCCCTTGTACGGGCTTATGTGATGGAGGCCGGTAGGAGGTGCTTATTCTATCTTGACCACGGCGATACCGACGTTAACGTATTTTACAGGACCGCTGACAGTGACTCTGAGTACTCTCAAGACGACGGTCAAGCCCGAGAGATGATGACGGCATCATTGTGTTTGATGGTTGAAGAGATAACGACAGTCTCATTAATTTCGAATTCTAATATTTTGACACTTGTTGCTATTTGAGATTGTAATAATATGATGAACTATGATTGTGATCAACTTTGTCTACTTATACTATTTTGGAAATTGTGTATTTGTACTGGTATGTCAAATATTTCTCTATATATACTGCTGGAATATGAATTTTGCTGTATATATATTGCTGTAATAATTTCTGCTTTTATTCGAAATATATATTACTGGCGAACAGGACCTTGTTCGCCAGTGGTAAATTACTTACCGCTGGCGAACATGTATATGGTTCGCCAGTGGTAAATTACTTACCGCTGGCGAACATGATGTTCGCCAGTGGTAAGCTGTTACCACTGGCGATATCAGTGCTGGCGAACCGCATGTTGGCCAGCGATAGCCAAAACAGGTTCGCCAATGGTAAGCTTTTTCCTACTAGTGCGAACCTTTCTAGCACTCCCTTTTCTGCTCACCCGTATGGTTCCAGAACCCCAAAGGGGGAGGGAGTCGACTGAACATCTCTCCACTGCATCTTTCCCATTATGACACCATGTATCCTTTTATATGTGTATCTCTACAAAAAAAAAAGAACATTTGGTTATACTTGTGCTCTCTAGAGAGGCCGAAACACCTAGCTATTGCCCTTCAGTTGTTCAGCGCTCAAGCAAGCAGCTAAAGAAAATTTGAGTGATTATGGTCTGATATAAAACAGTATTACTTGAATATTCATAATAGTTTGATTTCGTATGCGAATGCAATTTATGCTTTTGTTGCTTCAGGTGAGGCCCTCTCATAAATATTCGGCTGAATTGTGACTGATTGTAGGACGGGTAGGCTTCAATATTAGTAGCCTCTTGCCTGAGCAATCTAATGTTCTCACCTTATTATTTCATTCTTGGTGTGAATTCTAAATGATGTTTAAGCTATATAGGATGGTGTATTTAGATCACTTAGTATGCCTTTAATATGTAGGTGCTACTATGTCAAGAAATCAAATTTTTAAATTGCGGAATCAGGTTCATATCTGTTTGGGCTTGCCTATGTCAGATATCGAATATCGGGTGATATTTAGTTCTATGTGGAAAAGACTGTTCACTTTAAGTTGTTTACATGGTTTGCTCTTTGTCCTTTTGTGGTGTTCACTTTTAGTTCTTGATGATTTCTGCTATAGTTGTAATACACGTTTCTAACTAAGGGAAGCGCACTGTGTAGCAGATTCAGTCTTCTATGTTAATTTTCGTAATGCATACACATTGGGTTTTACTCAGTTGTCTTCATAAGCATTCAAAATGCTCGAGATCGGCTCTGTGAAGTCTTAATGCAAAGGAGTAACCTCATTTGTATTATCCTGCTGTCCTGGATTTGTGTGGTGAAATGTTCTTTATATATACTACTCCCTCCGTTCCTGAATGTAGGGCGTATAGTTTTTTTGCACGAAATTTAAGACGTGAGAATTTTACACACGGTGGACTCATTTTTCCATGATTTTTTTGGGAGAGAGGATTCCCTAACTCTCACATAATGAAAAGAATCCTTTAAATCTCTCTGTTATAGGTTAAAACTCATTTTTAAAACTCATTCCATCGATACAGACGATAGACGTATGTGGAGCACGGTCGAGGCATGTAGTGGGAACGGGGTCGGATCAGCGGAGCACGGCCAGACCAGCGGAGCACCGTCGGCGGGCCGGCCGGAAGAGCGGCGCGGCAGGAAACCTATCTGGGCAACGCTGGTTTTCATCGATTCTGGATACGCTGCTCTTCCGTTCGGATGGAAATAACATAACGAAGCGGTATGAATTATCCGTGGCAGCGTGGGTAATTTTGCTAAGAAGTTGGTTTTCACCGTGGTAGAAGCAGGGGTAGACCTGCTTTGTATATTGCACTATGGGAATCCACAGCTTTCGTAAAATCTGTGGTGGAAAAAACTCGTTTGGTTAGCGTTTAGATTTTCCACCGCTAAAGCAGGTTGGAGAAGCTCAACCAAACGCACCCTAATAAGACTCCTCCCCATATTCATTGGAGACCGTGCAACTATAACGAACATGTCTAACCTCCATAAGCCTGACCTTAATGATGATTCTGTTAAAATTGATGTCCTCTTTGTCGGCCACTATCTTTTTTGCCCTTGAATCATGTTGCTATCTTCTTTCACGGTACAAATATGAGATTTCACTAATCATTATTTTTCTAAGCATATTTAAGATGATGGGAGACTCATTGGCACCGTGCTCCGTATGGTAGAGTCACTAGTAGAGTAAGCTTGGAATCGATTGTCTCCCTCCTTTACACTTTGGGACACACAACACTGAGATGAAGAAACATAATAAATGTTATATTGTGTGCAGTCCAACTGTAATAATGATGAAAAAATGCTACTACTAAGCCACTAGCTCCGGGGGGAAGACCCAGGTTAGCTCCCGCACTTGGCCGTTCCTCACGTACATGGTGTAATTCAAATCATCTCTCGGGGCGCTCACAGTTTTGGATCTCATATCGAATACATCGTCTGTGTCAATGAAATAAATAGCATCCTTTTGTATCTCCTTGCTGCAAGCAGCAGAGACAGACTTGCAGAACGGTGTGCTGATGAAAAGCGCTTGGCCACCTAGCCCGTCTCTCACTGGCACCCACGTGGCTGCGCTGATGTCGGCTTCGAACACTTCTACCTTGTGAGTGAACGGAAAACTCCAACTCTTGTAATCCTGCTCCGGATGTAACACTTGTCGTCTCACCTTGAGCAGCTTTCCACGCGACTCGGTCAAGTACCACATGGTCCAAATGAGGGACTCGTCAGCATCTTTACCTTCAATTGGTTCAACTGCTTCAAGAATCATGTCCTCCTCCGCCATCTTCGCCAAGTCATATGTGTTCTCATTGTCATCATCATCATTCTCGCTCTCACGGTCACTGCTATTATCAGCTTCATCGTAGTCACGGTGGCCATCATCATCATCATCATCATCATCATCATCATCATCATCATCATCATCATCGTCATCATCGTCATCATCGTCATCATCATCATCATCATCATCGTCGTCGTCGTAATCTTCCTCGTTAGTCCACACATCAAAATCTTCCCCGATGACACAGTTGCCACCGGTAACCATAGGTACACCGTTATCATCGAAGGCAACCTCGAGAAAGACGAGATGCTCCTCTTGGGTGATCCCGTAAAGTCTGTCTCCAAGAAACGCAACATCGATGATTTTGGTGAGAGGATCCGCATGCCACTCTGGCAACCACACACCTTTCCCACGCCGGGTTAAGATGATGGGACACCTACGGTGGTTTGTCATGATAGCAATGACGTCATCCGGTGTCGACCTGTTAGCGACCCAACGGGCCAGCCCACCTGCAGCGTGCCTTCAGCACTGGCCGCCCAATCACAACCCAAAACCGCGGTGCTGAGTGTGGGGAGGCCAGCCTTATAAGCTGGTGCGCGTGCGCTCCCGCTAGCGAGGTGGGACTAAACCCCGGGTGCATCCACCGGCCAGCCGCACAGCCGTGCCTTCCGTTCGTGCTCTGACATCCCATCCCCCTTCGCGGGGCGATGCAGATCGCCAGGCCTAATAGCGACGCGCACGCTGGCTCTGATACCAAGATGTTAGCGACCCAACGGGCCAGCCCACCTGCAGCGTGCCTTCAGCACTGGCCGCCCAATCACAACCCAAAACCGCGGTGCTGAGTGTGGGGAGGCCAGCCTTATAAGCTGGTGCGCGTGCGCTCCCGCTAGCGAGGTGGGCTAAACCCCGGGTGCATCCACCGGCCAGCTGCGCAGCCGTGTCGTCCGTTCGTGCTCTGACACGACCGCAAGAGCACCTTGCGGATCCTGAAGAACTCCGAAACATGGCCTATGTGGGCGTCCAGCTCGGGGAGCGATAATGTCGTGCTGGAGAACTCATTGTGCAAGTAGTACGTGTGGATGTTATTGAATTGATGCGCTAGCCAACTAATCCAAAAGTCCGAACTGATGGAAAGGGATAGGCTATATATTTATATTATAACACTCCCCCTCACGTCTAGGCTGACATATGGTATGACCATAGACGTGGGATATATAGGAGGCCACAACTATTTTTAAATTAAATAGCGTGGAAGCCAAGACTTGAACTTGAGACCTTGGGCTCTGATACCATATGAAACTAGAGAGATTAGGGTTTGAGGGTGAAACGCACAGCCCACACAAGGGGTGGCGTTGGTCATTATATTGACAACAAGAGTTTACAAGGAGTTACACATACGTACACGTATACAAAACATAATACTACAATATGAAGTCTATCAGCCTCCCTCAATCTCAACTATGGGAAACATGTGGAGATTGCGCTTGCACTCTTGAAATAATGGAAGTGGCAATGGCTTGGTGAAGATATAGGCAGGCTGATCTCGAGAAGCAATAAACTTGACTTGCAACCGTCTCTGAGCAACTCTTTCACGAACAAAGTGAAAATCCACTTCAATATGTTTTGTCCGTGCATGAAATACTGGGTTAGAGGAGAGAAATGTAGCACCAATATTGTCACACCACAAGACAGGTGGGGACTCATGACAAACTCCAAGCTCCTTAAGCAATGCCTCTACCCAAATCAACTCAGCTGTGGCATTAGCAACAGCTTTGTATTCAGACTCCGTGCTAGAGCGAGACACAGTAGCCTGCTTACAAGAACTCCAGACAATCAAGTTCTGACCATAGAAGAGAGCATATCCCCCGGTGGATCGCCTGTCTCCAACATCTCCAGCCCAATCAGCATCAGAAAATACAGCAATAGAATTTGACGCCGATGGTCGAAGGAGAAGTCCATGATCAAGAGAACCATTAACAAATCGCAAGATCCTCTTGACAGCTGACCATTGTTCTTCAGTTGGAGCATGAAGAAACTGGCACACACGGTTGATAGCAAAAGACAAATCAGGCCGTGTGAGAGTAAGATACTGCAAACCTCCAACAATGCTCCGATAGGTAGTGGCATCTTCATCATGCAAAAGCGGACTGTCACCAGGAAAAAGTTTAGTCACAGCAGACATAGGTGTGTCGGCAGACTTGCACTTGGACATACCAGCACGTTGAATAAGATCAATGGCATACTTGCGCTGAGTCATTGTGAGACCACCAGACTTGCGAGCAACCTCAATGCCCAGAAAATAATGGAGAGGACCAAGATCCTTCACTGCAAATTCCTGACGAAGTCCAGAGAGCAGGTGATCAATAGCCTGTGATGAAGAGCTGAGAACAATAATATCATCAACATAAACTAGGAGGTACACAGTAACATCAGGCCGCTGGAGAATAAAAAGTGAAGTATCAGCAGTTGACTCCAAGAAACCATGCTGACGTAACACTGTAGCAAGACGGACATGCCAAGCTCTAGGGGCCTGTTTAAGACCATAAATCGCCTTGACCAGACGACAGAGGTGATCTGGTCGAGTAGCATCCTCAAACCCAGGAGGCTGCCTCATTTACACCTCCTCCTCAAGAACACCATTCAGAAAGGCATTCTGAATATCCAACTGCCTCATAAACCATCCACGAGTCACAGCAAGGGAGAGCAGCAAGCGAATGGTTGTTGGTTTGACCACCGGGCTGAAAGTATCCTCATAATCCAACCCATAACGCTGTTTAAAACCCTTAGCAACCAAACGAGCTTTAAACCTCTCAATAGTACCATTGGCATGACGCTTGACCTTGAACACCCACTTGGAATCAATAACATTAACACCACGCCGAGGAGGGGTAAGCTGCCATGTACCATTTTTCATCAAGGCATCATATTCAGTTTCCATAGCTTCGCGCCAGTGGGGAATCCCCAAAGCAGCGCGAAAATAACGAGGCTCGGCAGTTGGATCAGCAGAAGACTGAGCCATACAAGCAGCGAGCCAAGCAACCGTACCATCTGTACGTTGCTTGCGTTGCTGAATACCACGAAGGCCACGAGTCACGGGACGCAGACTGTCAGCTGGCAGGGGAACAAGAGGCTCCAGAGGCTGCTCTGCATCAATAGCCGGTGAAGCAGCAGGCGTATCAAGCACAAAAGGAACCTCAGCAGGCGGCGACGCAGAAGATCCAGTGGAAGATGCGGTCGGTGGAGTGGCGGGTGAGGCAGAGGCGCACGTGGCGCTGGAGCGTGACGAGGATGTGGCCGCACCCTCATGCACCAGTGGTGAACCATGTTCACGCGACCGGCTGGGCGAGGCATGCAGCTGCATGCGATCGACGTCACGCGCACCGGCGGACGGATCGACGTGAGGTGGCGGCGTTGATGGATTTTCATCCAGAAGCTCAAGTTGTACAGCGCGTCCAGTACCTGCACCATGGTTAGGGAGCAAAGACGGGGCATGCGCATAATCTTCAAATTGGTCAAGCGAGGTGGGTAAGTTAGGAGAAAAAGAAGATGGATCGGTGGACGGTAAATTGGAGAACGGGAAAACAAGCTCATCAAAGACTACGTCACGACTAATGTAAAGACGATTAGAAGGGACATGAAGACACTTATAGCCTTTGTGGAGGGGACTATATCCTAAAAAGACACATTTTTTGGAGCGATATTCAAGTTTGTGGCGATTATAAGGTCGGAGGTTGGGCCAGCAGGCACACCCAAAGACTTTAAAAAAGGTATAATCTGGTGTCTCACCGAGCAAGCGTTCAAGAGGAGTTTGCATGTTAATGACTCGTGTAGGCATGCGATTGATAAGAAAACATGCTGTAATGAACGCGTCACTCCAATATCGAAAAGGAACAGATGCATGTGCAAGAAGAGCTAAACCAGTCTCAACAATATGGCGATGTTTACGCTCAGCACTACCATTCTGTTGATGTGTATGTGGGCATGATACACGGTGAGAAATGCCTATGTTCTGGAAGAAAACGTCAAGTTTAATATATTCGCCACCCCAGTCAGACTGAACATGAACGATCTTATGGTTGAGGAGTCGTTCTACATGAGCTTGGAATTGTAAGAAAACATCAAAGACATCACTCTTACGTTTGATGATATACAACCATGTAAAACGACTATAAGCATCCACAAAACTGACATAATAATTATGACCACTGACTGAAGTTTGGGCGGGGCCCCACACATCTAAATAAATAAGCTCTAAGGGAGCAGTTGTTACATGATGAGAAAGAGAAAAAGGAAGCTGATGACTCTTGCCTTGCTGACAGGCATCACACACTAAATTATTTTTATTGGACACTGTGGGAAGCTCATTACGACTCAAAACATGCTGAACAATCTGGGAGGAAGGGTGGCCTAAGCGAGCATGCCACTGCGAAGATGAAGCTTTAATAACACTGAGAACTTGTTTGACCGCAGGAACATCAACCGCATACAGACCACCACGCCATCGACCTCTAAGAATTGTTGCCCGTGTGTCCAAGTCCTTAACAAAAACACTGTTAGGATGAAACTCGACACTAACATTATTATCATGAGAAAGTTTTCTAACTGACAACAGATTTTTAGTGATATCAGGGACATGTAAAACATTGCGAAGATAAATTGGCCGAGATGAAGGAGTAGGGAGGATTGCTTGACCAACATGAAGTATACGCATACCTGAACCGTCGGCCGTGTGAACCCTTTCCTGACCTTGATAGGCCTCCCTCATCTGCAGCTTCTCAACTTCTTTGGCAAAGTGATCCGTCGTGCCCGAGTCCATGTACCATGTATGATCAACCGGGAACGAGGGAGTGTACCCCTGTGGTGGTGCAGAAGGTCCGTACCCATGATTGGCTGGTGGCGGCGCAGAGGGACCGTAGGCATGATGTGCCTGTGGTGGCGGCGCCGGGGGGGGGGGGGGGCGTACACCTGATTTGCCATGGACAATTGACGATCGAGGAAGCGGCCATCATTGTACATGCCGAGGAACGTCTTGTTGAAGCGTTTGAAGCAGCGCGCGGCGACGTGTCCAGGTTCATCACACAGCTGGCAGATGGTGGCAGACCGCGCACCACCCGTACGCGGATCACCACGCCCTTCAGAGCGCCAGTCAGAGCGGCCACCTGAGGAAGCACCACCACCAGATGACCTCGGAGCAAAACCAGCAGATGGCTTGGGCGCGGACGGGCCGGGGCGGAACGGCGGTGCAGGCGCCCCGGTGTTGGCCGGCTTGTAGGTTTTGCCGTAGCGGGCCGCGTGAGCCTGAGGGGCCACACCGCGGCGGTTTTCGACGCGTTGTTCCGTCGAGAGCAGACGGGCGTAGAGATCATGCGAGGGCATAGGAACTTCGCGATCACGGACGAGCTCGACAATGGAATCGTACTCATCATCAAGGCCATCAAGAACATAGTTGTTAAATTCCTCGGTGCGGAGGGGTTGCCCAATGGACGCAAGGGTGTCCGAGAGGGTCCTGATATTGTTGTAGTAGACCGCGATGGAGGAGTCCTTCTTCTCGGCCTTCTGGAGTTCCTTGCGAAGATGAGGGGCACGAGCGGAGGACTGGGCACCGAAGGCGCCGTTGATGATGCTCCAGGCCTGAGCAGAAGACTCGGCAAACTGGATCATGGCACCGATGGCTGGTGTCGACGTCGAGAGGAATGCCGAGAGGATCGCCTGATCCTGCTGCGCCCATGCCGCAAACGCAGGATTGGGAGTGATCTCAGGGTCAGCGCCCTCTTTGGGAACACTGATGGTGGAGGGAGGGCACGGGAAGGTGCCGTCGACATATCCATGAAGGAGATTGCTCCGAAGTTGAGACACAACCTGAGCACGCCATAGGAGATGAGTCTCCGCAGCGACTTTGACGGTGATGTGTTGGCCAAAGTGGATCGGCCCAGGAGTGGAAGCACCGGCAGCTGTTGATGGAGAGGGAAGGGAGGGCTGCAGCTTGGCGAAGTCGGCGGCAGAAGGCACCGACGAGCGGGCGGAGGAGACGGAGGATTCGGCGGCGGCGGAAGTCATCGTGTAGATCGGAACCAGGCTGATACCATATTGAATTGCTGCGCTAGCCAACTAATCCAAAAGTCCGAACTGATGGAAAGGGATAGGCTATATATTTATATTATAACAGATGTTCTCGGCATCGGCGCAGTCGATAGCGAGCCAGCCGTCTGTAGAGCCAACGCACCTCGTGGTCTCAGGGAAGGAGAAGAAAAGAGGGTCGGGGTAGCCGATGCCGCTCGCGGTCTCGCGGAAGGAGACGAGGCGGCGCAGAATACGATCGCAGGGGTTGAAGAAAGCCCCAAACGGAGACATGATCCACGGAAGCTGCCGCGGAGGAGGAGGACATGTTGCCGAGCGCCAAGAAGGGCACACGGCCTGGAAACGAACACGATCGGCGGGGGAAAAGATGCGGGCGAAGACCAGGGCTAGGAGGTCCTCTGGGAGCTCAGACCACGTCGTCGACACCATTGATTGATGATGCTGTGCGTGTGCTGCTTGCCGTGCACGTACAGGACGAGCTAGCTATGAGATCGATCGGTCGATACGATGATTGTTTGGTGCTGCGTTTCTGGTGTCTTCTAGTATAGGATCACAACGGAGCTAGTCCACCAGGGCAAGAGTTGGGCTCCGCGTCCAACGCCAACACCAAACAACTCAGTAATCGATCGAGTTCCAATCTAACTCTAATCAACGCGCGTGAGGAGCAGGCGGCCGCCGATCCTCTTCCCTGTTTGAGGTAGTCTCCTTCTCCCCTTATCCCAGCCGTACGGCCGCCACCTCTTCCTCCTTATCTCGGTTTATTTATGCCACTTTTATTTCTCATCGTATGGCCTTGGTTCTTGATCATCGATCGTGATCGTGCACGTGAGTTCTGAGGTGGCTCCAGTTTCTTCCATCTAAGCTTTGATCAAAAGTTGGAGCTAACTAGTACTAGTGAGCCCCAGGCTCGGATCTTAGTTCACTTATTACATGGATATAATTAGTTCCCTTCACTTCTCTAGAGCACAAATTACTATATTTTTGGAATGACGTGACATAGAGTAGTTCACCTAAGTTTTGGAATATAATACACCCTTATTCTAGCTTTTTTCCCTCAAAAAGTAATACACCTTATAAATAGGAAACGTAGGGAAGCATAATTCAGTCATGATAACAAAAATTCAAGCTAAAATGCAGGATAGTATAGTACTTGTGCAGAGGTACATTGACGTTGCTATTACCTCGAGTAGAAAAGACAACCAACTTGTCTTTACGCAAGGTTAAGACAAGCAATGTATTCTCTATAGAAAACACAAGCAAAGTAAGTACCTAACAATAGCTGTCATGCAAACTTCCTTGTATCAGGTTGTGGCAACACTCAGCATAGTCAACAGGCCAGTTCAATACATTAAGCGTTTAGTGTCACGAACATATGCATCACAATACTAGAAGTCTAGAACAATTGAATGAGGGGCAGCGTAAGGTCTTTGATGGTGCAGTTCCGTATCCTGGTTGCAATAGGCCCTTCATAGACCCTAAATTCTGGGTAGCAGGAATGGACATTGAGCAGCTCGAGGCGCGGGCAGTGGTCGAGGAGGGCGTCAAGTAGCTCTTCCTGGAAGAAGCCCCCGCGGAACACGACGCGCTCGAGCAGAGGGAGCTTCTTGATGAGCTTCTTGATGAGTTTCGTGTTACTGATGTAAGGCCAGCCTACGACATCAAGACTTCTCAGCAGAGACGCTCTGCATACATACAGGCCGGCCGGCGATGAGGATGAGAGTTGGTCAGCTGGTAAATCTAATGATTTGTGCGGTAAGGGCGATGGGGGTATGAGTTAGAGATCGAGGACGTGCCTGTTGGCGAGGCGGACTAGGATGCCTTGGTCGACGTATCCCGTGAACGACTCGCACCGTCCGGCGCTGCGATCCACCGCCACGCGCGCCATGGATTTCCATCCAGCGGGGCGCGGATGTTTGTGCCAGTAGTACCACGGATCGTCGGAGTCGTCAGTTTGCCACGGCCCGTCACGCAGATCGATGGTGCGCCATAGCAGGGGCTCGTCCAGGGCGAGCCGCCGCCAGTGCGAGCACGCGAGCCCCGCGCCGCGGAGGATGTCGGTCTGCGGGAGCTTGCCGAGGATGATGCACAGGACGTCCCCGGGCAGCGACGACCAGTCCCTCCGCTCGTCCTTGCGGCGGCGGCGGCGGCGAGACGAGGACGACGATGGGTAGGTTAGGGTTTTGCGTTTCCTCTTGTTGGTGTCGTCGTCCATTGCGTTATTCCTGCGGAGGAGGTCGGTCGGTTTCCCTGTCTGTCGATCTGTGCAACTCTTGTACCTATTCTTTTCCCATGCGTTCTTTAGTAAGTTTTTTTTTTTTTGAGTGCAGCGTTCTTTATAGTTAGCTGAAAACGAATTTAGCATTGACGCTACATGTAATGGGCCTAGCTGCCTCACCGCAGCCTTCCTGGCTTGATACGGCTGTAGTCCTATGGTACTTCATTCTGTTTTTTACATGGTTACTAAGAAAATACAGAAAACACAGCTTCGATCTGTCTCTGCCGCCGCGTCGAGCGAGCTCGTATCGTACAGCTCCGTGGTACGAATGGCTAGTGTTGATCTTGTGAAACAGGAATCTAGAACCACAAGATTTGGATTATATACCCTGCAATTAAAAATACGAACGGTCAGGATTCACTGTGCGGGATCCATCCAACGACCGAAGTGCGCTGAGCTCCGAGGAGCACCCCAACACGCCCAAGAATGTTATCTTTAGATATTACTGGAACTTTCTGGTGGATTTATACTGTAACTCGCAATTTGTTATACTGCTTATATATTATCAACTTAAATAAATTCTCAAACTTTAGGAGAATGAATAGAGCAGTCGATCAGCAGTGTGTCATTGCTGCCCCAGTGCACGCTTCGTGATCTCCTCCTTGCGGCAGATGCAGAACCTGGTATGTGCAACATTTGCCAAGCCTGCAGGTGTCAATAATTGTCTGCAACAGAAGACATGAAAATTCGTAGCATACGAACAAAAGAATGGAATAAGACAGGTAAGATATCTGAAAGTGTCAAACTCAGACATCTATCTATCTACTAACTATATCAAAGACGAACCATTTCGTGAGCGGAGAGGCCTCCGGCTACTATTGTGAGGAACAGTAGCTACAGTAGCAGCTACAGTAGCTACGTAGCGGCGGTCGGGCAGGACGCGCCCGTGACGGTTTTGCAAAAAGGCCCCTCTCAAAACCGTAAATCGAACCCGCAGTCCACCATTCAACGCAGCGATGGAACTGTTTGTAATTCCAGGAAAACACAAGGACAAAAACGCAAAACTGCCCTCACACCTGCCTCCCCCTCCTTCTCCTCCCGTGCGACGCCGGAGTCGCCGCCGCTGCCGATGCGTGCTGCCGCCGCTCCGCCCCTCCCCGCTCAGATCGACGGACATGGGAAGCACTGCCGCCGTCTCCTCCACTTACTCGCCGCACATCGGCCGCCGGGACGCCGCAGTCGTCGCGGATTTTTCGCGGCCGCGGTCGCCGTCCGCACCGACCGATTTTCTTGCCGCCGGCCGCTCCGGCGACCAAATGGTCCGGAACGCCGCCCCTCCGGCTCCCCGCGTCGAACACCGGAGTGCTCCGCCGGCGATGCCATTGCCGCCGCGCCCGCCGCGACACCTCCTGCGTCCAACACCGGAGTGCTCCACCGGAAGTAGTGCCGAGGCCGCCTGCCGTTCACCCTGCTGGCGATGCCAACGCAACGTCTCCCGCAGCCACCCACCGAGGACCCGCCGCTCGCCTCGTGACCAGGGCCGACTAGCAGCTGTCGCCGGCCGCCAGCCGCAATTTCCTGCTGCCGGCCCAATTGCTCACCGCTCGCCGGAAGTCGTCGAACTCACCAATGGTATTTCGATTCTAATCCTCGCCCCACGCCTATTCCCCAACTTATTCTCACATATTTGAGGTAGAAAATTTCAAAATTGTTCTACAGGTTGATGTCTAGACCGATGCATTTGTACAACTAACATTATTGTCACATCATACACATTTGAATCTCTGAAAACTACATTATTGATCTGTCAAGTAGCCTCTGAATTGCATCATTTAGCATGTTAATCATGGAAAACTTCCATAGATGTGTGGTTTGGCACAAAAAATGGAAGTAGAGCCTTCTCGCTTGATCTTAACATAAATATGTAGTATCCTTCATTGATAAGTTCTTGAATAGGGAGTAATCTGTGCTCAACCGTGTTGTTGGGTGCTCAGAAAAAAAGGATTCAGTTTTGTGGCATTTTGCATTTGTTTGTGAAAGTCACAGAACTTCATCTCCTTGAGTTGTTTTCAGATTTATCCAATGTTCAGGTTGCTATTCATCTGTCTATTCATTGTGTTTTATTTTGTAGGAACCATATCTCTACCTCTAAGTGATTAACTGGTGATGGTATGTTAATTAACAATTTCTTAGCATCAAGTATGGATACTTATCTTTACCAAGAAAAATGAAACGATTGAATCATATTATTTAGAGGGTCTGTGTATTTTGCAGGGTATGAGGGTAATGTTCTTTCTCTGTTGCCTTAAATTCGGCAGTCGGTAGTCTAGCTAAAGGATTCCATGTGCCACTGATCTTGATGTACATGGATACCAATTCTTTTAGCCTAACCTATTCAGCTTTTCAGTAATAAATTTTTTTTCTAGAACAAATGTATAACTAAACTGAGCTCTCAAAGTAATTACTTACACGATTGCTTGCAGCTAACCTCTTAATGTCACAAGCCTATATATATCCTGTAACATGTTATCTCAGAGGCAGGGTATGAATATTTTTCAGAAAGCATGAGGTAAGTTGCTGCCATGGCTGCAAGAAGATTCTCAATGGACAGTACGCATTATTAGACTAATCTGCTCTAGACATTGCGACTTTTCTTCTGCAAAATAGCGAAGAAGACCATCTCGGAGTAGCAGTTTACTACATTAGTTATAATGGCCTTTATAGGCCTATATAAGGATTGTGAATCGTACAAGTGTCCATGTAAATGACATCAGAACTGGAAGCCAGTGTAGTCGTCTATTGTGCATATATAGTTCAGGTCAGATGAAGGGTCTATGTAGCTCCCAATGTTGCAAATCTGCCCTGCTTCACTCTCAATGAAAGAAAATAACTAGATGAACTCCTTATTACTCAATGGCACCTGGACAAGCTTGCCGAATTGGAGTGGTGGACACTCTACCATGCTACCATGATGTAGGTTCAGTACTACACCATATCTTTTTCACTTGCTTGGGAATGTTGGGTTTGTGAGTGCATTACTAGAATGAACACTCATGAATTTTGTTGCAGAGGTTCACTACAGAAAACTGAATGAATGAAATGGCTTGGTCAACGGAGGAGTTTTTGCTTTTTTTTCCACTCTGGATAGCATTAGTGGTTATTTTCCTATGAGTTTGCTGCTATATTACTGAGTCTACACTGGCTTAAGTAACAGGCACAAATATGCGGCTGTGCCAATCTCAGTCTCTCTTATGTGACTCCTATGTAATTTGTACACCATATATGATGATTTGCTACAATCCTTTATTCATATTGCCAGTTTCCATACTGAGTGTGGCACACTTAATTAGTTTAGTCTAATTCCTATGCACTGTGTGTGAATACTTATATGTGCCTTTATCATGGTTCAATATCACAAGATCTTGAGCAAGATTATTTGTTTATATAACTCCTGCTCTTGTGCAATATGGAGTACTTCTCCTATGAAGAATGCTCTGAATTGGATATTTTTTCGAGACATAAGTGTCTCATATTTTACGGCTTTGCCTATATGACCGAAAGAAATGGAATATCCTTCTATGAAGTTGTATGTCATTTTTCTCAAAACAGATGGATAATTTTCTTTGGTTAGTATAGCACTACATGCAACATTTGTGCCCTATAAAAAAGAGACATTATAAGCCTAACAGTTGGGATAGTATCACATATTTTGCCACATGTCCATGTGTTGTGTTAGTACCTACAAAAGTTAGCACCGATTTTTGGAGCATGTAAATGTGCCCCTGGTCTATAAGGTATACATGTGCACACAGGGATGAGCTAGCAACATAAAAGTGTTACACACGACAGCAGAGGAAAACACCTCAGTTTTATTATGCTAGCCACGCTGTATCAGAACGTCATGTAGACGGCGCGGTGAAGCGCGCTGTTCGTCTATCTATCTATCTATCTATCTATCTATCTATCTTTAACTATATTAAAGACGGAACATTTCTCGCGCTGAGAGCGCTCGGCTGATGTAGATAGGAACAGTAGTACTGTAGCTACAGTACCTACTGTAACACGATCCCTGCCGTCGGCCAGCGATCAGACGGCCCAGAGATCACACTGTGACGTTCTCCAAAAAAAAAAACCCTCCCACTTCGAGAAATTGACCCGCAATCCACACTTTCCCGCAGATAGGGAACTGATCGCATTTTTTTGAAAACTTTGAGTGCCTAAACATTAACACAAAAACAAAAAGACGACTATTTACATCATTTGATCGAGTTTTAAGTTTAGAATTGTTAAGATTTTCAATGCCTTCCAAATCTTAGCATTTAAAAACCACTAAAAAAGAATTCACATAATAAAACTTCTAGCAATTTAGAAATTCAAACAATTTGTAAAAGTAAACTTCTCATTTCTAATGTCGATACATTCAAATCTAAACAAAATTTTCTATTTTGGGAAATCCTGAATTTCTAATGTCGATACAATATTTCTAATGTCAATATTTTGATAAATACTGTAAAATTAATAACTTCAAATCTTTCGATCCGAGAAATATGAAAAATAACTCAACATGATCACAAAAATGAATGCTAACTAATTATGGCAAAAATGTGAACATATTTATTAAACATTTCAATTTGGTGAAAATTTTGGGAAAAATCCAAGTGCAGATGCCCCAACTATATGGAGTTAAATTTGAAAGAAAAAAATCTCTAACTATGAAATCCAAATTAATAAATGTGCATTTCCACTTAATATGGACTTAAATTAGAAATTAATGATCTTTGAAAATTCCAAATTGATAAAAAATTGAAGATACTCTAAAAAAATATAACAACATGTTCAAAAAAAAAATGCCAACTATCTACAGCACTATTTACAGCAAAAAACAAACATATTGAAACTTATCGAGTTGGTGAATATTTGGAGAAAATCCAAATGCACATCCTCTAATTATGTGAAGTTGAATTTAATAAATGCTCATATAATGCATTTCCTCTAATAATGGACTTAAACTGAACATTCCAATTTGGTTAATATTTGGATGAAATCTAAATGAACTTTCTCTAAATACGAAATTCAATTCAAAGAAAGTGCATTTTCACTCACTAAGGACTTTAAAAATAAATGTTAACGAAAAAAATATAAACATATTCGAACATTCCAGCTTGCTAAAAAAATGAAAAACTCCAAAATATATCAACATGCCCACAAAAAACAAAGGGCAACTATTTACACCCAAAAAAATTCGAACATTTTGAATAGGTCAATATTTGAAGAAAATCCAAATGCACTTCCTCAGACTATGAAGTTAAATTAAAAATTTCAATATTCATGACAGATATCAACTTTTTAAATTGGTAAAATCCAAATGCATGTGCTTTAATTACACGAAGCACATGCTCTAACTATGTACAGTTAAATTTTTAACAAGTGTTCATATCATGCATTTCCTCTAATAAAGACCTTAAAATGAACATTTCAAATTCATAAAAAATGGATGTAATTTAAATTTGCATAAAAAAATGAAGTTACTTCGGACGACAAATTACAACGAATTCTAACATTTCAAAACACACCGTCCCAGATGGGGCCTACTAAATGATGGAATATAAGAACGAATGTTTTTTTTTTATGATCTACAAAAGATAAAAAAAAATATGGAAAATTCCAAGTTTTGTTTAAGCAAAAAAAAAGAGGAAGTACTTTTTATGCAATATTCCAAATCCTTGCGTGGATGCAGGGCTCAGGTGCTCTACTACACGGTGACCTGTTCAATCCCTTCCAGATCTGAGTATTAACACACACAAAAAAAAGAACAAAAAAAACACGGAAAAAACAATTCACATACAAGCAACTTTCAACAACTTTGAAATTTAAATAATTCATAAATATAAACTTCTCCTTTTTAATTTCGGTACTTTCAAATATTTGGAAATATTTGAAATAAATTTCCCCTAATTACAAATTAAATTTCATGCCAACAAACAAACATATTTAAGTATTTAGTTCGATAAATATTTGGACTTTCACTAAACTACATACAAAATGCTTAAAAAAAAGAACTATAAAATTCAGTTGACTAGACGTAGGATTTTCCACTAATTACAGACTTACTTAAAAAAAGGTATTTTAGACTCAAATTAAACATTTTATCGCATATCATCGCAACTATTTATGGCATATCATCGCAACTCAAATTTTAAAATTTAAAATTTTCAGATGCCAATTCAATTTCCCTAAACAATATCCATAAAAAATAATAAATGTCCTAATATCAACACCTTCAAATCTACAAATCAAGAAAAATAAATGGAAATTGCATCATAATTCTTATAAACAAAAAAATGCAACCCATTGATGGCCAACAAACAAAGGTGGACCCCACCTAATTTATCCAAATTGCAACCCACCCAATTTATCCAAATTCAAAAAAAAAAAAAACCAAAATTTCCCATCAGAACAATATGAGCAACAAGTCAAAAAAATAATCACACAAAAAATGCTAATTCATTATGACAAATCACAAACATATATAGACATTTTATTTCACCAAATAAACTGGAAAAAAAAATGCACTCACTCCAACTATGTAGACAATTGTGTGGACTTGAATAAAAAAGATATTCTAAATTATTGGAAAATTGGATAAAATCGACACCAATTTCCAAAGTACATAAAATATGCAACCTACTTATGGCAGAAAACGTAAAAAAAATTACTTCCAAATAAAATAGACGACAAATTCCAACGAATTTTAACATTTCCCAATTAATCAAAATTTAAAGAAGCAATTTAGTGAAATTTTCGATAAAATAGATGACAAAACTCAACAAATCAAGTCATTTTAAAAATAAAGCGAGTGCGGTGTATGCTAAAGAAGAAAAAAAACAAATTGGAATATTCAAATGTTGTCACTATTTATAATTAATTCAAACGCACCTTCCCTAATTTGAATTCAAATGTTATCACTATTTGAAAGAAATTCTAATGCATCTTCCCTAAATTAAATTAAATACTCCCGCCGAAATACAAACATGTTCGACCATTTCACCCTACTAAATATTTGAACATTACAGAAAATTTATCAAAAATACTCACAAAAAATGCTACCTACTCATTAAAAAAATGTTTGAACATTACAATTCAGCGCACATTTTGTCGAACAAAAATATATATATTCTATAAAAAAAATCACCAAAGGCGTGGCGTGACGCCACACCAAATTCAACTAGTACTTGTATGAGAGGAGTGCAGTTTTGGCATGCAGGTAGGTGGCATCGCCGGGGCCGATCAAAACACTCAGGTTCAAGGGAGGGTCGTCACGCCACGCCAAATTCAACTAGTACTTGTATGAGAGGAGTGCAGTTTTGGCATGCAGGTAGGTGGCATCGCCGGGGCCGATCAAAACACTCAGGTTCAAGGGAGGGTCCACGAACCAATGTATTCGGACGCGTTGATTGCGGCGTTGGTGCACGTTGCGGTGGAGTCGTCATTCCGTGGGTGCGTCGACGTCGAACTCCTAGTAAACTACTCCCATCGCCCATGTACACAAATATACTAGAGAGGAGAGAGCTAGCTAACTCTCCTCCATGTACCTTGCCTGCATGCAGATGCAGAGCGGCTATGCTGAGAAGTCTCGATGTTGCATACTGGCCTCCCACACCACACTCGTCAGAGATCGTCACACAACACTCGTCAAGATCGTTAGGAAGCTCCCAATGCTAGAGCGCCTCGTGATATGGGGGCAGCGTCTTCAAGGAAGAGCTGCTTGTCGCCCTCCTCGAACCACGGCCTACATGCAACCAGGCATATATATGGCTGCGTATGCTAGTTCTGTCCATTATATAAAGCCTAATTTATCCAATTATGTACATGTAGCTTGCTTGTCGAAATTTTAAACTATGTATGTGGTACTTTATGTTCAACCGTCCATTGGTCAAGGTGAAAAATTCTTTGTCTTGCTAGCTACGTCTTTAATTATCTTTGTCTCGTACCACTATTTTGTTTCCATAATTGTTTGCCTTTGTTAGAGTATATATGTGTATATTGTAGTTTCCCCACCTGTTAGGGGGCTTTCTGTATATTTGTCTGTAACTGTACTATACATATTGTGGCCTTTGGCCCCTGGTAATACAACAAGTCTATTTCCCTAACATGGTATCAGAGCAAGGTTAGGATTTTTTTTTCTCCACCTACCGCACGCGCCGTCGCCGCCGTCGCGCCCCGGCACCTCGCCGCCGCGCCCCGGCCGCCACCGCCGTCTCCTTCCGGCCTCCCCGTCGCCGGCCGCCCTGCTCTCCGCGCCCCTCGCGGCTTCTCTCCTCGAGCTCGCCCGCGTGCCCTACTCCGCCGTCGCCGCCCGTCCGCCGTCGTCGTCCGTCGCCCGTCCGCCGTCTCCGTCCGTCCGTCCCGGAGTCCGCCGTCGCCAGCTCCTCTCACCGTCCGCCGTCGCCAGCTCCTCTCACCGGCCGGCGTTGGCTGTGTTGCTGGCCGCCGTCTCGGTCGTGGCCGCGTTCTGATCGATAGTTTCGATCGGATCGCGCGGCTCGATCTGTTTTTCCGGCTCGGCTCGGCTCGGCTTGTCTACAGCCCCGGCTCGGCTCGCCCGGCTCGGCTCGGCTCGCCCGGCTCGTTTCGGTTCGCAGGCTTCTTTGTTCCGCAAAAAAAAAAAAAAAAAATTGATTGCGAGCTATGTCTTCCTCGTCGGGCTATGTTGCGATTCCTCGCTGCCCGGTGATTTTTGATGGCGCGAATTACCCTGATTTCGCTGCCTTCATGCGCGTCCACATGCGCGGTCTTCGTCTTTGGGGTGTGCTTTCTGGCGAGGTCTCCTGTCCGCCGCGCCCCGTTGCTCCTCTGGCACCCATTGCGCCGCCGCCTGTTGCCCTTGCTTCCGATGCTACTCAGGAGGCTAAGGATGCAGCCCAGAGTGCTTATGACACTGCTCTGGCTGATTATAACGGGAAGGTCCAGGAGCATTCTACTGCTGTTGCGACGTACCGGCTGGATCTGTCTGACTACGCTCAGTGGATAGATGAGGATGCTCGTGCTGCTGCTGTTCTCACTTCCAGTGTTCTGCCTCAGTATGCTGCTGAGTTCATGGGTCTTCCCACTGCTGCTGCTCAGTGGACTTTTCTTCGTCAGCGCTATCAGCCGTCTGGCGATGCTCTTTACCTGTCCGTGGTTCGTCAGGAGCATGATCTTCAGCAGGGTGATTCCACTATTGATGACTTCTACACTCAGAGTGCTGCTATATGGCGTCAGCTTGATTCTCTTCGTACTGCTGTGTGTGGCACCTGTCCCTGCTGTCTGACTGTGCGCGCGGATCTGGAGTTTCAGCGTGTCTATGAGTTCTTGTCGCGGCCCCGCAAGGAGTTTGAGCCGCGCCATGCCCAGCTGCTTGCCCATGGTCGTGTTCCGCTCTCTGAGGTACTAGCTGAGCTTCGGGCTGAGGAGACTCGTCTTCGTGGTGCTGGTCTTCTTGAGGTTCCCTCTGTACTTGCTGCTCGTGGTCCTCCTGTGCCGTCTGCTCGTGGTCCTTCTGTGCCGCCAGCCTCGTTGCGGTCTCCAGGTCCGCCGATACTCTCTCCTCCTCCGGCCCAGAGTCAGCCTCAGCAGCCCCGTGCGTCTCCTCGTCCTCCCTGCGCCTACTGTAACAGGCCTGGTCATGATATCTCGAGCTGCTGGAAGAGGGATCCCAGCTTACGTCAGCAGTACCATGCTCGTAGGCAGGCTGGTTCTTCAGGATCTTCTGCTGTTGCCCAGGCTGGATTGTCAGGATCTTCTGCTGCTGCACTGTCTGATCAGGACATTATCCGAGGTCTTCGTAGTCTGCTCGCTGCTACAGGCTCTTCCTCGACGGGTACTGCTGGTTCTGTGCCTAGCTCTTCGGGCACCGTGCAACCACCACCTTCTACACAGTCAGGTACGTCATCCCCGTGTTATCTGGATTCTGGAGCTTCTTTCATATGACTTATGTGTCTTCTATTCTTTCTGCTCTTCGCTCTTTTATTTCTCCTGTCCGTGTTATCACGGCTGATGGTACCTCTCTTCCTGTTTCCAGTCGAGGCACCCTTTCTACTTCCTCTTTCTCTGTTCCTGATGTTTCTCATGTTCCTAGTCTTAAGATGAACCTGTTTTCTGCTAGTCAGCTTACTGATTCTGGTTGTCGCGTCATTCTTGACGCTGATTCTTGTGCTGTTCAGGACCGTCGTACACAGGCCCTGGTTGGAGCTGGCCCTCGCAGCCTTGATTCCCCGGGGCTATGGGAGTTAGACTGGCTTCGCGTTCCTTCCGCTGACTGTTCATCAGCCAGTCCTTCTGCGGTTGCTGCCTCTGTCACTGGCTCTTTTCAGCAGTGGCATCATCGGCTGGGTCATCTTTGTGGCTCCCGTTTATCGTCATTAGTTCGTCGTGGTCTTCTGGGGTCTGTCTCAGGAGATGTGTCTTTACATTCGTGTCAGGGTTGTAGGTTAGGCAAACAGATTCAGCTTCCTTATCCTACTAGTGCGTCTGTATCTCAGCGACCTTTTGATTTAGTTCATTCAGATATTTGGGGTCCGGCACCCTTTGCTTCTAAAGGGGGCCATCGATACTATATTTTGTTCATTGATGATTTTTCACGGTACACCTGGTTGTTTTTTATGCGCTCTCGCAGTGAGGTGCTTGCTATTTATCAGCGTTTTGTGGCCATGGTTCGTACTCAGTATTCCACTCCGATTCGTGTGTTTCGTGCTGATTCTGCAGGAGAGTATATCTCCCAGCACCTGCGTGGTGTCCTTGCTGAGCAGGGCACCCTTGCCCAGTTCTCGTGTCCCGGCGCCCATGCTCAAAATGGTGTCGCCGAGCGTAAGCATCGTCATATTCTTGAGACTACCCGTGCTATGATGATTGCTTCCTCTCTTCCGCCGCATTTCTGGGCTGAGGCTGTTGCTACGTCGACTTACCTCATTAACATTCAGCCCTCTGCTGCTCTTCACGGTGGCATTCCGCTCGAGCGTCTCTCTGGTAGCTCTCCAGACTACTCGACTCTTCGTTTATTTGGTTGTGTTTGCTATGTCCTTCTCCCTCCTCGCGAACGCACCAAACTGACTGCTCAGTCTGTTCAGTGTGTCTTTCTTGGATATAGTGATGAGCATAAAGGCTATCGCTGCTGGGACCCTGTTAGTCGTCGGATGCGCATCTCTCGTGATGTTACGTTTGATGAGACGCGTTCCTTCTATCCTCCTCCCACCTCTGGTACTTACCCGGTGGATGATATCTCTTTTCTTCTCTTTCCTGACACACCTCCTGCTGTCCCTTCTCCTCCACCTCTTCCTTCTGATTCGCCCCCTTCGTTGGTGCCATCATCTCCTCCGTCTAGTTCTCCTAGTTCTCCTCGTTCTCCGGCTTCGGATTCTTCCTCTTCTGATGAGTTGTCTTCTGCTGATGCGTCTCCTAGTTCTCCACCTCTTCCGCCTGTTCGTTCGCGTCGTCCTCCAAACCGTTACTCTCCTAGTCAGTATGGTCTCTCTGTTGTCTCCGAGCCGACTTCTTATCGGGATGCTGAGCAACATCCCGAATGGCAGCTTGCCATGGCTGAGGAGATTGCTGCGCTTGAGCGCACCGGCACCTGGGATCTTGTTTCTCCACCTCCTGGTGTCCGTCCTATTACGTGTAAATGGGTCTATAAAATTAAGACCCGCTCTGATGGATCTCTTGAGCGCTATAAAGCGCGTCTTGTGGCTCGTGGCTTTCAGCAGGAGCACGGCCGTGACTATGATGAGACTTTTGCTCCTGTGGCTCATATGACCACTGTGCGTACTCTTCTTGTTGTTGCTTCTGTTCGACGCTGGTCTGTGTCCCAGCTTGATGTTCAGAATGCTTTTCTTAATGGCGAGTTGAGTGAGGAGGTTTATATGCAGCCTCCTCCTGGGTATTCTGTTCCTGATGGGATGGTTGGTCGTCTTCGACGATCTCTATATGGTCTGAAACAGGCCCCTCGTGCCTGGTTTGAGCGCTTCTCCTCAGTGGTTATCGCCGCAGGCTTCTCTCCCAGTGCTCATGATCCTGCACTGTTTGTCTACACCTCTCCTCGGTGTCGGACCTTGCTGCTTCTCTATGTTGATGACATGATCATCACCGGTGATGACCCTGAGCACATTGCCTTTGTTAAGGCTCGTCTACGTGAGCAGTTTCTCATGTCTGATCTTGGTCCTCTTCGCTACTTTCTTGGGATTGAGGTTTCTTCTACAGCCGATGGCTTCTTTATCTCCCAGGAAAAGTATATTCAGGATCTTCTTTCTCGGGCTGATCTTAGTGATGACCGTACTGTTGAGACTCCTATGGAGCTTAATGTTAAGCTTCGTCCTACTGATGGTGATCCTCTTTCTGATCCCACACGTTATCGTCATCTTGTTGGGAGTCTTGTTTACCTTGCTGTCACTCGCCCGGATATCTCTTATCCTGTTCATATTCTGAGTCAGTTTGTCTCAGCTCCTACCACCATTCACTACAGTCATCTCCTCCGTGTTCTTCGTTATCTTCGTGGCACGATTACTCGTCGTCTTTTCTTCCCTAGTTCCAGCTCTCTCCAGCTCCAGTGTTACTCGGATGCTACGTGGGCGAGTGATCCTACGGATCGTCGTTCACTTTCTGCTTACTGTGTGTTTCTTGGTGGTTCGCTTGTTGCTTGGAAGACGAAGAAACAGGTAGCGGTTTCCCGTTCGAGTGTTGAGGCTGAGCTGCGGGCTATGGCTTCGTTGATTGCTGAGGTGACCTGGTTACGGTGGTTGCTTGCAGATTTTGGGGTCTCTGTTACGACACCCACTCCTCTTTTGTGTGACAGTACAGGTGCTATCAGTATTGCACGTGATCTGGTCAAGCATGAGCTGACCAAGCATATTGGTGTTGATGCTTTTTATACACGTGCTCAGGTACAGGATCAGGTTGTTGCGCTTCATTATGTGCCTTCAGATTTGCAGTTGGCGGATTTCTTTACAAAGGCACAAACCCGAGCGCAGCATGACTTCTTACTCTCCAAACTCAGTGTTGTGGATCCACCATGAGTTTGAGGGGGGTGTTAGAGTATATATGTGTATATTGTAGTTTCCCCACCTGTTAGGGGGCTTTCTGTATATTTGCCTGTACCTGTACTATATATATTGTGGCCTTTGGCCCCTGGTAATACAACAAGTCTATTTCCCTAACAGCCTTCATATCGTCTCCTTTCCATATTCATTTTCAATGATTTATGCTTCCGTGCTCATTTCGGACGTCCTCAAATTTGATTTCCGATAACGACGGAATAAGTGGAAATAAAAACATAAAACATATTTCTATCTATTTCCATTTGGTTTTCAATCCTATTATTTAATATTTTGAGGGATTGCCGAGCACAGTCTCAAGTTTCACATGAATTTTGTTTTTATCTTTAATTTCCTACACGAGAAACCGCCAACTTACTAGCGGTTCACAACATAAGTCATCTATATCTTCTCATGCAAATTCCTAGCATCAATCGGGAAGTGAGAAGAGTGACACGACACATATAGCCAAACATGTTTTATACAGACATTCCCATAGCCAAAACTATCGTACTTCTTCCGTCCCTGGAAGTAGGGTGTAAAGAACCGTTTATGAAGGGAAATTTACAACTGTATTAGACCGATTTTTTTTTTTGAGGAACCGGCAGTCGTGCTGCCATCCGATTAGATAGAAAAAAAGAGAGTTTATGTACAAATGAAGCTCAGAGCTAGCTCGACTCGGGGCTGATCCGAGAACACACCCACACACCCCACACGCAACACACACCCCCTCTATGTGTCTCCTGGGTCCTGCGTGTGCGCGTACGCCCGCTGCGCGATCTCTTCCTTTATCATGGCCGCCACCGCGGCCAGTTGAAGCTCCACATTCTGGAAAGTCCTCCTATTCCTCTCCTTCCACCCAGATCGAGTATATGATCATTCCGCTAGGCTCTCATAGCCGCACCTTGGGGATGCCACACTAGTAGAAAAATGGTCTTTGGGAAAGCAAGAAAAAGGCATTAGGCCCGGTTCCCATACAAACCGGTACCAATGCCTGGCATTGGTCCCGGTTCGAGCTGCCAGGCCCCCGTGAGGCATTGGTCCCGGTTCGTTTGGGGTCATTGGTCCCGGTTCGTGCTACGAACCGGGACTAAAGCTCCCGCGCCGGGACACGTGGCGCGCCGCGAGCATTAGTCCCGGTTCGTAGAACGAACCGGGACGTATGCCCCTCCCCTGCCTATATATGCACCCAGCCACACCCTCTCTTCTCTGCTCTGTTTTTTTTTTGCTTGGATTGGTGGGAAGTGGGTGCTAGTTTTTTTTTTCCTTTACCACGCACAAGATGTGTTCGATGAAATGCCCGAGCCACACTTAAGTTCACACAAAATGATATCCTCGACCGAGGTTAGCAACTTTATCCTTTTCATCTATAATTGATACAGAAATATTGCATGTGTCAATGTACGGTGGTCATTTCAGTATTCAATATGTTTTTCTAATTGTACTTGATAAACCTAATTATATGATGTGCAGATGGATGAACGGCAGCGATGGATGTACGGCGAGCGACGCAGTCCCGATTTTATTGCAGGCCTGCATAAATTTCTCGTTGTGGCCGAGGCAAACAAAGAGGATGGTTTTATGCCTTGTCCATGTGTGGACTGTCGGAACGTCAAGGAGCATTCTTCATCAAGAACCCTTCAAGGCCACCTGCTTCGGAGAGGTTTCATGCCCAGCTATAATGTTTGGACCAAGCACGGAGAAAGAGGGGTTATGATGGAAGACAATGGAGAAGAAGAGGATGATGACAACTATCCTATGTTCCCTGAAGAATACGGTGATACTGCGATGGAAGACAATGAAGAAGAAGGAGGTGACGAACAACGGGCATTAGATGAGCCCGCTGATGGTCTTGGTCGGATCATTTCTGATGCAAAGCGAGAATGCGATACAGAAAAGGAGAAGCTGAAGTTGGAGGCCATGCTAGAGGATCACAAAAAGTTGCTGTACTCAAATTGCGAAGATGGCAGCACAAAGCTCGGTACCACACTGGAATTGCTGAAATGGAAGGCAGAGACCGGTTTATCTGACAAGGGATTTGAGAAGTTACTGAAAATAATGAAGTCGAAGCTTCCAAAGGATAACGAATTGCCCGAGACTACGTACGAAGCAAAGAAGGATGTCTGCCCTCTAGGATTAGATGTGCAAAAGATACATGCATGCCCTAATGACTGCATCCTCTACCGCGGGAGTACGAGAATTTGAATGCATGCCCGGTATGCACTGCACTGCGGTACAAGATCAGACAAGATGACCCTGGTGATGTTGAGGGCGATGACGAGCCCCCCAGGAAGAGGGTTCCTGCTAAGGTTATGTGGTATGCTCCTATAATACCACGGTTGAAATGTCTATTTATAAACAAAGAGCATGCCAGGTTGTTCCGATGGCATAAAAAAGAGCGTAAGAAAGACGGGAAGTTGAGACACCCCGCCGATGGGTCGCAGTGGAGAAAAATCGAGAGAGAGTTCTCGGACTTTACAGGTGACGCAAGGAACTTATGGTTTGGTCTTAGTACAGACGGCATGAATCCTTTTGGGGAGCAGAGCTGCAGTCACAGCACCTGGCCCGTGACTCTATGTATCTACAACCTTCCTCCTTGGTTGTGCATAAAGCGGAAGTTCATTATGATGCCAGTTCTCATCCAAGGCCCGAAGCAACCCGGCAACGACATTGATGTGTACCTAAGGCCATTAGTTGATGAACTTTTGCAGTTGTGGGCCATACCAGGTGTACGTGTGTGGGATGAGCACAAACAGATGGAATTTGACATACGAGCATTGTTGTTCGTAACCATCAATGATTGGCCTGCTCTTAGTAACATTTTAGGACAGTCAAACAAGGGATACAACGCATGCACGCACTGTTTAGATAAGACTAAAGGTACATATTTGGAAAAATGTAAAAAGGTCGTGTACCTGGGGTGTCGTCAATTTCTTCCAGCCAATCATCCCGTAAGAAAGAAAGGCAAGCATTTCAAAGGTGAGCCAGATCACCGGAAGAAGCCTAACCTCCCTGATGGTGATGCTATATTTGGTATGGTCAAGGACATAGAAGTAATATTTGGAAAGGGTACTGGCGGTCAATCTGTTCCGAAAGACGTCGCTACCGGACACGCGCCCATGTGGAAGAAGAAATCTATATTTTGGGAGCTACCCTATTGGAAAGTCCTAGAGGTCCGGTCTTCAATCGACGTGATGCACGTGACAAAGAATCTTTGCATGAACCTGCTAGGCTTACTCGGCGTGTATGGAAAGACAAAAGATACACCGGAAGCACGGGAGGACCAGCAGCGTATGAAAGACCCAAACAACAAGCATACGGATAAAGGACGTCATTACTTAAGCAGCTACGCACTTACGAAAGCAGAGAAGGAAATATTTTTTGAATGCCCGAGCAGTATCAAGGTCCTGGTTGGCTTCTCGTCAAATATAAAGGGAATAATAAATATGGCAGATAAAAAATTCCAAAACCTGAAGTCTCATGATTGCCACGTGATTATGACGCAGTTGCTTCCGATTGCATTGAGGGGGCTTCTATCGGAAAATATTCGAGTACCCATTGTGAAGCTATGTGCATTTCTCAATGCAATATCTCAGAAGGTAATCGATCAAGAAAGTCTGACAAGGTTACAGAAGGATGTGGTCCAATGTCTTGTTAGTTTTGAGTTGGTGTTCCCCCCATCATTTTTCAATATTATGACGCATCTCCTGGTTCACCTAGTGGACGAGATTGCAATTCTCGGTCCTGTATTTCTACACAATATGTTCCCCTTCGAGAGGTTCATGGAAGTTTTGAAGAAATATGTTCATAACCGTGCTAGGCCAGAAGGAAGCATCTCCAAAGGCTATGGAACAGAGGAGGTCATTGAGTTTTGTGTTGACTTTATTCCCGACATTAAGTCGATTGGTCTTACTGAATAGCGGCATGAGGGGAGACTTAGTGGAAAAGGCACGCTAGGAAAGAAAGCAATGATATATAGGGACGGGCATTCTTTCACTCAAGCACACTACACAGTTTTACAAAGTTCCACCTTCGTGGCTCAGTATATCGAGGTACACAAGAATAGTGTACGCTCAAAAAACCCAGGGAAGACTGACTCCTGGATTAAACAAAAACACATGGAGACTTTCGGCAGTTGGTTGCGATTACATCTCATGAATGACACCGATGTTGGAGATCAACTCTACTTATTGGCCGCGTCACCATCTTCGACTGTATTGACTTTCCAACGGTACGAGATAAATGAGAATACATTTTACACGATCGCCCAAGATAAAAAGAGTACCAACCAAAACAGTGGTGTTCGCTTTGATGCAACAGACGAGAATGGACAAAAGGACACATACTATGGTTACATAGAGTAGATATGGGAACTTGACTATGGACCTACTTTTAAGGTCCCTTTGTTTCGGTGCAGTTGGGTCAACATGAATGGAGAAGGGGTAAAGGTAGACCAGCTGTACGGAATGACAACAGTGGATCTCAAGAATCTTGCGTACAGAGACGAACCATTCATCCTAGCCAATGATGTGGCTCAGGTTTTCTATGTGAAGGACATGAGCTCCAGACCGAAAAAAAGAAAAGATAGGGAAACAAATACATCACACGATGAGCCAAAGCGTCACATAGTTTTTTCAGGAAAAAGAAACATCGTGGGAGTCGAGGATAAGACAGACATGTCAGCAGACTATAATAAATTTGATGAAATTCCGCCCTTCACAGTGAAAACTGATCCAAGCATCCCGTTACATAATGAAGAAACTCCATGGTTGCGGCCGAAGAAGCGATCATAGCGATCATGATCTAAGTATGAGTGTAATAATATATTAAACAATTTATATATGAGTGTTCTCAAAACCTTGTATTCGGTTGATGTATGCAGGGAATCGTAATGACTTGTATTCGGTCGATGAACTGAAGGATTTCTAGATAGAACAAAACACACGGTATCACCTGCATACAACCCTACTGTGGCTAGAGAGTGCCCGCATATCAAATGCACCGTAGGGCGTATGCACGTGAAACCGTTTGATTTGTATTCGGTCGATGAACTGAATGATTTCTAGATATCGACCTTCGATCCACAGCGGCAAGACGTCTCTAATGATCTAACGACCGTCCCAAAAAGTGTTGGGAATGTTGTAGATCATCAGAGCGCCTTGCTGCTGCTTGGATCCGACCGAGGGGCATGGCTACCACTTTCACCCACCACCACTCCCACCTCCTCGGCAATTCATCATTGTGTCACCCTAATCCAGTGGTTGGATTCAACCTACCTAAGGGCTTGTGTTTCCAACAGCGTCGTTGTGTTCTCCTTATTCACCGACCTACAGGAGGTGGCTCCAATGGCTGGCCGACGAACAAGGACAAACACAATAATGCCAGGGAACATGCCAGTAGGTAGGCTAAATCCAACCATTGGATTTTGTGGCAAAGGTAGACGCTAGTTGTGTGCCGTTCGCTGCAGTGATGTCGCTATTTATAGCCGATTAGAAGGTGTACCTGTGTATGAGGTAGGAGTGCAGATCCAACAGCTTATAAGCCCTCAAATGAAACACACCCCTGAACCAACGGCTCGCAAGCGCTTGAAAGAAACACACGATCCGTGTGCTACTTTAGTCCCGGTTGGTAACACGAACCGGTACTAAAGGCCCTGATCCAACAGCTCACAAGCGCTCGAAGGAAACACACGATCCGTGTGCTTCCGATCAAACGGCTCACAAGCGCTCGAAGGAAACACATGATCCGTGTGCTTCCGATCCAACGGCTCACAAGCGCTCGAAGGAAACACACGATCCGTGTGCTTCTTTAGTCCCGGTTGGTAACACGAACCGGTACTAAAGGCCCTGATCCAACAGCTCACAAGCGCTCGAAGTAAACACACGATCCGTGTGCTTCCGATCAAGGTGTGGACTATTAAGAAGATGGCCGAGCTATTCAACAAATTTAAGAAAAGATTGTACACCGACTTTATCTTGAAAGATAAAACTCCGGATTTTGATCACGGGTATGAGAAGATAAGAGACTACTGGGAAGATTTTGTGACGTACAAGAAATCGGAGGAAGCTCAGTTAAAGTCTGCAATAAACAAGGCAAATGCTGCTAAAAAGAAGTACCACCATACTATGGGGCCTGGTGGCTACGCCTGTTCCATGCCTAAGTGGGATAAACTTGAGGCCGACCTGCTGGATAAAGGGATCGTTCCAGAGCCTATAAAAAAAGGATGGATCGAACGGTCAAGAAATTGGTTTTACGGGCATGGGGGCACATTGGACGCAGAAGGAAAGTGCATATATACCAGAAGACACAAGGATAATCCCCTACTACCCATCGAAGAAATTAGGAAAGCAGTACAGGATGTTGAAGAGGGACGGTTCCGTCCCGATAGAGAGGATGACGAGCTTGCACGCGCCCTTGGGAATAAAGAACATGAAGGACGAACACGAGGCACCTCAGGCTCCAAGCCGTGGGCACATGGGTTTCCCGTGGAAAGAAAAATATTTCCCGATATAAGTCATCTGAGGAGAAAGGAAAGGGAGGCAAGGGAAGTAATCGCTGCTGCAGACCGGCTGCATAATATAGAAGAAACAATTAAGCGGCAGCAGCATCAAATGAAGCGGCAGCAGCATCAAATTAACGAACTTAGCCAGCAAGGCACTGCCGGCCTATCTCAGCAGCACGTTGTAGATGCTGCAGTCGATGCTACCGACCCATCATATCGGAAAAGCAGCGTGGCTTCGAGCATGGTCCCGGCTGGTGATGATGATGCACTGACGACGGATCCCCTTCGTCGCTACCCAGTGGATGATATCACGGAGAGCACACCTTGTGAGCTACATGTGAAAGTGTTCAACTTAACCATGAAGGTGGCAGTCGGCTATGCCGTACCAATTGGACCTACACCAACTTTTCATTGCTCCCCGGTTCCTCATGGCTACGCTATTGTCGGGGTGGATGAAGTTAGTAAAGGATTTGAGGAGCTGAAACTGGACACTCTGCAGGTGAAGATGGGAAGGTCGTTGAACTTGGAGAAGCCAGGAAAGGGACTATTCTATGGCCAAAGGAATTCATCGTGCTTCCAAACTGGCCGCCAAGGCCATCGACTCCTCACCAGTCTCCAACGCAACAGTCCTCTCCACCGCCGCCGCCTCAGGCGCCGTCTCCGCCGCCTCACCACTCTCCAGCGCAGCAGTCCTCTTCGCGGCCGTCGCCGCCTCAGGCGCCGTCTCCGCCGCCTCACCAGTCTCCAGAGCAGCCGTCTTCGCCGCCGCGTCAGTCGTCTCCGTCCACTCAGGCTCAGCGTACCACTGCTGGTACTACAAGGAGTGGTAACCGATCACCGAAACGTAGAAGGTCACCCCTCCCAAAAGTACCTCATAAGAATCTTCCCAAGAGACCTTACGACTGTACGGTGGAGGAAAATGAGGCGATCGTAAAAGCCCAAACGGACGAGTGGTTTGCTAACTTGAAGAGAAAGAAGCCGAAAGCGGCAGAGTTCCCCGACACCCAGAATAAAAAGCCGCCGTCTTGAAAATGTTGAAGACCCTTGAACAACCCCCGCCAAAGCTGACACCAAACTATGAGCGCTCTATTCTCAAGTCGGCTCAGGAAAATAAAAGACGGTCGAAGAAAGATAGTGCAAGCCGGAAGTCAATTGCCCAGCTCGGAGAACAACAAAAACAATCGTGCCCCCGCTCAAAGTGTTTTCCGATACCGAGGTGGGGTCGAGCAAACGTGCGGTCGGCATCAATCCTGAGTTTGTTGCACTGTACGGAGAAGCAGCCTCTGCTCACGGCTTGTCTATTGCTCAGTACTTAAACCAATTACAATTCTACAAAGAAATAGTTCCAAAATACAAATACCGGCACGGGCATCCTCTCGTCAAACCTGAGTTAGTCAAAGATCTACCAACAAAAATACGAAGATTGCATAGTTGGTACATGGCAGCCTCAAAGAAAGGGGAAAATTGGATCCACGTGGGATATAAGAACGAGCATTATGGGCGTGGAGCTGACGTGGTAATGATTGAATTTTGTGAATTATTTCAGTTATACCAACAAGAGGCCCTTGACAAAGCTATCATCAGTGCCTATTGTATGTAAGTATTATTTCTGTAATTAAGTCTCTAGCTAGCTCACCTCGTTCATTGCATTTATAATCTTACTCATCACTATATTAATTATGCAGAATGAAGATTCTCCAATGCAAAAGAGGACAAATCTATGACATTGGGTTCGTTGACCCAAATTTCGTTCATGAAAAAAGTCTCCATGATTTTTAGACAAAACAGAGAATAACTTGGTAAATGCGTTATGGTTTAACGAAACCAAAAGAGAAATACTATTTCCTTAAAACTTCAAGTAAGTGTTACTGTCTTCTACACATTCTATTTCGCTTAATTTCTCGATGTTAAGTGTATAATTGATGACTTATGCGTGCGCAGCTTCCACTTTATTCTGCTAATCATTATGCCTGACAAAGGAGTTGTACTTATCATGGACTCCTTACGTAAACCCCTTAAGGATTGGGTGGACATGCAGGAATGCCTCCAGAGGTAATTTCAATCGTTATGGCATTATATCGGCAACTTTCTGTTCATTTTCTTTACCGGGTAGGGCTTGGAAACGATTCACCGCCAGGGCTAGGGATGAGTGGGCGAAGGAGCTTACATTTAAACCAATAAACGTAAGTACTACTACCTAGATCCACGCATCTCTTTGATTCTAGTTCAATACCATTACCATTTTTTGATCGAACTCTGTTCCCGTTAAGTGCTTGAGCCAGGAAAGTGGGAATCATTTATGTGGATACTACATCTGCGAGTTCATTCGTCAGACGTGCTGTGAGAAGGGCAGAATCTTAGAACAACTTGAAGTGCGTATGCAATATTCTTAATTTTATTTTATTGCCATCAATTGTGTTTACTTTCATTCATATATATTGACCCTTTTTTAATTAGATCAAACGGTTGCGAGATGGCCTTCTACCATAGGATCGCATACGAGCAATTCAAGAGGAAATTGCCGGATTTTTAGATGCAGAGGTCCTAGATCCGAAAGGAGAATACTACTGTAAGGTTGAAATTAAATAGTGAGAGTATAAAAGAGATGTATATATATAAGAATGAAACTCGTGTGTACTACATGTGCCGTTTGTAATATGTTTGACCAAGCATGACGAATGAGATATGTGTAATATATTCGTGACGATGATGTGTAATAGTGGTTCCCCATATTTAACTAGTAGTGGCATTTTTGTAGTTCTAAAAAATATTTAATTTAAGTTTTTTAAACATGCATACATTTGACATAATCAAATAGGTCTTATTTTTCTGAACATTTTGGTATTTTATTCATATTTTTATGAATTACAGAATAATCATTATTGATTTTACAAATTTAAACAATTTTCTGAAATTTCTGAAAAAAGTGGAAAAATCTGACGGGACAATAGTCCCGGTTCGTAAAGCCTCTCCGCCCTGCTGCCTCCAAACGGGCCACGTGTTGCACCCATTAGTCCCGGTTGGTGTCCCAACCGGGACTAGCATTAGTCCCGATTTGCTAGTCCCGGTTGGAGAACCGGGACTAATGGCTCAAACCAACCGGGACAATAGGGTGTTTTTCTACTAGTGCCAGCAATCGCCTCATCCCACCACTCACTAAGGTTTTTCCCATTGGTCGTCGGCGGAGCCCCAATCATCCCATTCCAAGAGAAGATTTGCTCCCTCACCCATTCCGAGAATGAGCATTCTAGACCGAATTATCTCTAGGTAATTGCGACGGGAAAAAGAGAATTTTATATCAGATAAGAGAAGGTAATCATATCTCTAAAACAAATGTTCAGATAAGTTGTGGAATATAATATATCCTATATTCTAGTTTTTTCTCAAAAACTAATACACCTTATCAATAGGAAACGGAGGGTGTAGGATAATTCAGGCATGACAAAAAAAAATTGAAGCAAAAGTGTACGATAGTATAGTACTTGTGCAGATGTACGCTGACGATGCTACTGCGGTACTGCCTTGAGTAGGGAAAACAGGTCATGAGAAAAAACAACCAACTTGTCTTTACATAAGGTTAACACAGACAAAGTACCTACCAATAATTGTGATGCAAACTTCCTTGTATCAGGTTGTGGCAACACTCGCATAGCCAACAGAGGCCGGTTGAATACATTAAGCGTTTAGTGTCACAAACACATGACAGAACTAGTAAACTAGATTACTAGTCCAATTCAGTGAGCGGCAACATGAGATCTTTGATGGTACAGTTCTGTATCCTGGTTGCAACAGGCTCTTCCCAGACCCTAAACCTAGGATCACAGTATCGGGCATTGAGCAGCTCGAGGCGCGGGCAGTGGTCGAGGAGGGCAACAAGTAGCTCTTCCTGGAAGAAGCCCCTGCAGATCACGACGCGCTCAAGCAGAGGGAGCTTCTTGATGAGCTTCTTGATGAGTTCCGGTTCACGGATGTAAGACCAGTATGCGACATCAAGACTTCTCAGCAGAGGCGCTCTGCATACAGGCCGGCGATGAGAATGAGAGTTAGTCAGCTGATGATTTGTGTGACATGGGCGATGGGGGTAGGAGTTAGAGCACGTGCCTGTTGGCGAGGTGGACTAGGATGTCTTGGTCGACGTGGCCGGTGAAGGACTCGCACCGTCCGGCGCTGCGATCCACCGCCGCGAGCGACATGGCTTTCCATCCGGCGAGGGGCTGTTCCTGCCGGTACCACGGGTCGCCGTCACACAGATCGATACTGCGCCATAGCAGGGGCTCGCGCTGGGTGATCCGCCGCCAGTGTGAGCACGCGCGCCCCGCACCATGGAGGATGTCGATCTGCGGGAGCTTGCCGAGGACAATGCACAGGACGTCCCAGGGCAGCGACGACCAGTCCCTCCGCTCGTCCATGCGGCAGCGAGAAGAGGACGACGACGATGGGTAGGTTAGGGTTTTGCGTTTCCTCTTGTTCCGCCGGTCGTCCATCGCGTTATTCATGAGGAGGAGGTCGGTTTCCATGTCGATCTGTGCAACTCTTCGACGTATTCTTTTCCCATGCGCTCTTTGGTTAGCTGAAAACGAATTTAGCATTGGCTCTTGGCTTGATACGGCCATATATGGTGCTTCATTCTGATACATGCCAACAAAGGACATTCGCGAGGACTTTCGTTACGATGTGACGTGGGTGCTCAGGATTACTGGAGGGGAAATAAAGAAGCATTTGGTTATTCTGGGTATTTGGTTGATTTTTTTTTGTCTGTTTCGTGTAAAATTTCCGGAACGTAGGAATTTGATTCTAGGAGACGAAATTTTAGGAAACTAATCGGCGGGAAAAAATCCTGATTTTCTAGAGGAAATATGGATCCTTCCCTCTCTGGGCTTGCTCGTGGTTCCGCTTATATTAAGCTCCCGTAAAAATCCTGATATAAAAGGATGGATCGCATGCCACGCTACTATGTGGAGACCATTTAAAGAGGACCTGTAATCACGCTCGGCTGAGGCGTGTTTATAGTTGTTCCACGTTGTATTTTTTTTTTCTAAATCTGACCTTTTTGTCAAACTAATAACACATGTAGCCTATTTGCGAAACTATTATCCAAATCTGGCGCTTGAGGTTGGCTCCATCCTCAGTGGCACCAACCTTGTGCATGTCGGCACCATCTTCAATGGCGCCGACCTGTATAAGTTTGGCTCCATCCTTGTTGGCACTGACCTCAGATGCCGGATTTGTAAATAGTTTCACGGAGAGGCCAGATGTGATATTAGTTTGGTTAAAAGGCCAAATTTGATAAAAAATACTTCCACGTCACCAATCCGTGTGACATGATAGATGGTGCATGCATCTTAGCCGTCAGTCCTTCCTTCGCAGACTCATCTCCATTTTATCTCCGATCTGGCTCTATATATACAGGGACATTACCGCTAGCACTACCGGAAAATCGAGATTTGCCGTGTGAACCAATCTTTGCCGTGAGCAGTCCGGACTGCGGAACACGGCAAAGAAATATATGCCGTGCGAGGATACAAGGACTCACGGCAAAGAAATAAATCACGGCAAACAAAAACGACAACACACGGCAAAGAAAACCACACGGCAAAACGTGAATAATGCACACGGCAAAGTCAGCCCTCTCGGCAAAGATTCTTTACCGTGTGTCTTACCATTTGTCACGGCAAACAATTTGACCAAAATTTGCCACCGGTCCTCAACATTTCGCGGGAAAACATTTCCCGTCGCGCGCATCGTTCCCGCGTCCTAAAAAAAATCGCGGGAACCTCTTTGCCGTGAGGGCAGCACGAGGCGCACGGCAAATAAAATCTATGCCGTGTGTTCTGTCCCTCGGCTCACGGCAAAGATAATCTTTGCCGTGTGCACTTGTCCACAGCACACGGCAAACAATTAATTTTCCCCCTCTTCCATTTTCATCGTTGTTTCCGTAGACTTGTTTTGTTTCATTTCTTGTTAATGCTTATAATACACTGATTTACTTGATTCCGTGCCCGGCACCCGAAACGGGAGTTTCCACCTTAAGTGTCGGAACTTAGTACGGAGTAGGTAGGGTTCGTGATGCGGGTCGCACCTCGGAGCCGTATCTTGGTTCCCGCAACCTACCAACACACTCTTATACATATATTAGGTACCAATGCAAGCTTTGGTGGGATTCCGACGCTCCGGACCCCCCGCTACGGCGAAACCCTACACCCGCTGGAAAAAAGTCCAGCCTGTCGATCTACCCCTTTGACCGGCGCCAAGAGGGGGTAGACGCATGAAATTTTTTGCTTCTTTGTGTTAGGTTGGTACATAGGACCAATGGGAACCAACATTCCATGTGTTCCGTCACATGATTCCGTGCCCGGCACCCGAAACGGGAGTTTCCACCTTAAGTGTCGGAACTTAGTACGGAGTAGGTAGGGTTCGTGATGCGGGTCGCACCTCGGAGCCGTATCTTGGTTCCCGCAACCTACCAACACACTCTTATACATATATTAGGTACCAATGCAAGCTTTGTTGGGATTCCGACGCTCCGGACCCCCGCTACGGCGAAACCCTAGACCCGCTGGAAAAAAGTCCAGCCTGTCAATCTACCCCTTTGACCGGCGCCGAGAGGGGGTAGACGCATGAACTTTTTTGCTTCTTTGTGTTAGGTTGGTACATAGGACCAATGGGAACCAACATTCCATGTGTTCCGTCGCATGATTCCGTGCCCGGCACCCGAAACGGGAGTTTCCACCTTAAGTGTCGGAACTTAGTACGGAGTAGGTAGGGTTCGTGATGCGGGTCGCACCTCGGAGCCGTATCTTGGTTCCCGCAACCTACCAACACACTCTTATACATATATTAGGTACCAATGCAAGCTTTGGTGGGATTCCGACGCTCCGGACCCCCCGCTACGGCGAAACCCTACACCCGCTGGAAAAAAGTCCAGCCTGTCGATCTACCCCTTTGACCGGCACCGAGAGGGGGTAGACGCATGAAATTTTTTGCTTCTTTGTGTTAGGTTGGTACATAGGACCAATGGGAACCAACATTCCATGTGTTCCGTCACATGATTCCGTGCCCGGCACCCGAAACGGGAGTTTCCACCTTAAGTGTCGGAACTTAGTACGGAGTAGGTAGGGTTCGTGATGCGGGTCGCACCTCGGAGCCGTATCTTGGTTCCCGCAACCTACCAACACACTCTTATACATATATTAGGTACCAATGCAAGCTTTGTTGGGATTCCGACGCTCCGGACCCCCGCTACGGCGAAACCCTAGACCCGCTGGAAAAAAGTCCAGCCTGTCAATCTACCCCTTTGACCGGCGCCGAGAGGGGGTAGACGCATGAACTTTTTTGCTTCTTTGTGTTAGGTTGGTACATAGGACCAATGGGAACCAACATTCCATGTGTTCCGTCGCATGATTCCGTGCCCGGCACCCGAAACGGGAGTTTCCACCTTAAGTGTCGGAACTTAGTACGGAGTAGGTAGGGTTCGTGATGCGGGTCGCACCTCGGAGCCGTATCTTGGTTCCCGCAACCTACCAACACACTCTTATACATATATTAGGTACCAATGCAAGCTTTGGTGGGATTCCGACGCTCCGGACCCCCCGCTACGGCGAAACCCTAGACCCGCTGGAAAAAAGTCCAGCCTGTCGATCTACCCCTTTGACCGGCGCCGAGAGGGGGTAGACGCATGAAATTTTTTGCTTCTTTGTGTTAGGTTGGTACATAGGACCAATGGGAACCAACATTCCATGTGTTCCGTCACATGATTCCGTGCCCGGCACCCGAAACGGGAGTTTCCACCTTAAGTGTCGGAACTTAGTACGGAGTAGGTAGGGTTCGTGATGCGGGTCGCACCTCGGAGCCGTATCTTGGTTCCCGCAACCTACCAACACACTCTTATACATATATTAGGTACCAATGCAAGCTTTGTTGGGATTCCGACGCTCCGGACCCCCGCTACGGCGAAACCCTAGACCCGCTGGAAAAAAGTCCAGCCTGTCAATCTACCCCTTTGACCGGCGCCGAGAGGGGGTAGACGCATGAACTTTTTTGCTTCTTTGTGTTAGGTTGGTACATAGGACCAATGGGAACCAACATTCCATGTGTTCCGTCGCATGATTCCGTGCCCGGCACCCGAAACGGGAGTTTCCACCTTAAGTGTCGGAACTTAGTACGGAGTAGGTAGGGTTCGTGATGCGGGTCGCACCTCGGAGCCGTATCTTGGTTCCCGCAACCTACCAACACACTCTTATACATATATTAGGTACCAATGCAAGCTTTGGTGGGATTCCGACGCTCCGGACCCCCCGCTACGGCGAAACCCTAGACCCGCTGGAAAAAAGTCCAGCCTGTCGATCTACCCCTTTGACCGGCGCCGAGAGGGGGTAGACGCATGAAATTTTTTGCTTCTTTGTGTTAGGTTGGTACATAGGACCAATGGGAACCAACATTCCATGTGTTCCGTCACATGATTCCGTGCCCGGCACCCGAAACGGGAGTTTCCACCTTAAGTGTCGGAACTTAGTACGGAGTAGGTAGGGTTCGTGATGCGGGTCGCACCTCGGAGCCGTATCTTGGTTCCCGCAACCTACCAACACACTCTTATACATATATTAGGTACCAATGCAAGCTTTGTTGGGATTCCGACGCTCCGGACCCCCGCTACGGCGAAACCCTAGACCCGCTGGAAAAAAGTCCAGCCTGTCAATCTACCCCTTTGACCGGCGCCGAGAGGGGGTAGACGCATGAACTTTTTTGCTTCTTTGTGTTAGGTTGGTACATAGGACCAATGGGAACCAACATTCCATGTGTTCCGTCGCATGATTCCGTGCCCGGCACCCGAAACGGGAGTTTCCACATTAAGTGTCGGAACTTAGTACGGAGTAGGTAGGGTTCGTGATGCGGGTCGCACCTCGGAGCCGTATCTTGGTTCCCGCAACCTACCAACACACTCTTATACATATATTAGGTACCAATGCAAGCTTTGGTGGGATTCCGACGCTCCGGACCCCCCGCTACGGCGAAACCCTAGACCCGCTGGAAAAAAGTCCAGCCTGTCGATCTACCCCTTTGACCGGCGCCGAGAGGGGGTAGACGCATGAAATTTTTTGCTTCTTTGTGTTAGGTTGGTACATAGGACCAATGGGAACCAACATTCCATGTGTTCCGTCACATGATTCCGTGCCCGGCACCCGAAACGGGAGTTTCCACCTTAAGTGTCGGAACTTAGTACGGAGTAGGTAGGGTTCGTGATGCGGGTCGCACCTCGGAGCCGTATCTTGGTTCCCGCAACCTACCAACACACTCTTATACATATATTAGGTACCAATGCAAGCTTTGTTGGGATTCCGACGCTCCGGACCCCCGCTACGGCGAAACCCTAGACCCGCTGGAAAAAAGTCCAGCCTGTCGATCTACCCCTTTGACCGGCGCCGAGAGGGGGTAGACGCATGAACTTTTTTGCTTGGTTGTGTTAGGTTGGTACATAGGACCAATGGGAACCAACATTCCATGTGTTCCGTCGCATGATTCCGTCCCCGGCACCCGAAACGGGAGTTTCCACCTTAAGTGTCGGAACTTAGTACGGAGTAGGTAGGGTTCGTGATGCGGGTCGCACCTCGGAGCTGTATCTTGGTTCCCACAACCTACCAACACACTCTTATACATATATTAGGGACCCATGCAAGTTTTGGTGGGATTCCGACGCTCCGGACCCCGCTACGGCGAAACCCTACACCCGCTGGAAAAAATTCAAACCCGTCGATCTACCCCTTTGACCGGCGCCGAGAGGGGGTAGACGCATGAACTTTTTTGCTTGGTTGTGTTAGGTTGGTACATAGGACCATGGGGAACCAACATTTCATGTGTTCCGTCGCATGATTCCCTGCCCGGCACCCGACACGGGAGTTTTCACCTCTACGTGTCGGAACTTACAACGGATTATGAGGGGTCGGTGAAGGGGGTCGCACCTCGGAGCTGTATCTTGGTTCCCACAACCTACCAACACACTCTTATACATATATTAGGGACCCATGCAAGTTTTGGTGGGATTCCGACGCTCCGGACCCCGCTACGGTGAAACCCTACACCCGCTGGAAAAAATTCAAACCTGACGATCTACCCCTTTGACCGGCGCCGAGAGGGGGTAGAGGCATGAACTTTTTTGCTTGGTTGTGTTAGGTTGGTACATAGGACCATGGGGAACCAACATTTCATGTGTTCCGTCGCATGATTCCCTGCCCGGCACCCGACACGGGAGTTTTCACCTCTAAGTGTCGGAACTTACAACGGATTATGAGGGGTCGGTGACGGGGGTCGCACCTCGGAGCTGTATCTTGGTTCCCGCAACCTCCCAACACACTCTTATACATATATTAGGGACCAATGCAAGCTTTGGTGGGATTCCGACGCTCCGGACCCCCGCTACGGCGAAACCCTACACCCGCTGGAAAAAAGTCCAACCTGTCGATCTACCCCTTTGACCGGCGCCGAGAGGGGGTAGACGCATGAACTTTTTTGCTTGGTAATTAATGTATTAACTAGTGCTAATAAAAAATCCATAAAAATAGTAAAGAAGAAAAGAAATTAAAAGAAAAAACAAACATAAAGAAAAAATGAAAAAATACAGAAGCAAACCTTTGCCGTGTGTTCTTGTTGCCTTTGCCGTGCGCCCTTTTCTTCCCTCACGGCAAAGACCTTTGCCGTGGTCCGCCGCACACACGGCAAAGACCCTGTCTTATCCCTTCAGACAGGGCACCACGCACGCACACACGCACACCACACACCACACACCCAGCCCCCACGCACGCACGCACACACGCCGCCGGCCCGCCGCTGCAGCGCCGCCCGCGCCCGCGAGCTCCTCCTCCCCGCGCCCGACCTCCTTCCCGACCCCGGCCCGACCCCATCGAGCTCGGCGGCGGTGCGACCTCCTCCCGCCCCGACCTGCCTCCGCCCCGACCCCCTCCCCGACCTCCTCCCGCCCGCGCACGCAAGCACACACGCCGCCGGCCCGCCGCTGCAGCGCCGCCCGCGCCCACGAGCTCCTCCTCCCCGCGCCCGACCTCCTCCCCGACCCCGGCCCGACCCCATCGAGCTCGGCGGCGGCGCGACCTCCTCCCGCCCCGGCCCCTCCCCGACCTGCTTCCGCCCCGGCCCCCTCCCCGACCTCCTCCCGCCCGGCCTCTTCCCCGACCCCGGCCTCCTCCCCGCCGCGGCCTCCTCCCCGACCCCGGCCTCCTCCCCGTCGCGGCCTCCTCCCCGACCCCGGCCTCCTCCCCCACCGCGGCCTCCTACCTGGCCCCGACCTCCTCCCCGACCCCGGGCCTCCTCCTCGACCGCGCGCACCTCCTCCCCGATCAAGCTCCCCGCCATCCTGCCCGTGACCGGGTTGCTGTTCTCTTCGGTGTTGCTCGGTGAGCCTCCTCTGCATCATTAGTACGAGATTAGTTGATTAGGGTGTACTACATTTCGGATTAGGGTTTATTAGTTGGATGAACAACCAGCGGAATGTTTCCGGGAATTTCGATTTTCGATTAGGGTGATATTAGTATGTTTATAGTTGATATTAATGCTCAATTGTTTATATCTTTTCTCGTACAGGAGTATGTGTGGAGCGTGAGAGCGGGGATTGTCGACGGAGGGTGTCAGTGGAGGATCTTCTTCGCCGTTGATCACGCTTCGAGGGTAAGAAATTCATCGACTTTCTTGAATGTACCTAGGGTTTTATTTTGGTCTAGATAACTGAGTCTGTCGCGTCACCTAGGCGTCTATACCCGTCCGTAAGCGTTACGCGGAAAAATATGCACATAGAGTTAGAGTTGCATATTTTCAGCCGTAACGCTTACGGCATTTACGGGGCAGTCCGCGGGTCCGTGGATTGGGTACGTTCTCCCTGCTCTACCTCGATCCGAGATAGAATTTCGGCAGCGCCTCCCCGTTGTTCTCCGGATGCACATTCTCTCGGCTTTTTGCCGAGACGTGTATCGGGAGAGCAGCGGGGAGGTGCTGCCGAAATTCTGTCTCGGATCGGGGTAGAGCGGGGAGAACGTACTCAATCCACGGGCCCGCGGGCTGTTTAGGTCCAATACCCATTAGAGAGATAGGTGGATGCATGCCGTAAAATATGGTTTTGTTAAAATTCAATGACATGTTGAACTGAAAGCATTGTGTATGTTTTTTTTTGGTACCGATTAAAGGATGGAGAACCGTGAGTGGATGTATGCTGGCAGAAAGAGTCAGTATGAGTTTAGTGATGAATGGAGAGATAAGGCTGAGGAGTTTGTGAACAAGGCGTTTGACATCAGCAGCAAACCCATGAAAGTGTTTTGCCCCTGTAAGAAATGCGCTAACCGAAAGCGAATGTCGAAGGTAGATGTCAGTACGCACCTGCTCAAGTTTGGGTTCACACCGTTCTACCATGTTTGGAATTTCCATGGTGAACAGTTAGCAAAACGTCCTAGAACCGAGCCGCGTCAGATTCAGCCAGCTGGAGGATTTGACACTGGGTTCGAGAACTGCTTAGATGACTTTGTTAATGCTAATGCGCCTGAAAGCCCTCATGTAGAGGCGGAGACACCTCAGGAGGCGGAGACAAGTGAGCAGCCGGAGGAAAACACAAAGAAGTACTACGAGGCTATGTTTGCTTCCCAGAAACCCCTCCATGAACATACAGATGTTACCCTTCTAGATGCCATCGCTCGCCTTATGGCCCTGAAGTGCCAGAGGAAGATATGCAGGGATGGTTTCGATGATCTTCTAGCCGTCGTTGGCAGCCTTCTACCGAAAGGGCACATCTTGGCGAAGAGCTTCTACGAGGCGACTAAACTCCTCCGTGACCTTAAGATGTCATATGAGAAGATAGACGCCTGTCCGAAGGGATGCATGCTATTCAGGAAAGACCATGCTGGAACAAATTATTGCATCCATTACAATTCCTCGAGGTACTTCGAGGTCAACCTCGGTGGTGGACAGAAGAGGCAGACTGGGATTCCCCAGAAGATTCTCCGGTACCTTCCATTTATATCGAGGATCCAGCGTCTTTACATGAACAAAGACACTGCCCAGCAGATGTGATGGGCCGCATTAGGGGAGAGATACACCGACAAGATGATACATCCGTTGGATGGTGCCGCATGGAAGAGGTTTGTAGCAAAGTATCCACTGAAAGCGGGCGACCCGAGGAGCGTAGCTGTTGCTATATCAACCGATGGGTTCAATCCGTATGGCATGTCGGCGGCAACATACAGCTGTTGGCCCGTGTTTGTCATCCCCCAGAACCTCCCCCCCGGTGAGTCCATGAGATCACATAACATGTTATTGTCGATGATAATCCCAGGACCGAAATATCCGGGTAAGAACATGAATGTGTACCTGGAACCGCTGGTGGAAGACTTGGCAGTTGGCTGGAACGGTCGCGGGGTCCGGACATATGATGCCTCAACAAATGATCACTTCGATATGTATATCTGGTACCACACATCTCTCCATGACTTACCAGCGCGTGCTTTGTTCTGCGGCTGGTGTACACATGGGAAGTGGCCTTGCCCACAGTGCAGACAGGCTATGACTTTCTTCTGGCTTAAGAAGGGAGGCAAGTATTCCTGCTTTGATCAACATCGGCAGTTCCTTGACCCAGATCATAGATACAGGAGTGACGTAAAGCGGTTCAAGAAAGGAGTCGAGATCCATGCTCCGAAACCACGTCTGATGACCGGACGTGAAATCAAGGCTGAGCTAGAAGCTCTCGTGCCTAACCCCGATGGGAATGGTTTCGTGGGTTATGGGGAGACACACCAGTGGACTCACATTCCGTGCTTCTGGAAGCTGCTCCCGTACATGGAGGATGTTGAGCTTCCACACAACATTGATGTAATGCACACCGAAAAGAATATCGCCGAGGCTCTCTATAGCAGCATCATGGAGACTGAGAAGACGAAGGATAACGTCAAGGCTCGAATTGACCAAGAAGAGCTTTATGACAGGCCAAATCTGAATATGCAGCCTCCTGGAGTCAACGGCAGTAGGTGGTCTAAGCCAAAGGCTCCGTTCTGCCCTACAAGGGCGGAAAGAAGGGAAATATTACAGTGGCTCGTGGACTGTTTGTACTTCCCTGATGGGTATGCAGCTAACTGGACGAGGTGTGTGAACCTGGAAACGCAACGAGTGGGAGGGCTGAAGAGTCATGACTACCACGTGTGGATTGAGCGCATAATGCCGGTGATGATTCGAGGCTATGTCGATGAGGAGACTTGGCGAACACTTGCGGAGTTGAGCTTTTTCTTCCGCCAGATTTGTGCAAGGGAGTTAGATCGTGAAGTGCTTGAGAAGCTGCATGAACAGGCACCCGAGTTGCTTTGCAAGCTAGAGATGTTACTTCCGTCAGGTTTTTTTAATCCGATGCAACATATGATCTTGCATCTCCCGCACGAGGCTTTGCTGGGGGGGCCTGTGTCGACCCGTTGGCAGTTTGGGCCTGAGAGAGAAATGAAGAAGCTACGTGGAAATTGCGGCAATAAATGCAAGATCGAGGCATCCATGGCCGAGGCATGCCTTAACGAGGAGGTGTCAAACTTCACGACAAGGTATTATCATGCCAACATTCCCACAAAGCACAATCCAGTCCTTCGCTACAATGTAGCCAACCCTGAAGATGTACCCAAGCTTAGCATCTTCATAGGGCTCGGTGGCAAATCAAGTGGCACGAAGAAGTTCATCATGAATAAACTCGAGCGGGATATGATAAGCTCGTATATCTTGTTAAGTATGGTGGAAGTGAAGCCGTACATCGAGTAAGTCTTTCACCATTTAGTATTTCACAAACATTCACTCCTATATTCGTGGCTAACGAGGAGAGAGAGTCCTCCCCCGGCCGAGGAGTCCGACGAGGAGGACGTTCCGTACAAGGAGGAGCCGGAGCCGGATTCTGAGGACGAGTCGCTGGACGAGTCGGAGGACAGCGAGGAGGAGCAGGAGGTGGGCGAGGAGGAGGACAGCGAGGAGGACGTGGGCGAGGAGGGACCTGGGCAGGGCGGGTTTGAGCTTGACCCGACGCTGCAGTGGGAGCCGCCGGAGGAGGAGTGGGTTGAGACGGACCCGACTATCCCCCCGCCACAGAGCAAGGCGCCGTATCAGCGGGGGGCCGCGACCCTCCCCGATCTTCCTTACGGCTCACGTCACACGCTTCTCGTTCCTACCGGGGCAAGGTACATCTAATTATTCATGTTCAATTTTTGCTTTTTCACTTGTGTTTTGACCCGCTAACCATACTAATTTTGATTTTTTCATTGTGTAGATCGTTTGAGTACGTGCCTGCTAAGGCCAAGGGACAGCGTACCTACTCGAGCATCCTTGGATGTCTTGTGCGCAAGTTCTTCCCTGGGATTGTCACCCTCCCAGATGGTACCGCGAGTGTAGCTTGGACGTTCAAGCATTACACCTACGCGGAGGATCCTGAGGACGAGGAGGCGAACATGGCGGAGAAGACACTCCGCTACTTCTGGGTAAGTTTGCTTGACTTCTATAAATCCTAGATTTCACTAGTGGCTTTAACCCTATTCTACCTATGTGCATGCTTGCAGAACTACTTCTCCTACCGGCCGGAGCACGAGGCCCAGTGCACGGCGGTCCTTGTGGAGATGGCCTCCAAGATGGTGAGGGACATGCACTACGAGGCTCGGGTGAACAGTGTCCGCAATTGGTACGCCGAGAAGAAGATCAAGATCGACAAGAAGCGTGCCCGGGACATCTTGATGCAGCCATGGCAGTACCTGCAGGTAGCCGCATTTCTATATTATCGATTTTGTTGACCGCCATGTAATATCGTTAATATGTGTGTTATGTGTATGTAGGTGCCTCCTCCCTACGTTGGTAACAATTCTGAGTGCCACCTCGCGATGGTAGCGTGGTGGACTAGCAAGGAGTACCTCAAACTCCACGAGGAGGGGAAGGCAAAGCGGGCGTACAACAAGGGTGGAACACACCGCCAAGGCAGCCGCAACCTCTACCAATGCGTGCAAAATGAGGTGAGCAAATCCATTATTTAGTCCACCTAAGTTCGTGCTCTCTTTTGCAATATTTCCTGCTTTTCACCTATGTTCGTGCTCTCTTTGCAGAAAGCGAAGACCGGCGTAGAGCCCTCGCCCTTCGCCGTTTGGTCAAAGTTCCGGAAGCTGGATGAGCCGGATCCTGACACGGGGTCGTTGTGGATCAACCCTGGCGCCGAGCTCCGGAGCACGGGGTACACGGCGAAGTTTAAGGAGCGCAACGGTGAGGATGCTGACCCTCTCACCAGTCCACTTGACGTCGAGGCTATCGTGCTTGCGGGGGGAGGCAAGGGGAATGGCCGGTTGTGGATAGGTGACGGCTACGTTGACCCTCGCACCGTCCCGTCCCTACGCCAGGTCCGCCGTGGGAGGGCGCCTGGTGCGCCTGCTGTGGAGACCCGCCCACGAGTTTCGGGTCTGGTTGTCGACCAGCTCCGGGAGCAGGTTAGTCAGCAGCAGGTGCTCTTTGAGCAGCAGCAGGAGCAGATCCGACAGCAGCAGGAGCAGATCCGGCAGCAGCAGGAGGCGTCCAGGCAGATGATGGAGTGGATGACGGCCAACATGCAGCGCTTGGCTCCTGCGGACGGGACTCTTGCTTTTGCTCCACCGACGTTCCCATGGGTATGTCGTCAAACTTGTCATTCTATCCATCTTACTGTTCTAACTTAGTTATCTTTGTAATGCGAGCGTTTTTCCATGTTGTAGATGGTTCCAGGATCGGCGGGTGGATCTCACTCGATGGCGCCGCAGCCGCCGCCTGGTGGTCAGGACGATCCGGAGCAGCAGCCCCTCTTCACAAACCCTTCCGTTGTCCGGAGGCTTCCGTGGGTATGCTCGCATGACTCTTTCTCCGAAGTTTTAGTCCGCTTTCTTTTCATACCAATGCCATTTCCACCTAGTTGTCGAACTTATCATTTTCTTGCAAACGTGTAGGATCAATGGGAACCTTCTCAGCCGCAATGATGTTGAGGACCTACTCCGTCGCAGAAGGATCAGGTTAGTTACCATTTGAACTTGCTGCCACTCATTCAAAAACTTACTTCATGTCTCACTTAGATCGACATAGCCAATCAATGAATCTTCAATGGTCACTTGTGTCTTTTTGTTTATCACATAGAACAACTTGTGTCTTATTGTTTACTACATCTAACTTAGATCAAGTCTTTTGATTTACAACATCTAGACTTGTGCATTTTAACTTGTCATACTCATGATTTTTGTATGAACTTGTAGGAGGATCAACGATGACGTCCATCTTGCCAATCCGTCCATCGTCACGGAGTTCATGTGCTATGTGCTGTTTGAGACTATGTGTTGTTTGAGAATGTGGAGTTTGAACTATGTTGAGTTCATGGTTGTGAAGTTAATGTTGATTTTAGTCGACGAGCTATGTTTGTACTATGTGGATGCTATGTTTGTGGTGTTTGATCTTGTTTATATATGTTTGATCATGTTTATCATCTGTGACGATTATCGTCTGTGAATTTTCTGTAAACTGCAGGGATTTTTGCAAAAACAGCAAAAATCTGTGACATTATGGTCACTTTGCCGTGTCAAGGCACACGGCAAAGGCCTGTACCGTGCAGCTGCACACGGCAAAGCCCACACGTGGCGGCCACCTGTGCTCCTGGCATGTTTGCCAGGACCATATGGTCAATATGCCGTGTGTGTTTAGGGCAAGCACACGGCAAAGAGCCGATGCAGGCATCCTGGACAAAGCGTCTTTGCCGTGCGTCTTGGTGGAAGGATCACGGCAAAGACAGCGTCTTTGCCGTGCGTCTAAGGCCGCGGTTCACGGCAAAGATTTAAACTTCGCCGTGCGGCCAGCTAGACACTCACGGCAAAGATTTAAACTATACCGTGCGTCTGGTCTTTTACACACGGCAAAGAGGTGGTCGTCGTTTGACCCTCCTCCGACATCTTCTGACACATTTGTTGTGCCGTCGAGTATAGGAGGCACACGGCAAAGTCTTTGCCGTGATTGTTTGGGCAAAGCGCACGGCAAAGTTCTTTGCCGACGCGTATTATGCCGTGTGGGCTTTGCCGTGCGAGTCATCACGGCAAAGCGTTTGCCGTGTTCCGAAACACCTTTGCCGTGTCTTCTGGCCTCACGGCAAAGACGCTGTTTCCGGTAGTGTAGATCCACGTGCGGGTCTTGGCGCCCAGAGGACAGGGACGGGTCCTACCAGTGGGTCCACCTTAGGCCGTGGCTAGGGACCGCCCCTGCCCCTGGGTCGCCCCTCAGATCGTCCTCCGGTCTTTGGCTTCGTCGTGGAAAAAAAATATCTGTAAAATTTTCGTGAAATTCCGAGAATATTTTCAGAAATAGATTTTCTGAAATAGAAAACAGTAAAAAAAGAAACTTGCACTGGGCATCTTGTCAATAGTATAGTCCAATAAATTGTCTAAAAATGATATACACTACGGGAGAGCTCGTCGTTGCCGTGTGCTCAGGTCTTTGCCGTGTGCTATATATCGGGCACACGGCCACGTCTATCTTTATTCTTTACCGTGTGCCGCACATGGTAAAGAATAACACACGGACGCATAGCAAAAAAACACATGGTAAAGACCGGCACACGGTAAAGACAGTAAATAAACACACGGTAAAGAAAATAGACCCACGTCCACAAAACGGCAGCGTGAACGGCGCAGTCACGGCACGGTAAAGACCGATTTCCATTTTTTCAATTTTACTTTATCTATTTGGAATAAAGATATGATCATTTCCGTGGCATAATTTGTGATAATATGCCCATATTTCGCACATAGGTGTATGAAGCAATGTTGGTGACCTGAATTTTTCCAAATTAGTTTTATAAATATTATTTTCTATTTTCTAAGTGCAAAAATTGACTTTTTTGTGAAGCAAGTACAGAAAATATGATGCAAAATGGCACCCATCCAATTTTCACACAAAGTAGTCCATATTTTATGGATATACCACAAATATTATGAATTTTATCTCTTTCTATCTAATTTCGCATGTTTTAATGACTTTATGTCAATTTTCCGAAAGTAATTCAAATTTGAACTACAAGTGTGTGATAGTTTGCTTTAATTTTTTTAGAAAAATCATTTTAGGGTACAAAAATTATTTCACATAACCATCGATAGTTTTGAAAAAGCGACATATTTGAATGAATAGCTATGCCGGCCATTTCGACCATTTTTTGAAGAAACTCAAAGAAAATGAATAAAACCTCAAAAGAATAAATCCTTTGGCATGGAGTCCACTTATGTGTACTAATTGATGATGCATCCAAAATGCATCCACTTTTCCAAGCACTTTGCCTCATAATTTGCTCCGGGATCCTTCCATATTTGAATAAAACTGCTGATTCTGACGCTGTTTTTAGCAAAGTCTCTTCTCTGGCTATTTTTGCAGGAAATAAAATCGGGGGAAAATACAACGTCACTTTTTCTGGAAAAGAAGCACGTTGGACAAAAGGATGGACACGAGGGGGTGCCGGAGGGCCAAAAGAGGTGGCCCCACATGGCCCCTGTACCTGGCCGCATGGGCCCACCCCAATTGGGCCTCGGGCACCGCCTCGCCTCCGGTATTCGACGTACCCCTTCATATACGATAAAAAATGCTTGCCCTAGGAGGAGAGGAGCTTTTGCAAAACACACCGCCGCCACCACCACGTTCTTCGTTTCGGGGACAGATTGATCCAGGATTTCTCCTCCGGTAGAGGGACCCGGAGGCCGTCTCCACCACCATCTTCACCGCCTTCATCTCCATCGACCATGAGCTCTTCCTCCATCACCATGTGTGAGTAGTTTGCTGTAGGCATGTGAGGTGGATGGGAATTGGATGAGATTGACCATGTATTGCTACCCGTTGTTCGATAATCTTAGGGTTTATCTTGAGGATGCTTTTGTATTGTGTTGGTGCACTTATGATATGTTTAATGCTTACTACTAGGGCCCGAGTGGCATGATTTCAGTACCGAACTTATTTGCTTCATCATATAATTGAGTTTGGTATTTAACTGCAAAGTGTATCACCTGCTATTATGTTGAACATGCGAACCCTAAAAGTGGCATATATGGAAAATAAGGGGGAGATGTTCTAGTTTGAGGATCCTATGTGTTCATGCAGTGTTAATGCATTGTCCCGGTCTACACGAAAGGGTAGACCTTAATTACATGTAGTTCCAAGTTGGCCCAGTGAAATGGGCAGGTAGGGCAATAGATTTTGTGCAAATTCCCTTGGTTAGTACGCACAACTATTTAAGGAACACATACCTACATATATCGGAGTTAGAGAAAAGCCCCATTGCTAGCTTTACTTTATTATATGATCAATCTCATTCATGCAACAACCCGCTGTCACCTCATGCCTATGTTTTAAATCTCTGAGTTACACTTTCACTTTTCGGGTGAAAACTGTGAAATCCTTGTTACTATTGTTGTTTTATTTCTGATCGCTTGAATCCTTTACTGCCATCACTACTACTACTGCAAGTTATTGATATACAGGTGTGGTTGAGAGTGACGCCTGGTGACGTAGGTCACGGTGTTCTTCTCCCTAAACTACGCCAACAAACACTCTAATACCCTAAAAGGAAAATATTATAAGGGATAGGTTGAGTCTCCAAGTTCAGAGTATGTAGAAGTGGAAGTCTTTTCCCCACGAGGGTGACTCAAGGGTTTAATATCGAACTCTCGGGGAATCAGTAGTGGGGATTTATCTCCTTGTCCTTCTCTAGATTTCCTGCAAACAAAGTAGATTGCTTTGTGCCCTCAACCTCACCAAGTGGTTGTTAAGCACAAGGTGTGAGAATGATATTAAAATAATAATAATGGATGCAAAATAGTAAATAAATATGCAATGGTGGTAAGTAATAATGCAAGGATGATGGAAATGATGATGGATGATATTTTTGGGGTTTTTATATGTGAATACAAGAAGTAAAAGTGTTTTTGTATTTTCTGATTTTGAAATGGCTGAATGTAAAAGATGCTTAAAAGTGGTTGGAAAGATGTTTCTTATGATTAAAATAGACCGGGTTCATGGTTTCACCCATGCTCTCTTTCTCTTTAATATAGTGTGGCAAATAAGTAGACATACGATTAACATATAGGATTGCAAATAAGTTTAATGACATGTTACTAATTATATGGGAATCACATCCTAACATAGAGATCTTTTGATTATTAGTCTCACTTATACTCCACCAAGAAGCGAAATAAATCATACACCTCAGTAATTAAGATGACTCAGAGTATAGCTTTAACATCAATGACATGAAGTGAAAATAAGCACATGACAGATCTAGTCATAGGTTGAGGCTTGTCACTCCTCAACCTTGCAACATGGTATTTTGGTTTATCCTTAATGAGGCAACAAAGTAAGGTAAACACACGATGGATCATGATATTAAGTTGTCAGCTTATCACATCACCACCCCCGTTACTCCAACTAATGCACACGTTACCCTCACACGCTCTCATAAACATGCTTGATCAAAACAGGGATGCAAGAACGGGGTACATAATATGCATCTACTTTCATAACTGAATAAACATTACAATCTCAACATATATTAACTCATAGAAAGATCCAGCACAATGGTAATACAACGATGACCGTAATCATGTTCAGCAGCTCATACGGTGCTAATTAGTGAAGCTCAAGAGAGAGAGATACATATGCTACTGCCACAAACCCATAGTCCAGAGGTGGACTACTCCCTCTTCATCATGGAGACGGTGGAGATGTCGATGGAGAAGAAGGAGACCTCTCCGGCAGGGCTCCGCTGGAGTTTCCCCCCTCCAATCTGCAGCCTCCTGGTCTCTGTTTCTTGTTTCTCTCGTGTGGCGGCTCTCCCGTCGAAAAACGTCGGGGGGCTCTTTATATACGCGTTTTTAGGTCACGAGGATGTTTCAGGGCGAAGGATCGACGCAAGCAGGGCCACGAGGGCTGAAAGAGGTGGGCCCATGCGTCCCCTGTACCTGGCCGCGTGGGGCACCCTCTTCTGCCCCTCAGGCCTCCGTTCGCTAGCTTCTTTCGCTCTTAGATCTTCCTCCTTCCAAAATAATGATCCCTGTAAATTTATAGCTCATTATGACGTCGTTAAGGCCCTGAAACAAATAAGGAAAGAAATAGGGGTTTTCTGCCCGCGCAGGATTAATTCCATAAAAAAGGGAAATCATTATTAATTACCAAAAATCATTAAATAACAGTAATATACCCCTTATATGATGCAAATATGAATGGAAAATAAGTATTATAGTGCAAAGTTCATGTATGCATTTTACATGCATCAACATCCCCAATCTTAACTCATGCTCGTCCTCGAGTGTGGAAGTGATAAAACTAACATGAACTTTGCAATATAATCACAACATGGATATAAAAGATGATTGCTACTGCTACATAAAGTCAAATGATTCATTATTCAAAGAAGTGGCAATATGCAAACAGTTTATAAAGTGATATCAAGTATTCAATGTAAGGATCACTAGTAGGGAAAACCTTACTAGTAGCGTGCGGAAAATGGTTAGTAGTAGCGTGCGGGCACACGCTGGAATAGTCACGCTACAGCTAACTATTACTAGTAGCGTGTGTCGCCTACACGCTACCAGTATTCGGTTACTAGTAGCGTGCTACCCTGTCCGCACGCTACCAGTACTCTGTTAGTAGTAGCGTGCCCCTCCTAACCGCACTCTACTAGTACTTTTGTTACTAGTGGCGTGCCCCACATAGAGCACGCTACTAATAATAATTTCTGAATTAAAAAAAAACAATACGCCGCCGCCGTATACGGCCCCGTATACGCCGCCGTCGTTACGAGTAGCAGCTCGCCATGGCGCCGGAGCATGCCGAAGCAGGCTCGGGGAGCTGGGAATTGGAACACGTCGGGGAGCAGGTCGGGTGGCCGTTGAGGAGGACGGCGGCGAGGAGGAGAAGGGCGCGGGTGCGGTGCTCGATGGCCGAGAGGAGGAGAGGAGGAAGGGACGCACGGGCGGACGAGCTCGGGGCGGAGGAGGCGGGATGCGTCGGGGCCGTTGACGCCGTGGACGAGCTCGAGGCGGAGGAGGCGGGATGCGCGGACGGAGGAGGCCGGTCAGAGGCGGGATGCGTCGGGGCCGTTGACGCCGTGGACGAGCTCGGGGCGGAGGAGGCGGGACGCGCGGACGGAGGAGGCCGGTCCGCTTAGGGCGGAGGAGGCGGGTGGGTGCTCGGGGCGGAGAAGGCGGGACGTGGTCGTGGCCGCCATGGATGGGTGCGCGTGGGGACGGGGTCCCGGTAGCAGCCGAGGCCGGCGTCGAGGCAGGATGGCGGCGGGGCTGGCGAGGCGTAGGGGACGGGGTCCCGGTAGCGGACGAGGCCGGCGTCGAGGCAGGATGGCGGCGGGGCTGGCGAGGCGTAGGGGACGGGTGCGCGCGGGGGAGGCCGGCGGTGCGGGAGCTTGCGCGGGGACGGGGCAGAGAGAGGTTCGACGGGGTGGCCGGTGGTGGTGAAGAGAAAGGGGAGAGAGGAGGGGAGAGGGGAGAGAGTGGCGGCGCAGGGCGAGCTCAGGCGGGTCAGTGCCCGGAGGCGGCGACGCGCGGCGGAGGACTATTGGGAGGCTGCGGCGGCTGCATCCGGGCGGCGGGGATAGGGTCACGGTCGTATGGGAGATAGGAGAAAAGAAGGTGAGAGAGAGAGCCCACGCACGCACGGGGATAAGAATGAGAAGAGAGAAAAAAGAACAAGAAGAAAGAAAAGAAAAAAAGGGAAAGAAGGAGAAAGTGGGTATGCCATGTCACCAATCCATGGCATTGTGTGGCTGGCCAATCACGCGCCGGCGTGCGGATTGCGTGCTTTTGACCGAGTTACTAGCAGCAGCGTGCGCTCTGATAGACACGCAACTAGTAAGTACATAGTGGTAGCGTGCGTCCTACAGCGCACGTTACTAGTATTTCTAGATCTAAACTTGCAAATTTTTCAATCTGGACGAGTTATTAGTAGCATGCACTATGGGCCGCACGCTACTAGTATTTTCTGGCCAGTGAGTATGCTCGTTCCAACTTATTAGTAGCGTGTGGTTTTGACGTGCACGCTACTACTAATAGGTATTAGTAGCATGCGCTCTTAGCCGCACGCTACTACTACTTAGTAGTAGCGTGCGGGCGTTACTGCACGCTACTACTAAGCTTTTCCCTATAAACTTTTTCCTACTATTGGATGCTCAATGATAGTTCACAAAGTGTAACATAAAAGATAGTAATATGGACATTCTTACTTTTGCATACTTGTGGTCCATAGAGTGTAGATGAAAATCTGAATATAAAAGGTGGACACTTTGGAAAAGATAAATAAAAGAGTAGAGGTCAAACATGCATAAGTTTCGTCTATCCTCCAAACTATTCTACTTAATTTATTGATTGTAATGGTAATACTTGGTGTAAAGCTCTCATTCCCCTATCATAGCATCTTGAATGATTAAAATTAAATGTGAAAACAAATATGAGTAGTGGCCTTGATAAAGTAAAGGTTAGATGTCTCATGCCCCTTGAATATAAGTACCTACACCATAATTGCTCAACTTGGGAAACAAATCAAGTTTAACTTATTTATCATTGTAAGTAATAATGGTATCATCAAGAGTCTCAACTGGGATACCTCTTGTCCCATGATATGGATCAAGCCCATATCAAAACAACAAGACAAACAAACATAATGAACAACCTCAACACCCTTTTTATTTACCGCTTGATATAGCTTTTTATTGTAGGGTGTATCACAGAAAGTTCAAAATAGCATATAAATAAATTTCCACCATGAATGATGCATGGCTTAGATTAGCGGCCCAGGTTTCTCTCTAACCATTTATACAAACTCATTTAAACTTACTTTATTTCCACATTATTTCACCATGATAGGCATCCATAAACAAAAGTACATGATATCAACTAAATAAATGATGGAACATGTTGAAAGTTTGCATGTGACAGCACATATGGGATAACTCCCAACCTTAAACATTTATCAAGCCACTATCATCATAATATTAATCACAATGTTTCAAGTTTATCAAATACAATAAAAGTAAAGTGTGCATCAAGTTCGCGAGAGCTTTTTAACCAACTTTTCCCATTCCAATAAATAACATCATCATTTTCATTCAGAGGTATAGATAACATAAATAGCATAATAGACATACTTGAAATATCATAAAGTTAATAGGTAGATATGGTGGACTCACTGGAAAAACTTGGGTTGAAGGTGTTGGAAACAAGTTTTTACCTGTTGGAATTTTTGGGCTAGCAAAACGGAGAAAGATGACCATCTAGATGCATGCATGAGTGTCCATAGAACTAACTAACTCATGTCAAACAAGTGAAGTAACATACAGCATCAAAACATGAATAAAAGATAGCTCATGATAAAGCATTTGCAAATTATTACTCATAAAGAGGCTCATGAATCATGCAACTATATGTGTCATTAAAAATCAACTTAGACATCCCTTTTCCCAATACAATAAAAGCATGAAAGATAATTCAACCCAAATTTCCAGTAGTACTCTCATATATAAAAGATATTGTGGTGGTCTCACAAAATAAAAATCAAAGCAAAAACAAACAAAAAAGACGCTCCAAGTTTATGCGATAAATTGTTTCAAATGAAAAACAAAAGTTAGACGTGTGCAAACCGAGAGTATGTTAGTTCAGTGGGGATGTTCTCCACATCCCCAAGCTTATGGTTTTCACCATCCTTGGATAACTCATGGTGCATCTCCTCCAATCCCTGTGAAAAAAATTCAAAACACTGTTTCTCCCATTTCTTTTCTATGGGGTGATATTAGTAGAGACAAACAAATAGGCTTCTTGTTGCATATAATCCATGGACCAAAATACATATGAATGATCAGAGAGTGTATAATGTTGTATGCCTACTCATAAACTCAATTGGATCAAAAATATTCAACTCAAAAGTTCAAACTATGCATAAAACAATGTGGGACAGAGTCTGTCCAGAAAAACAGCAGCAGCAAAACGTATTTTTTTGTCCTACTTAAACTTGTCAAAAAGTTCTGAAAAAATTCATGCGTACAGAGGATGAAACGTTTCAGTTAAAGTTAAATTCTCAGCTCATTCAGAGTTACAGAATAACAACGAAAAGTCAAACCGTGCACAGACTTCGTGCAGGAATAAAATCTCCGAATAGAAATAGCAACTTTTTCAAACCAAAATGGGTAAAATTTGGCACTTTATTAAAAATTCCAGAAACTAAGCTAAGAAAATAATCTCTTGTTACAGCAAGAGGACACGAAGAAAATCCAAATAAAAACTACCGGGTTGCCTCCCGTAAAGCGCTTTCTTTATAGCCATATAGCTAGGCTTACTTACTTGTTGTTTACCGAAGATGAAGCTCATGAGGGAGATTAAAAGTTGTGCCCTTCTTCCTTGGGAAGTTTTTCATGCAAATATCAGGATCTCATGGTGCTCTCAAGCGAATCAAAATAATAGTCAAGTTGGAACCTAGTAAAGAGAAAAATAAAACACAAAAGTAATAACAACGAAGTCTACTTTCTTTCTATGCATCGGCATTTTGTATATGAATGAATAACAATAAATAGAAATTTCACAATGCATATTAACAGTAGTTACTTGCATCATATATTTATTAATAGCATAAAGAGGGTTCTTATTACCTCCTCTTTTATAATAGTTGCAAGTTGAAGAAATAAATTCAACCATAGAATCACAAGAATCATTGAACTTAGATAATATAGGCACATAAAGAGGATCATTAACTTTATTTTGGAATTCATTAGCATGCTTCCCTCTTTCAAAATAATTATTAAGATCAATATAAAGTTTAATATCATGGTTGCAAACAAATATTTGGAACTAAAGATAATTGCAAACCACATAAGTATTTCTCAACATAAGAAAATTTCTCCTCCATGGTGTAACTAGGAGAATTTAATAACAAAGCAGGACTCTCATGAGTGAGAGTATAATCACAAGCAGCAAGTAGATCATTTTTATCCTCACATAAAGTAGTAACAACTAAACATGGAGGATTATCAATAAGCATTGGACCATCATCTAGAGCTTTATCACAAAAAATTTCCAAGCAACACTCCCCATTATCATCAATAAGTTCACTAGTAGCATTAGTGGAAAGTAAAGGAGCATTATTAGTTTTATCATAATAGTATGGGTTATCATATAGGATCATAGAATTTTCAGTTTCACACTCATCATAACATGGGTTCTCATAAACAACAAAGGTTTTTGAGTTTGAGTGTTACTATCATATGTTGGTGGTGAAGGTGGGAGTTTCCTCTCTTCATTCTCTTGCTCTTTTTCATCCAAGGAGATCTCAGTTTCAGCTATTTCTTCTTCCACAACTTCTAGCAGGGCATTAGTATCTTTTTTTTAGGATAAGTTCTATCAAGAAATACAGTAATATGAGGATTATCACTGTAATAATTAAGGCAGTATCCAAGTATGACATAATTTTCAGATTTGTAAGAAGCATCATTAATATTTTTAAGCACAGCAGTAATCTCATAGGCACCCATAAAAACAACAAATTCTTGAATTTGTTCAAGATTATAAAAATCATAATTTCCTTTAGCGTAAGAAGCCAATGTTTCATTATTGTTATAATCACATTGGAAAGGGATGTGTTTGTCCCTCCTACAGCAAAAAGATTTATTAAAGCACCAGGATTCGTCATGTTTAGAGCAAAACTTTGTAGCAAGACTATTCAATATATGTAATTGTGCCCACAGTTGTGTCCCTTTTTCAGACAAGCGGTATTCCTTATAATATTTCTGTTGTTCCTCCGTGAATCTACTTAGCCAATAAGATCTAGTCTCACAGGAAGTAACGATTGATAGCAAGTAAAGAACAAGACATAAAAACAGGACAAAACCGAAATAAACTAGGTGTTGGAATTTTTTTTTGTGTTTTTAATTTTTATGCAAAACTGAAAATAAAATGACACTAACAATGCAAACCGAATTAACTAATGCAAAACAAAATGCAAAACTGAAATAAAATAAGCAAACCAAAATCTAAAATGATATGCAAGACAAAAACAAAACAAAATAAAATGCTTGAAGGTAAAGATAGACAAGATGATGCTCACGTAGGTGCAACCTCCCCAAGCTTAGGTATTAGCACAAGTTGGTGATGAAGTTGACTTTGTTGTGATATCCTTGAACAAAACCGTCTAGCTATGATTCCCCGGCAACGGCGCCAGAAAATGACTTGATGACATAGGTGACGGTGTTCTTCTCCCTCAACTACGCCAACAAACACTCTTGATACCCTGAAAGGAAAATATTATAAGGGATAGGTTGAGCCTCCAAGTGCAGAGTATGTAGAAGTGGAAGTCTTTTCCCCACGAGGGTGACTCGAGGGTTTAATATCGAACTCTCGGGGAATCAGTAGTGGGGATTTTATCTACTTGTCCTTCTCTAGATTTCCTGCAAACAAATTAGATTGCTTTGTGCTCTCAACCTCACCAAGTGGTTGTCAAGCACAAGGTGTGAGAATGATATTAAAATAATAATGGATGTAAAATAGTAAATAAATATGCAATGGTGGTAAGTAATAATGCAAGGATGATGAAAATGATGACGGATGATATTTTTGGGGTTTTTATATGTGAATGCAAGAAGTAAAAGTGTTTTTGTATTTTCTGGTTTTAAAATGGCTGAATGTAAAAGATGCTTAAAAGTGGTTGGAAAGGTGTTTCTTATGATTAAATATGGACCGGGGTTCATTGTTTCACACATGCACTCTCTCTTTAATATAGTGTGGCAAATAAGTAGACATAGGATTAACATATGAGATTGCAAACAAGTTTAATAACATATTACTAATTATATGGGCATCACATCCTAACATAGAGACCTTCTGATTATTAGTCTCACTTATTATCCACCAATATGCGAAATAAATCATACACCTCAGTAATTAAGATGACTCATAGTATAGCTTTAAGATTAATGACATGAAGTGAAAATAAGCACATAATGGATCTAGTCATAGGTAGAGGCTTGTCACTCCTCAACCTTGCAACATGGTATTTTGGTTTATCCCTAATGAGGCAACAAAGTAAGGTAAACACCCAATGGATCATGATATTAAGTTGTCAGCTTATCACATCACCACCCCCGTTACTCTAACTAATGCACACGTTCCCCCTCACACGCTCTCATCAACATGCTTGATCAAAACAAGGATACAAGAACAGGGTACATAATATGCATCTACTTTCATAACTGAAATAAACATTGCAATCTCAACATATATTAACTCATAGAAAGATCCAGCACAATGGTAATACAATGATGACCATAATCATGTTCAGCAGCTCATACGGTGCTAATTAGTGAAGCTCAAGAGAGAGAGAGAGATACATATGATACTGCCACAAACCCATAGTACAGAGGTGGACTACTCCCTCTTCATCATGGGGACGGTGGAGATATCGATGGAGAAGAAGGAGACCTCTTCGGCCGGGCTCCGCCGGAGTTTCCCCCCTCCAATCTGCAGCCTCCTGGTCTCTGTTTCTTGTTTCTCTCGTGTGGCGGCTCTCCCGTCGAAAAAAATGTCGGGGGGCTCTTTATATAGGCGTTTTTTAGGTCACGAGGGTGCTTCAGGGCGAAGGATCGACGCAAACGGGGCCACGAGGGCTGAAAGAGGTGGGCCCACGTGGCCCCTGTAATGGCCGCGTGGGGCACCCTCTTCTGTCCCTCCGGACTCCGTTCGGTTGCTTCTTTCGCTCCTAGGACTTCCTCCTTCTAAAATAATGATCCCCGTAAATTTATAACTCATTATGACGTCGTTAATGCCCTGAAACAAATAAGGAAAGAAATAGGGGTTTTCTGCCTGCGCAGGATTAATTCCATAAAGAGGAGAAATCATTATTAATTACCAAAAATTATTAAATAATAGTAATATACCCCTTATATGATGCAAATATGAATGGAAAATAAGTATTATAGTGTAAAGTTCATGTATGCATTTTACATGCATCAACGCCTCAATTGCTAAGGTCTTATTGATATTCTTGTGTTCCCATCGTGTCGATCTATAAAGTTGGGTAATACTTCCCAACGAAGACTTCAGCGATCCCCTATACTTGTGGAAATCAGTTGACAGTTAAAATGATAAACTTGATTTTTGTCAAACTTTACAAAAAAATCTTTCACGAAAAGGTCTATCATCTACAAACATATATATGTTTCAAGTCAAACGACCAAGATATGATCATCGCCGTGACATAGTTTATGATAATGTGCCCATATTTTGCACATAGGTGTATCTTGTTATGGGGAGCAATGTTGGCGAACCGAGTTTTTTCAAATTAGTTTTATAAATATCATTTTCTATTTTCTAAGTGTAAAAAATGACTTTTTTGTGAAGCAAGTATAGAAAATATGATGCAAAATGGCACCCATCCAATTTTCACAAAAATTAGTCCATAGTTTATGGATATATCACAAATATTATGAATTTTCTCTCTTTCTATCTAATTTCGCACGTTTTAATGACTTTATGTCGATTTTCCGAAAGTAATTCAAATTTGAACTACAAGTGTGTGATAGTTTGCTCTATTAATTTTAGAAAATTCATTTTAGGGTACAAAGTAGTGATTATTTCACAGAACCATCGATAGTTTTGAAAAAAAGCGACATCTTTTAATGAATAGCCATGCCGGTCATTTGGACCAATTTTTAAAAAAATCAAAGAAAATGAATAAAACCTCAAAAACATAAACCCTTTGGCATGGAGTCCTCTTATGTGTACTAGTTGATATTAAAAATAATAAACTTGATTTTTGTCAAACTTTACAAAAAAATCCTTGACGAACAGGTCTATCATCTATAAACATATATACGTTTCAAGTCAAACGACAAAGATATGATCATCCCCGTGGCATAGTTTATGATAAAGTGCCTATATTTTGCAGAGAGGTGTATCTTTTTATGAGAAGCAGTGTTGGTGAACCGAGTTTTTCCAAATTAGTTTTATAAATATCATTTTCTATTTTCTAATTGCAAAAAATGACTTTTTTTGTTAAGCAAGTACAGAAAATATGATGCAAAATGGCACCCATCTATTTTTCACACAAAGTAGTCCATATTTTATGGATATACCATAAATATTATGAATTGTCTCTCTTTCTATCTAATTTCGCATGTTTTAATGACTTTATGTCGATTTTCCGAAAGTAATTCAAATTTGAACTGCAAGTGTGTGATAGTTTGCTCTAATTTTTTTATAAAAATCATTTAGGGTACAAAAGTAGTGATTATTTCATAGAAATATCGATAGTTTTGAAAAAAGTGACATCTTTTAATGAATAGCCATGCCGGCCATTTCGACAATTTTTTGAAAAAACTCAAAGAAAATGAATAAAACCTAAAAAAAATAAACCCTTTGGCGTGGAGTCCTATTATATGTACTAGTTGATAAAAAAATGATAAAATTAATTTTGTTTTGAATTTATAAAAAAATCTTTCACGAAAAGATCTATCAAAGAAAATAAGAAAAGCAAGAGAAAAATAAAAATAAAAATCTTTGCCGTGTGCTGGCACACGGTAAAGAAACCATGCGTGCTGATTGGCCAGAAGAGGTTTCACGCGGATCACGACTATGAGCCGTTGGATCTAGGAAGATCCAACGGCTCGAACCGCCCCTGTCTTGGATCGGTGACGTGGCTCAAACCGCCCCTATCTTTTTCCATTTGTTTTTCTTTTCCTTCTCTTTTATTTCCTTATCTGCTCCCAACCCCATCCTCTCGACGTCAACCACCCACTGACCCACCCTCCCATCCTCCCGATCCAATCTTCCTCAGATTCCTCAGATCGAGAAATCCTTTGCGACAATGGTTCCCGATGGCGGCGGCTCCTGGCGCGGGTGCTGGCAGGCTCCCGACAGCGGCGGCTACTAGTGCGGGTGCTGGCGGGCTCCCGACGGCGGTGGCTCCAGGCGCGGGCTCCAGACGGCGGCGGCTTCAGGCGCGGGCTCTAGACGGCGGCTCCAGGCGCGGCCTCCAGGCGGCGGCGGCTGGCTTACAACGGCAGCATCGGCTCTAGGCACGACGAGCTGCAGGCGTGTAGGAGCACCAGGCGCGACGAGCCACCGCCAGCTTGTCGACCTCCGGCTCCGACGGCCTTGCCTCCGTATCTCCCGCGTCGGCGTCCCTGGCAGCGACCACGTCATCACAGGAGGCTCTCCCCACCTCCCTCATTGCCGACCCGTAGGGCCTGCTGCCTCGGCCCGACACCAGCTCCTCGGCGGCAACCCACGGCGGCGAGGGTGCGACGCCGACCTGTCGCAGGGAGGTTTTTTTTTTAATAATGTCATCTCTCTTTGCCGTGTGCTCTCTTTGCCGTGTGCAACGAGTAGCTGATGGGACCTACCTGTCTAGAACCTGCCGTCAACGTCCTGGTAGTGGGACCCACCTTGTAACGTTGCCGTGTGTTACGATATTTGGCACACGGCAAAAAAATTCTTTCCCGTGCAATATTTCGCCGTGTGCTCATTACCGTATGCAGCACACGGCAAAGAACTTTGTCGTGTGTTTTTCAGTCTTTGCCGTGTGTCCCTGGCACACGAAAATGGTCAGCTCTCCCGTAGTGATATAAGATAATAAAAACTTGTGATAATGTTAATAAATAAGTATGAATCAATAAATAATTATAGATACGTTTGACACGTATCAGCGCACTTGCTTCAGCTCAGCCCAAAAGTAAAGATTGCATGCAACCAAACATGGTGGGCTTCTTTTCCCAACCCATGCTGCAACACCTCATGCGGGAATTTATATGGAAGTGCACGAGGAGATGCTAAGACCGGATGAAGGAAGGGATTACGGATCAGACTTTCAAGTAGCGGGATTTGAGACCTGAAGTCAGATATTGCATTAAAAATGAAATCTGGGAGGAAGAGGTGCGCATGCTGGAAAGCTAGTCAAGGGAGTTTTGATTGGTTGGGTCACACATATGAACAAACGCACGTATAGTACATCCTACCCCTATAAGCACCTTTGAGATATTTGAGCCGGTGGGTCAGATCTTTAGATTGATGAAGTCGCTACAGGCGCCTCGCTGTCGACGAAAACTTCACCTCCACTATAAAATATTTCGCTTATAGTAAGAAACACCAATGTCAAATTTGAGATTTAAACTCTGGTGGGAGAAGATAGACGGGCGCCACCCTACAAATCAATTCGTATTACTCCGGTATTTTCGATTTGTTCTTTTCTTTGCGATATGCAGACGACACAATTCTTTTACTCGAAAACGATTTAGATCAAGCTAGGAACCTGAAAACCATCCTCTGCCTCTTTGAACAAATGTCGGGACTGAAAATAAATTTTCACAAGAGCGATATTTATTGCATAGGGGGTCGAAAGATAAAGTTAAAGACTTTGAGGAAATTCTTACTTGCAATTCGGGCAAGCTCCCAATGAAATATTTAGGAGTCCCTGTTGACAAGAAAAGGATTAGACTCTCAGACTGGAGACCGACTGAGGAGAAAATGGGAAACAAACTTTTCCCTTGGCAGGGAAAAATGCTGGCTATGGGGGGGAGGGTCACTTTGATTAACTCCTCTCTCACCAGTGTACCTCTGTACATGCTTTCTTTCTATAGAGTCCCGGTGGGGACTAGGGAGAAGATGGACATGATTAGGAAAAGTTTTCTTTGGTCTGGGGAGAAGGGAAAAAAGAAATATCACTTAGTTAATTGGCAAGAGGTGTGTGTACCTAAAGATCAAGGAGGCCTGGGGGTGCTTGATCTAGAATTAATGAATATTGCCTTGCTATCAAAATGGTTGTGGAAACTTTTTAATGAGGATGGGCTTTGGCAACAAATTTTAAGAGCTAGATATATTTGTGGTCTAAATATGTGTTAGATTTCGAAAAAGAAAGGAGACTCACATTTTGGCAAGGCCTGATGGAAATCAAAAACCTTTTCTGGTCCTGTTGTAAAATGGCTGTAGGGAAAGGAGATAGGACTAGCTTTTGGGAGGATCATTGGTTAGTTGATACCAGGTTCTCTCAGAAATTCCCTAGACTATTCTCTGTCTCTCTAAATAGAAACATCTCGGTTAGAGATGCTTTTAGTCGGGGGTTAGCCTCCTTAAGGTTTAGAAGGGCTATGGTTGGTGTTCTGGGGGAACAATGGTCTCAGTTACAACAATTGCTGGCTGGAATAGTTTTAACCGAGGAGGAGGACAGGCTGGTCTGGAAGCTAACTGACTCGGGTATCTTCTCTGTTAAATCTTGTTATCTAGCTATGCAAATTCATCGGTTGGTTCCATATCGTTTTCTCTGGAAAATAAAAATCCCTCTTAAGGTTAAAACGTTCATCTGGTTGATGCTGAAAAAAAGCATCTTAACAAGGGATGTTCTTTTGCATAGGGGTGGTGATTGCGTGGCTAAGTGTCTGTTCTGTGGTAAAAATGAAACTATCTCACACCTTTTCTTCGAGTGTCCAATGGCAAGATACATATGGAATGTGGTTAGCTGTACCCTGGGGGTCAACTGCCAATTCTCTTCGGTTGAGGAAGTGGTATCTCATTGGCTGAAAGGTCACTTTAGAAAAAAGAGGAAGTTGTTAGCTGTAACTGTTGCAGCTGTTTTTCGGGCCGGGCATATGGAAAGTAAGGAACGCTGCATGTTTTCAAGGCATATGGCCGGATGAACCATGCACTGTCGTTTTCAAGATTTGCTATTGGATTCAATGGTGGGCTTTGTTGCAGGTGACGGAGGGCGCAAAGGACAAACTCATCTATCTCGCTAAGCTGCTGGAGAGAGTGGCGACAGAGGTCTTCGGTGCAAGAAGAAGCTGGCGCCCATGGATTCCAAGGCTGACGATGTAGTAGTAGAAGAGGCGCTGGAAAAACAAATGAAGAAGAGAGGAAGGCGAAGGCAGACTCGCAAACTTTCCTTTCTCTTGAACTGTAATAATTTCTGGTGTTGTTTTGTGTTGTGGAGGTTTAAAAAACTCTGTAGAACTTGGTTTCGTTAATGAAATCGGGGGTGTCCCCCCTCTCCTCTAAAAAAAAAAAAAAAAAGCGGTGAAACAAAAGCAACGCGCGGAGTCGTCAGATGCGCGACACACTCAAGCCGCGTCCCGTGTATTTTTTGGTGGGAAAGATAGTGAGGAAAGCGTTAACTAGGAGGACCCGTCGGCGTGTTTTTCTCCCCGATGGAACCCTAGCCTGCAGACCACTCGCTCCCGGCCGCCGTCATTCCCCCTGCTTCTGCTCGTCGACCGGCGGCTCTTCTTCACCGACGGCTCGTGTACATCCCCGGCCACTTCAGCCTGCTTCGTTTCCAAGACCCGCAAGGTGAGATCCCGCCTCCACCCCCTGTTCTTGGCTCTGTTTTGAGAAATAAAGGATGAGGACCCAAATTGGTTAGGAATGGGCATTCTATTCTATTAAGTGACTCAAATCGGTTGTGAATTTGGTCATGTCAACTTGATTGCAGTCAAATTTTTGCTGTTAAAAACGTGACACTCCTCTCCTTGGCCGCAGATCCCATCTACTCTTCACCCAACACTTCTCCGTCGTGATCGATGAGGGGCTCCACGGCTCTCATGGCGGCGGCGCTGCTGCTGCTGCTGATGGTGTCGCTGACGGAGGCGGACATCCACATACCGTACAGGGAAAGGAGCGAGGAGGAGATGCGGCTGATCTTTGTGGAGTGGAAGTACAAGATGGGGAGGACCTACAACTCTATCGGCGAGGAGGAGCGCCACTACGCGACGTTCAAGGACAACCTGCGCGACATCGACCGGAAAAACGCCGCCGGGATCCGCTCGTACCTCCTCCGGTGGCGGCTCAACAGTTTCTCCGACCTCACCCAGGAGGAGATCAGCGCCATTCGCTGCGTATTTATCCCATCAGATCACGACAAGGACAAGGCAGTGTGGAGGTTGATTATATACATGCTGTTTGGTTCTAGTTTCTTCATTGTTTATCTTACCTTTTGTTGATTGCTCCAACTGGCTGGCCTGTGGCCGTGGGTGGGGAAGACTCTTTGTGCTTCAACGTAGATTTTTATTGCAATAGGTTCACTATCCACATCAACAGAAATGTTCATCTTGTAACAGCAGCTGGTCAAACATTATACTGCTACAGTTTCAGCGCATATATCAATTAATCAATCAATCGGGTTTGTAATGACGAGCTTCATATGTACAAAGAACCATGTGCATGCTATCGTGAGTGGTGGTATTCTGATATAGATAAACAAGTTCAAGGACACATTTACAATTTATTCTTACATTGGTATATAGTAGGACACGTTAGCTCATCGATCACAGAATATTCTAGAGCGTGTGAAGTTATGATTAGCCTAGCAATTCATTCTTATCACTAGCAATTCAATTCTTACATCACAACTTGTTGTGTAACTTATGGATGGAAGAGATATAGGAGGAATTTTCTTTTAGCATGGTTGATGAGTATTACAGAAAAAAACTAATTTTGAAGTAGGTTTAACAAACAAGGGACAGTTAAGATTTTCAGCATTTGGACTGAAAAAAGATTAGATGGAGAGAGAAGAAAAATAATTTTAGTGCGCTAGTGGTTGATAAGCTGGGAGATCCATATGACATTTTACTCTGATAGACAATCCACCATTTACTGTAACTTTTTTCTCAGTAGAACCATCAACTTCCATTTGACATAATGCCTATTGTAACATCTCACGTGAATGTTTCACATTCTTATTGGTAGCAGTGCCTCCTCTATTATGTCATCATTCGCATAAACCTCCCTTGTTATTTTATTATATTCATTAATATTTTTTCTTATGTATTCTCATTCATTACATTTTACTATTTAAGTGTCCACCACAGAACAAAATTAAAGTTTGGAGGTAGCACTGTTTCTGTGGAGATGAAGCACGTTTGGATCTAAATATGGTATTTCACTGTGTTGCTTATGTAATAAAATTGAGATGAAAGTGTTTCATTTCAGGATGATGAAATGAGAAAATAAATCCAATGAACATGATTGTTTTCCATATATGTTTCGGACCACAAATGCAAGAAAGAAGTATTTCTGCAGCATTACAGCCCCAGGACGCAGAATCATGATAGTTATTATTATTATGTTATATTTTCTCTAAAATATGTGTTGGCTCAAAATAACTAGCAATCACTTTATTAGTTAGTTGCACAATTTATATGGTGCGAACTGGCACTTACATAATCGAGTGATTCTTTTACTCACTCAAGTACATTATGGATGGAAGAGATAAAAGAGAGTTTTGTTTTATGCATGGTTGATGAGTAATACAGAGAAACTAATTTTGAAGTAGGTTTAATAAACAAGGGGCAGTTAATTTGTCAGCATTTAGACTGAAAGAAGCTTAGATGGAGAGAAAAGAAAAACAATCTTAGTGTGCTAATGGTTGATAAGCTGGGGGATACATATGACATTTTACTCTGATGGACTATCCACCATTTACTGTAATTTTTCTCCCTAATAGAACCATCAACTTCCATTTGACATAATGCCTCTTGGTAATATCTTACATATACATCTCACGTGAATGTTTCACATTCTTATTGATAGCAGCGCCTCCTCTATATTGTCATCATTGGCATAAACCTCGTGTTTAATTTTATTTTATTCATTACAGTTTTTTTGTACGTAGTCTCATTCATTTCAGTTTACTAGTTAAGTATCCACCACCTAACCAAATTAAAGTTTGGAGAGATGAAGCACCCGTGGATCTAAATATGGTATTTCACTGCGTTGTTCATATAATAAAGTGACATGAAAGTGTATACATTTCAGGAAGATGAAATGAGAAAATAAATCCAATGAAAATAATTGTTTCCATATGTGTTTCTTACCATGAATGCAGGATAGAAGTAAATTATGAATGAACAAACTTTTTCTGCAGAATTACAACCACGAGGATACATAATCATTCTTTATATTTTTCCTCGAGTATGTGCTGGCTCAAAGGAATTAGCAATTACGTTATTAGTTAGGCACAATTAACATGGTGCAATCTGGCACTCTTGATATGGACCAGCGATCTGGCACTGACGTGGTCTTCGCCGGGGCGACTTGCTGTCCCCACAGTTGTTCGTCCTCGCCGTCGACACCCTAGGGCGCCTATTCTGCCGCGCCACGGAGCTTGGAATCCTCCGGCAGCTCCACCCACGACAGGTGATTCCGTCGATCTCACTTCACACCGAAGACGTAACAATGTTCTGCCACCCTCTCCCGGAGGAAATAGAGGTTGTCAAGGAGCTGCAGCTGATTTATTTGACAATTCATTTCAGAGGTGGTCCTTTTTGACATCTCATTATAAGAGGTGGTCCTTTATGTAAAAAATTCAGAGGAGGGCCAGCGGCCAATCCCCATGGGTCAACCGGGATTTTCCAGCCGGGGTTCCATCCCGGTCCATGGTAAATATCGCATTCGGTTAACCCGTTGGGAATGCTACATCTACGAACGGATTCTACGAGCTAGCACTTACATACTGATGTGTCAAGTTTTGGCTGGTGGAGGGCCGGACCCACCTACGAGAGATCGGGGGGGGGGGGGGGGGGGGGCAAATAAGGTGGAGGCACACAGCGGCGGATCGACCTTCATGGGGGCCAACCTGGGCTGTGGGCCCCAGCAAAGCTAAAATTTTCCTACTACCCCCTACTAGCATGCCGGTCTGCAGCCCATAAGCCCATTAGTCAATGTCTAACGCAAGAATCAGAGAGCTCCACTAGAAAAAAAAAAGACAGCGAACATATTTCTTGTTCCCATTTCTCCTCTCTCATGTACGTGTAGCTCTACGTAGGACGACCGACTGCACCAGCACCACGGCGGCGGGGTGGCCGGTCGGAGGCGGCGTGTTGCCGGTGGCGGGTGGGGATCCTCTCGTTCGCTCGGAGCTGAGGCGCGGTCAACCCGGACTGTCGGACTCGAGTGAGCAACAATAGTCGGTTTGCCGGACTCGAGTTGGGCTCGAGTTGCAGGCGCCGTGGCGTCATGGCACCCGCAGCCTCGATCTTTGAGTGCTTCAAGCTCGGCCACTGCTGCAATCTAAAGGCTCGCTTCAAGCTTCTTCCCCTCTCCTCCCTGAGGTAATTTTTCAAAAGAAATAGGGCTTATTCTGATTATGAATCTCATGAACCAGAACCACCAACTGAACTAGCTCGTGAAACTAGAGCAGTACAACCAGAATATGAACTATGAGGATATTCTTACCAACAACTTGCTAGTAAACAAAGAGAGGGAGACTGCAGAGAAGTATAACTATGAGGATATTCTTCCACATTTCATGGGTGCAAAGAGAGGAAGAGCTCATTTGGTGATTAAGTACATAGGTCCATGATGAGTGAAAATCCATGGTTAATCGGTATGTGATTTCTTTTGTTTTGATGGAGCCTATAATATATAGATGTTAGAAATGTATTTTGTGGACAAAATCAATCTAATTATATATGGTTATGAAAATGCTACAAATTCTAGCTTGTTGTTGTGGTATGCTTTGGTGTTCCATATAAAAATTACATGTCATTTTGCAGCTTCGCCCCCATAAATTTTGTTCAAGGTCCACCACTGGAGGCAAGTCAGCCCATAACTTTCCGTGCGTTTCTTCCCGTAAGTCTAGCATTTCTGGTCGGGAACTCACCCCGACCAATTTCCTTCCAATCTCGTCTTGCCGGGGCAAAAAAACATCTAATCGTAGCCAGTGGAAGTATTCCAAAAAAAGGACGGGTCAATAGCTCCTATGCGATGTTTTTCATAGATATTGAAAGGAAAGGGACAACGTTTGCAAGAATAGCTCTCTGCGACGTTTCAGACCGCCCAAATAACCAAGGCCCGACCTGGGCCTCTTTCGCCCTTAAACGCATATGATCAGATCGTTAGAGGTTAGGATCATGTTAGTCGGGCGGGACCTACCACTTAGCCACCAAGCATGCTGATACAACAGGTTAATTAGCTGAGCCACCAAGCATGCTGTGTCGACATTTTGCACTTTAGAAACCGAGGTTTTGAGATTCTAAATTTGTATACTTTGAGAAATTTACGGGTGTATGGAGCTGAGTGATTAAATTCATGTGCGCTTAGATTTTGTGATCTCATGCTCAACATTGACGTACTAACCATTTTCTATGTTAATTATAGGTACATCATGGAGAGAAAAGAGCTAGAGTTCTACATGAAGAAGTTCCAGAAGAAGGGCAATTCATGTGTTAGTAAATTCTAGTCTGATCATCTGAAGAATATTTTCCAGTCCATTAGTTTCTTATTTAATCTCATGTAATCTGCTAGTTGTTACTGAAATCAACCACTTGTTGTTATGTTTGTACTTGAACAGTGTCAATGTTCTTTCAATATCTATTTTCTGAACGTACTTTTAATCAGAGTGATAGCAATCCTTTGCTCCTATATTAATCAGAGGGATGGCATACATCAGGAAGCAAGAGTCATGCCCGTGTTATGACTGAAATGGTATATTAATGCTCCTTTTATTTCTAAACTGAGGCACACTTTGTGAATATGCTGTTGACCAATATTATCTCTATACTTGTTGTAGCACAATGAGAAAGAATATTCTTCCTCGTAAGTATGAAGTGTTTGTCAGATCACACATGCGCAAAGATCGAACTGTTGTGAATGCAGAAACAACAAAAGTAATTGTAAGTACTTCTGTCATTTCTTTCCATTTGTGCAAATTACTTATATTTCCTATCAATGTATTTTTCTATTCTTGTGAACCAACATTAGTGATCTAGCAATCTGTGTTAATGCTTATTCTAGAGTGACATAGAGGATGCAATGGAATAAGACCCTGAACTGTTAGGTGCCATGTTGTAACATGTACAGGGGAAAGAGAAAAATGGCTACGTTAGGTGCATAGGAACTAGGACCAACTGTCGGTACTCTAGATATTCCAGAAGTTCAAAAGCTTAAATCTACAAAGCTCCAAATGCCCAAGCTGTGTACCGCCTTGCTGTTTCTTTTATTATGTCGAAAGTGAATCTGTAGTGTGTGCTGTTACTGGTCGTAGTCGGTGATCAGGGTGGTTCCTGTGGCGTGATTTGTCAGATGTGCTCGTTTGCTTGCATTTTAGAGGTTGTGAATCGATGCTGATCCTGGTGATGATCTAGCAATCTGTGTTAATGCTTATTTTAGAGGTTGCATTAGTAACTGTACAGTGTTTTAAGGCTGTTTTGTTTAAAAGCTGTGGGGTCGGCCGACCCCACAGCTAACACGTAGCTCCGCCGCTGGTGATGATGGTGCAGTAGTGTCACTCGATTTAGCTTAAGGTTTGAAACCGGTGCTTGGAGTGACTGTTTTTTCTTAATTGTGTAGTTTATTGGACTATTCTTGTTGTTTTGTGTCGATTTAGCGAGCGCAGACTAGGAAAATGCCATGTATATGTTAAGTTTCTTTTGGAACTGCAGTATGCTTGGAGTGACTGATTTTTGTTGTATCTTAATCGAGAAGTTAACTGGACTCCTCTTGCTCTCTTCTGGCATGCACCTTCAATTTATTTTCTGACTGCAGACTGGGAAAATGCAATGTTTTTAATTCTCGATTCCGTTGTTTCTAGTCGGTTCCCGTGATCCATGTATGTTCCTCAAGCTAGAAGCTCATGATGTTCCAGCTGCAGGTTATCTCGGGCTCTGTTTAACAAACATTTTCTGACCTGTTAACTAGTAGTACTCTCGCCTCGTCAACAACTTTTTGGTAGTTCAAGACAGCTTAGCATTAGCCTCACCTTGTCAACAACAGCAACAGTAGTTTATTTACAGCGTGTTGCTGCCTCACCAGAACACACACTCGGTGCTCTTTTGAAGAAATCATACTGCGTGTAAGCCTATTATTGGAGTTCAGAGTTTCCCTCCGAGTCTTGCTTAGTGAGAAGTAGATCTGACATTTGTTCAGTTAGTATACACAACTCTAGCTGGTAATATATTCATGTCTGTTCCTGTTAAATTATGCATTCTGAAAGCTCCTTGCCTCTACATCTGCTTCAAACCTCAGAGTCCAGATCGAAAAATTTACTGCTGGACATTCTAGTTCTACTTCGTTTAATCTTCATGGAGGAAATCTGCTGTGCATTTATAATTTTGTTTTTGAACCTGTGCCTTTTATTTACTTACAATAGACGAATTTGTGCTAGATACTAGTACTCTAGAGTAGCCATAAAATAGTAATATATGTGCGCTAACGGCCGGCGTTAAGTACTTGATTTAAAAAAATGAAATGAACTCACTATTATTGGCTCTCATTTCTCACTTGTTTCGTTTGCATAGCTGCACTTGTTTTTGGAGCTCCGTGTTTACAGTTCAGAGTTGGAATACTTTCTTGTGCACGCAATTTGCAATAGATGCTTATTAAGTCTTGTCTCTCAATTTCTTTTCTTCAGGTTATCTAATAGCACAAGAGGTTGATCATCATCGCAAGAAACAATAATGGATGCTCCATGGACCAGATGATTGCACTGAAATTGTTATGCACTGCCATTGTCTTAGAAATATACTTATGCAATGTTAATGTTCACTCTGTTGTCATTAAATGACATTTATGGTCTTGTGCACTGGACGAAGTATTTCCTCTAGACTTCATTTTAATTGTGACTTCTGACTTGTGAATGGACCATGCTTTATGAAGAACCTGTGATCGTTCACTCGTGGAAGATATCTTGTTTACTGTCAAAGATTGAACTCTACATTTGGGGACAGATATATAATTGCTGTAGTATGTTCCACTGATTCGAATAATAACTGCCAGGAAAAGTGTCACATTTGCAGGCTGGTCAGCTGGCGGTAATAATCGAAGTGATTGCAAGGTAGCCTCGTGAGTGGAAAAGTTTTGCCACGAATTCCTTTTCGCTATTAAGGACAATGAAATTTCGATTCATTTCTGCAAGGAGGATGGCAGTCTGACCATTCTGTCTAACATAAGTAGTGTGATATGTTTTTTTTCCCAGTATTTATGCTTCAGGAACAGAAACCTTTCGTGGTAAGGGAGTTCTTGTGTATGCACATTGTTGTGCGCAAGGACGTCAAGACCCTCCCCTCTATCACGTGTCTACAGTAGTTTGAGAGCCCACCACCGCCGGCCGACCGAGCCAATCCAATGCCCTCTTCACCAGAATAGGCAGCCGGAGTTGGACTAGGAGAGGCGTCGGGGTAGATATGAGTTGTTTTAGGGTCTAGTTTGTCCTATATGGCGTATGGGGTCTATGCTGCGAGTGAGTCATGTAAAATATGTAATATGGAGTCCCCCTATATTTCCAGTCCTGCTTCCGACACCATTTTATATGTCGATGCAGATCCGTCTGGCGGAAAATTTATAAAAACTAGGGTGTGATTGAAAGTGCATCTAGTGCCCTCCCTGTAGGTTTTGGATGATCGATGACAACATGGTTAAGTGACTTACATATCTATCTAGTATATACACAGGAACACAGTCCCAAGAATCAGCACCAATAAGTAAAAGGCTCAAAGCGCACACGCTAATCTCGATGACCAAGCACTTGTGGCGCGCTTGATGATTGAAATATTGTGTTTTGGTTGAACCCTTTCAACCAAAAATGGTAAATAATAAAACATAGTAGTATCGAATATGGTTTGTGTATATATCCGAAGCTATCTTGTGTCAATAGATAGAGTGTTTAGTATTTTGCTCTAATTTCTTAATGATGTCAAATGTTAGTACATGAGGTTTGGGTGGAGGCATATCTCTATGCATCTCCTTTTTTTACATGGGTATATATATATTTTTTATCTCTCTTGAGTCTGGTCATCAGATTGCTTTTATATCTCTTTATTATCTTTTGTTGTGGCCAGACAACCTTGGAGAGATTAATTGAGACGTTCATATATGTGAGGGTACCCTATATGTGATCCCTTTGCCCGGTAGCTACCTAGCTAGCCTACACGCGAGGAGCTAGGTTTCTAGCCGAGATGCTACTATAGCAGGACAAACACTGCTCAGTAAATCAACTGCCAAAACTGCATTTGCATTCCCGAACGGAACAGGCCGGGCAGGGTCACCATCGCCTATCCCCAAAACCGCTTAACGGGCAGATCGGATCAGATGATCTCAACAACTTACTTTTCCCGGCATCCGCCCGCCCGGCCGGTCGGTCCCGATCAACAATATTCGCCGGCCCGGACATCCGGCCGGTGAGATTCCTCGCGCCTTTTCGGCCAGACTGCCGCGCCCTCACCAATAATTTCTATCTTGCCGGGCAGGATACAGTACGTTGTTGTTTATCAGAAGCTAGCTAGCAGGAAAGGCCAGCCGATGAAGACACCCATCTTAGGTTAGGCCGGCCATGCCCGTGTGTGCAAATCAGGAAAAGTTGCTCATCTTACACTTACAAACATATTGAGAAGGCCGGCCGCGTCCATAAGATAAGAAATCGAGATCGCATTTCGATCGCGCTTCTGCAGTACTAGCTAGTTTTTCGTAGGCTCGCTACTAGCTCAGCTAGCCACACCGGCCAAGTGCACCTCCCTCTCCATCACTCTTGTTGATCGTCACGCCCTCACGCCTATAAAAGGAGGGCAGATCCCTCCCAAGGGTCGTCGATCCAGCAAGAAGTCTTCTTCTTCCACGAGCAGTACATCTCCTCCAAGCTTAGCTAGCATGGCGGCTGCTTCTCAGCTCACCGCCATCGGCATCCTCGTGCTTGCGCTTGTAGCCCTGGCCGCCACTTCCGACGCGCCAGGCGCAGTCCATGCTTCCTCCTCCGAGGCGCCACCAGGCGCAGCCCGTGCGGCGGCGCAGCGCCAGCAAGGTTCCTCCTCCGAGGCGCCACCAGGCGCAGCCCCTGCGGCGACGCAGCGCCAACAAGGTTCCTCCTCCGAGGCGTCACCAGGCGCAGCCCCTGCGGCGGCGCAGGGCCAACAATCTTCCTCCTCCGAGGCGCCAGGCGCAGCCCCCGCGGCGGCGCCGCGCCTCCTACCTCCCATGCAGCACCGCCAACAAGCTTCCTCCTGCTTGGCGCAAGGGCTTGCCGGCGACAACAAGACGCTTCAGGTTTGCAGTTTTTTATCTTCCCCAATCTGAGTGGCTAGCATAATTCTGATTTAGCTTAGTACTAGTATAAATTACACTTTAGCATAGTAATAGTACATACATCTAAACAACTACTATCCGGCAATCATGTATACAATGAGTGTACTGTATCTACATATATAATTTGAAACATGCATGTATATTCCGTTTGTCAGATATACAAATGAACTACTATGGTGTAAAATGTATGTACATGAAAGTTGTATACATTTTTTTCAATATACAAATTATTAAACCATCCATAATTATTGAAATACAAGTGGATATTACATATCAATTAACACGTAAATATTCAGTTTCAGATATATGAATGCATGAATTACTAGCTAGCTAGCTAGCTAGCTAGGGTGTGAAATGTATGTGCATGAATATTGTATTTTCAATATGCAAATTAGTTACAACATCCATAAGTACGCATATAAATACATTACTCTGTTCTTCTTTTCCATGTGAAGCACGTTGATACGGGGAGCTGCGTCATTGTGCCGACGGACCCCAGGATGAGTAGTCGTCAGCCGTACTACAGGCCGGCGAGTTATCTTGGGGGGATCCCGGATGCCGTTGACTGGCGCGTCGGCGGCAAGGTCGTGACGTCGGTCAAGACCCAGGGTGAGTGTGGATCATGCTGGGCATTCGCCGCCGCGGGGGCCCTCGAGGGACTCTACGCGATCAAATTCGGAACCTTGGTGGACATATCAGCCCAGGAGTTAGTTGACTGCGACAGGTATAACAGAGGCTGCGCAGGTGGCTGGCCACTTGATGCATTCCAGAGCGTCGGACTCCGTCGTGGGATTGCTTCGGAGAAGGACTATCCGTACGTCGGCGTCAGGAACTGGTGTTCCCCGGCTCGCTCCACCATGGGAATCAATAGGTGGTACTATGTGGAACCGCTGAGCGAGCATGCTCTAATGGCTAACGTGTTCGAGCAGCCGGTGGCGGTGGCACTGGACGGGAACACCACAGCTTTTGTTGAGTACAAGGGCGAGCTGTTTGATGGACCGTGCAGCACACAGGTCAATCACGCGATGCTGTTGGTTGGTTACAACACCACCGCCGACGGTGACCCCTACGGCGAGCCGGCGGGAGTGGACTTCTGGATACTCAAGAACTCCTGGGGGAACTCCTGGGGGGAAGCGGGTTACATGAGGCTCCTGCGCGGCGACGAGGCGAATGGCGGCGTCTGCGGAGTGATGCTGTATGGAGCAATTCCGTCTGATCCATTCAATCTTGCTTAGCTTAGAGACAAGTGTGTTGGGCTTGACTTGGTTTGTATGTAGTCGACATACTGTCACTTAATTTGTGTGTGTATGCACGAGGTACAAGAATACTAGTAGTAGTAGTACAAAAGATCACTTGATTTGTGTATGTATGCACGAGGTACAAGCAATGAGTACTAGTAGTAGTACAAAAGATCACTTAATTTGTGTGTGTATGCACGTACGTGCCAAGTGAATACATGCATGGCCCTCGATCTAATCCCTACGATCAAGGTATTGATTAATTAGTACTTTACCACATGCGTGTGTGCTCAGCTCTGTTATTAAATAGATAGATAATATATGGAGTATTGTACTATCAAGAGACATAGATTTGCTACGTACTCCCTTAATTGAAACCAAAATCTAGTGGAAGTAGCATCACGGTTTCCAGAAACTAATAAGCCAGCTGGCCGGAGCAATATTCAGGACCACATAGTAATATAGAGGGTCCGATGTAGCTCTGCATTTTGCTGTCGCTTGTCAACATTGGCCCTCACACATGTCAACAATATATAGGACTACTAGTATAGTGTACAGTCTTTAAAATTGTTTGTTGTATTTTTACAGATGAGCAAATTTCGTCCAAGAGAAAAATAAAAATTAAGAACACAGCCACCAATTGTGATTTAGTCTTCACGAGTCTTATTTGAAAGCACATTCGGATCTAGAGAATGAAGTCGAAAAACAGATGCAGCAGTTTCTTTGCGGTCCCTAAATCAAATTGTTAGAGTATAGGATTAGGACTCCTAAGTCGGTTGTTCTAGGTTTCCCAACACAAGAGTTGTAATTCGATTCCGAGTCCGCTACAACTCCCTCTTTGTACTACCCCCATATCAATCAATACAAGTTGTGTTTATTCCAATCTTACATGGTATCAGATTTTCGATCCTAGGGTATGGCGCCGCAACCCCAACCTCCACCGCTGCCACCCCTAGGCTACTTCGAGCGGCGCACCACTCTCGCCGCCGCCAAAGCCGCCACTGCCACCGCGCAATCCTCCCAACTCTCCCTTATTCCCAACCCTAATGCTTCTTCATCTCTACTTGCCTCCACAGATCTTTGGCATCAACGTCTTGGTCACCCACATGCTGTTGTTTTGTCATCCCTTCTAATAAGTGAATTTTCTATTCCTTGTAATCGAGATAGTCATGATGCTTCGGTTTGTGAGTCATGTCAGTTAGGGAAACATATTCGTCTTCCTTTTAGTTCCTCCAATTCTAGCAGTACATTCCCGTTTGAATTGTTACATTATGATCTATGGACCTCACCGCATACTAGTGTTTCAGGATTTAAATATTATCTTGTGATTTTGGATGACTTTACCCACTTTGTTTGGACCTTCCCTCTCCGTAATAAATCTGATGTTCATGCTATATTCTTAACTTCCAACGATATGTTGCCACTTACTTTCTTCTTCCCATCCGATTCATCCTATGTGATAATGGCCGAGAATTTGATAACTTTACCAACCGTAATTTCTATCTCCAACATGGCATTCTTCTATGTTTTTCCTGCCCTATACCTCCCCTCAAAATGGAAAAGCCGAACGATCCCGTCGTACCCTAAATGACATTATCCGAACACTTTTAATTCACTCCTCCATGCAACCAAAATTTTGGGCTGAAGCCTTGCGCACTGCCACTTATCCCTTAAACATTAGACCCTCTAAAGCCAATCCCAAAACCAGTCCTTATTTCCTGTTTCCTCTCTCACCCCAATTATCCTGATTTTTGAGTCTTTGTTTTCCTAATTCTTATGCCACTTCTACAAATAAACTAGCTCTGCACTCCATCGTTTGCATTTTTCTTGGCTATTCCGATGAACACAAAGGCTATCGCTGCTTAGGTTTGGTCTCTGGTGGTGTTTATGTATCTCGTAATGTCACATTTTTCGAGCATGTTTTTCCTTTTGCTAGCCGTACCCCTCCTCCCGATTCACCTCCACAACCCACTCCTCAACGTCGCGCACTTCTTCCA
>QRDG01002354.1:10384-64266 GCA_012064385.1 Puccinellia tenuiflora
CCTCACAACAGCCATCCTAGCAAATTCATTTTCTCACAAAGACTTTTCTATCAATCCACAAGAAGCACCAGCCATACCTCACATCAAACACTACACAAATATCAGCAAGAGCATCACAAACACATTCCCAGGAAACAATCAGCTATAACACATGTATCTCACATCGGCTCAATTACACCAGAAGCTAAACATCTTTTCCCCAGATCAGTCAAGAACACCACCAAATCATGCCCAATGTTTAGAACCACTAGAAAATAGGTCAAGCAGCGAGGAGGAGCAGGCTAGCCACAAGACGCAGGTTATCATCATTTTCCAGAAGACCAAGCTTCTCTTCAGCAGCAGGTTGCTAGGATCTAATCTCATATAGCATAGGTGCATATCTTTAGATGAGAGGGAAAGAGAAGAGAGGGGTGCAGTAATCTGTTCTTATCTTTAGTTGAGAAATAGAGATAAGAGGAGAGAAGGAGTAGAAATTGCAGATCTGGACAGCAGCTATGTTCTATCCAGAAATGCATGTATAGATCACTTCTACACCTTAGAAACACCACAAATCAATTAAACATACATATATCTGTCCAGTAATACATCTATAAAAATTGCTACAGCACAAGATTCTTACAAGTAATATTCCAAAAATCATTGAACCACACAAGTATGCAAGTCACAGAAATCCAACATAAGCAAGCAGATATGGAAACAAAAAGTATAAAATTGTCTAAACCCTTTTATCAAGCTATCACTATTGCACAACACATATTCTTAACCAATATATCTGTGGCACCCCCCTCTGACACATGTTGCCAGAGAGGCGGTCGCCCCGTGCGCCAGCCCTGGATATACGGACGCACGTTACGACAATGCAACATAGCAGAAATATCATTACACAATCAGGCCCAGAGGGCTACAAATGGTTTACATAGCCATCAAGGCAAGAGAAAATATCATGGCCAAGTATGGCACGGGACAGAGTTTAACTGGCAAGTAATAGGGGTAACACCAGTACCGAGTCCAAGCCAGGTGGGGTTGGATCGTACACCGGTGATCACGCAAGAGAACTTACCTGTGACGAATAACGGGAGTGCCCATTGGTACCAAATATTAAACATCACCTGTCTTCACCACTAGGCTCAACGGCCTTACCACATCTGTCAACTTTTAGGCCCACTGGCCTCATCTTTCACTCATCTCGAGTGACATTTCCTGCATCGGCTTATCGTTCCTTTGGTGAAATCAGGTGGTTCAACTTTCTTTCACACCGAACTTAAGTTTAACCTCCGGACTCGACAAAGGACAATAGTATGACCGACACTGAACTGTTCCATAACCTAGGAACAAGGCTAGCTGCTAGTTGACACACTCTCGAGAGGTTGCAGTTACCACCCATCTAAATGCACCTTGCTTCATGACGGCAAGATACACTTACATAACCGTTCACGCTACCAAGACACTCCCTGTATAGCTACCGACATAACTCTATGTCTTATGACGAAGTGAATCCGGCACGTCCCCAACTCATGAGCAACGCCTAGCTCCGGAACCTTCACAAGACTAGCCCCGACCACAACTATGCAGTAACCGACTAGACTTGCCAAGTGGGTAGCATCAAAGGAGGCCCGATAGGTTACATAGGCTATGGCTCTCCCATTTGGGCGACAGTGGTAGTGCGTTCAAGGTTCAGATTGGTGGCACTATGGACTGACCCCATCGAAGTTTGGAGGGTTGGTTCATTTAATCCAGTTTCTTTCAACAACAACTCCAACAACAGAGGGTTAGTCCAACACAATAAATATAATGTCATATCCACATGAAACAGATTAGTCCACTGCAAAACCATAATATCATATCAACGTGAAACAGAAATGAACTGCACACAATAGTTCAAGCAATATGTAGTTAGTTCAATCAATGGTTAGTTTCAACCGGGCGATGGCGGAGATAACTCCGACCAGTGACAGCCACAGGTTGAGTAAAAGAAAATAAAATAGCACAGTTGGTTAGCGTCAACCGGGCGATGGCGGAGATGCCTCCGGCCAGTAGCAGCCACAGATCGACTACAAAAGATAGTGGAGGCGTCCACGCGATCCCGTTCTACCATTCCATTGATTGCGGCGGTTCCCCCAGTCCATCGTCGCCGGAATGGGGAGTGGTGCATGGTTCCGTCCAACGCACGCCACAACTCTACAGAAAAGTAGCCGCTTCAATCCACTTGGGCAGGACCCAACGTGTATTTAGACGGGGTACCGGAACTCAACCCACACTTGATGGGTTTATCGTATTGCAGGAAAGTAAAGGTACATGAAATAATAATACTGAAAGTAGGCGAGATTCAATCCACGTGGGCGGTGCCCAACATGTATTTAGTCGCCGGCCGGAACTCAACCCACACTTGATGGGTTTATCGTATTGCAGGAAAGTAAAGGTACATGAAATAATAATACTGAAAGTAGGCGAGATTCAATCCACGTGGGCGGTGCCCAACATGTATTTAGTCGCCGGCCGGAACTCAACCCACACTTGATGGGTTTATCGTATTACAGGAATGAAAACAAAGACACGATATCTCGTGACGCACAGTTGACGGAATGTAGACAAAGTCACGATATCTCGTGACGCACAGTTGACAGATGATAAGCAATAAAATGCACCTATATGACCGGGTAAAATGCAAACAACAAACACCGCTTGAGTGTTCATAGCAAGTGGTTAGCTTGCCTCCGGAGATCGACGCCATTTGTCTTGAGGGTCACGGACACGTCGCGGTTTAGGGTATCGGTTTGCCGGTACCGCGGAATACCTATACATGCATACGCGGGTGCTGAGCATATAAACATTTTACAAAAATGTGAAACCTATACCACTGGATAGAGCTTCTCAAACCATAAATTTAGAAATTTGAATCACCTCAAACGGACTACGGTTCAAAAGTTATGGCTCGGCGACGTTTAGCTATCTGCCGCTCACTCGGGAAAAAAACTGCATGGGATGCTTCTGAACCGGGCCGGACTGGTCGCGCATCTCCGAAAATGCGCCTTCGCTGTGGGGAAGCGGAGACACGCGGGAGGCGCCTCCACTTATCCGACGAGGCACGCGGGGCCAGACAGGGCCCGCCCGCCAGCGGCCCAAGGGAGCCACGTTGGCACCACGCTGGCCGTCTGCTTCCCAGATCGAGGATGCACGGGAGGGAGCCCGACGGAACTCCGGCCGGCTCGGTCCCGGACGGCCGTCGCTGCTCCGGTGGACGCCGCAGGACGCCAAGGGCACGGGGAGGAGCGCCCTGCCGCGCTCCACCGAGGAGGGAGGCCACGGGGGCGTGCCATGCGAGCCCGTCGCCGGCGGTCGAGGACGATGCCGAGGCCACGGACAACCTTTCCGAGAACCGAGGGCACCGGGAGGATCAGGAGAACTAGAGGAGTCTCCACACCCCCTTTAATTGGCGAATGGAGCTCGGAATAGCTCGCGGCGATCCGAGGACCCGCGCTACGATTTCAGCCACCACGGTCGAAGTTGAGCTCCACTCCCCATCTAAGTGAGCAGGGAGGTCCAGGGGAGGGAGAGGGAATGTCTGCTCGCGCGATAGAGCTCGGGCGCTCCTTTTATAGGGCTCGGGGGGAGACAGTGACCGTGACGGGTCGGCGGGGAAACAGGGTGAGCTGTCCGGTGCAACGACGGGACGACGAGCAATGCGTCGACGGTGTAGCAGGGTGTGTGCTGGACGACGAGAAACGCGGCCGGGATAAGATCGAGCGTCGTCACGGCACTGGTGAGGGGTCCCACGGCGGACTGTTTCGGCGGCGCGTCGCCTAGCGGCTTGGCGCGGGAGGGTTGTGGGGTGACATGTGTGGCCGAGGGAGAGGGTCTAGGGGGAGAGCAGCATCCTCCTGGGCAGGTTTCTGGTGCGTGGAAGCGGATACGGCGACGACCAAGAAGGGGCGGCTCCGCCTGGCCGTGGACATGCTCTGGGTGACCATACCAGCCACCATGCCGACATCGGCATCCACATGCTTCTCTCACCCCAGGGCTTGAAAATGAAAACGAATCACGTCACCTCGTGCCAAATTCCAAACCCTACTAAACTCTAGTTATCCGTTTTTGCTGGTTTGCAACTTGGTGTAAACAAAAATTCAAAAATAGTAGGGGACACCAGGTGCTCGATGAAATGATTAGGGCTTTTCACATCTCAGAAAAATCCCATAAATTCACAGTAGGTTCTACTGGGTGTATATGGTATTCCTGTGGAGTTTGGGCTCAGTTGGACACCTGGAAGATGGTTAAATAAATTGGTGTTCAAAAGTACCCTAATGGCATGGGCATGATAAATGCACTTCCTCCAATGGTCTTGATCCGATATTGTGTATATGGTGTTGTATATGGATGGTTGTCTATTTGGAAAAGTATCAAGGCCAAATGATCTTTGTATCTAGGGTTTGCTTTAGAAATTGCAATTAGGCATAAAAATGGCCTTACAAAGGAAGTACCCCAAATATTGCTCAAATGAGGTTGGTACAATGGAGTGAAATGTCCAGGAGGTGAAATTAGGCCTATCCACAAAATTGTAGAATTTTTGGATGAGTGGAATGTGTCTGAATAATTATTGGACTGGAAATGGCATAATAGGAAATATGAACAAACTTGAATTTATTGCATTGGACTATGGAATATTTTTCCATGGGATGGATGTATATGAATGAGGGAACCATTTGGTGGCTTGGTAGAATTTTTCTTAAGATACAATTGTGGTGGTGGCTTTTGGTGGGATCGAGGGAGGGGTTTTGGAACATTTGAGTGGCACCCATGGGTGACCATGAAAATGGCGGCATCGAGATATGGTGGGGGTTGATAAGATCAAGGTTTATTGGGAAATCTCCAAGTGAGCAAAACCAAAGTCAATTCAAAGACCAACAAGTGGAAAGAAAATAGTTTGGAAACAGAAAAGTTTTTCAGGCGGGAGAAAACATTACTAACATTAGGGATGAATTTTCGGGATGTGACAAACCTTCCCCCCTTAAAAAGAATCTCGTCCCGAGATTCGGAGACTAATAAAGATTCCCGGGGTTATACAAGATATTTCTTGTATGGTTTAATACACCCCTAGATTTAAAATATTTTAAAACTTTTTCTACACGATAATAGGGTTTAACACTCAAAAGGGTTAACACTTAGCAGGATATTTCTAAAACAAACATTATCAAGGCATGATATTTTTATCACACTCAAAGCATTCTAAGGATGGCATGGCAGGGGCTCACACAATCAATCAACATGGGACCTCCTACTATGGTTATATGAAAAAGTTTAAATCTAAGGTTTTTAGTTCAACCCACACAAACATGGCAAAATCAAACAAGACCTACACACGGGTCATCACCAAATAACCTGGATTTAACTTGGCCAAATAATTACCCAATTTTGTAAAACAAAAGGTTAGGGATATGCTAAACATGTCCCTGTTCTAGATTTTTTTTTGAAAAGCTGTATATACCTTTTCAAGTATACACAGGTTTGGAAAAAAAACAGGGTTCTTTCTTCAAAAGACAACATCTGTGTCGCCAATAATTGGCTTATAGACACTGTGGGGTGGGGCCATCCCCAAAATCATTTTGGCAAAATTTTCCCTACGAAGCACTGGAGAGACGAGGGACTGAGCTCCTGAGGAAAGGATAGAAGCACACAGAGGGTTATTTCTTGCTTGCTGACATGTGGGACCAGGGTCCACCTGGCAGTTCCCTTCTTCCTTTCTCTCTTCTTCTTCCTCCTTACCTGGCTGGCTCTGAGTGCGCGAAGCACTCCATGGTGGCACTGCTGCGCGTGCGGTCCATCTACGCAGCGGCCATCACGGCTTTGGGCGCCTCGACGGTTTCGCGCCATTTGGGCGAGTACTGCTCGTTATTCCTCTCCTTTCCCGCGCGAGGCCGGACCAGGGCTATAAATTGCAGCCTCCGCGATTCTCCACTTATCGCGGGCATGAGCTTCTTTTCTCAATTTCTCTGTGATTTCACTTATGGTCCGGAGCAAGCTGGCTTCCTTGACCACCTGTTCTGCGTGTTGTGGCTCGGGTTGACCATCGGGGGGCTGCTCGTGATTCTGCTCACGGTGGTGGTCTGGTCAGCCTGTCACCTGCACGATTGGTGGTATGGCGTTGCCGGGGGTGCTGCGGCGGCGGTGGAGGAGTTTCTGGTGGCTCCGGTGAGGGATTGGCGGACGTCTCCGGTGGCTGCTGCGGCTGCTCCTCTGGTGGGGGACGAGCTGGGAGCTCGAGCTGTCCGCCGTCGTCATCGTCGCCCAGCTCGAGTCTCGGCTTTGGGTGAGTCTGGTTCATTTCCAGGTGACGCCACTGAGCGCGAGAGGGAGTAGGATTTTTATCTCTGGGGTGCTCTTCTGTATCTGCATTGAGGTAGTGGTAGTGTTCTCTGCTGGAGTAGATCTTGTATCCTCTGTTTTTGAAATTTCCCTTATGTACTGAACTTGGTTGATGTACTAGGTTTGGCTCCACTGTTGATTTAGATCCAGATTTGCATTATTGAGATTTTTCCTTAGCTGTCGCAGATCTGTTCTTGCAGCAGAGAGAATTGCAGAGGCACTATCGCACAGCTAGTAGAACTTGCTACTTGGGGAAATATCCTTTTAGAAAGTAAGGTTGTATTTTATGGCCCCAAATCATGCAGCAGCATGGCATAATCATTTCAATCATACTGGTTAACAAGCACGCAACGACTACTAAACACTCGACACAACCTCCTTTTTTTATAACTAAAGGAAACAACACAAGCACGCGTAACGGCAAACCTAGGAATTACAAACAACCCATAACTTATAAGAGCCACTCAGGCTAAACTAAACCTAGTCTTAGTCCGCCTGACGGCCCTTCACAGATGGTGGAGTGCGGCCGAGCCGAAGAGTGGTGTCCACGTACCCTTCTTCCACGGGGTCGAGAAACACAGGAATACCTTCAAGGATCGGACCCTGCTCTAGGACTTGTTGGGACGGGCCGGGCTCTGGGAGTGGGGGTCTGCTACTTCGAGTTTCCCTATTGATGGGGGCAGGTGGGTTCTTCCCTAGAGACAGCTGCAGACGGGCAAAACCAAGATTTCTTCTTGTGGCCACGAGTTCCTCCATCAAGAAGCGAGTGAGATTCGTCATTGCAGAGGCGCAAGCGACTAGGTTGAACACTGCTGGGTCAGGTTCTTCCCAGACAGGGGTTTGGACGATCTCCGCACCAGGCCGAGGTCTGGCTGGGAGGAAGTAGAAATCTCGGTCGCTGGACCACACAGTTTCCGAGTGTCGCAGACGGACGAGGCTTTCCAGGTTGCTACCTGGATGGCTAGCTCAATGGTAGGCATGCCTCCACCTTGGATCACGTAGGACTGATTTGTGCCCCGAGGACATGGGCTGATCTTCACCTCTGCCCGGAATTCATTCCCCACGTGCGAAACTAATCTTTTGAACACCACGTACATGGGGCGAATGGAGCTTCCGAGGGCAACATTGACGACCCTCCAAAGAATCATTGGGAAGTTGGAGCTGTCCTCGACAGTGGTTTCCATGATGGCCTTAGGGGTCGCCATCGGACTTTCTTGGGGTTCTAGATTTTTGGAGAGGATAAGGATGCGAGGTTCCTCTATGGGATTCTACTTCAAAAGAGTTGGGTTGCCAGGGAGAGCTGGCGAGGGTGGGTTATAAAGCAACTAGGACTGGGTCTTAAGTTCACTGGGTAAGGTCGGCTGCTTCTCATGGAAGAAGCCGGCTCGTCTTGCTGGGGAAAGAAATTGGGACAAGCCCTACTGTAACAACTGTTGACCAACACCGGCCATGTCGGTTAGGCAGGAATGGGTCAAATCCATCGGGTCATTGTCGGGTAAAAGTAAGGGTGGACTTTCCATGCTAGGGTAGTCTACAGCCAGCCTGGTGCTCTGATACCATGCTCTGTGGCACCCCCCTCTGACACATGTTGCCAGAGAGGCGGTCGCCCCGTGCGCCAGCCCAGGATATCCGGACGCACGTTACGACAATGCAACATAGCAGAAATATCATTACACAATCAGGCCCAGAGGGCTACAAATGGTTTACATAGCCATCAAGGCAAGAGAAAATATCATGGCCAAGTATGGCACGGGACAGAGTTTAACTGGCAGCGGAAGTCATAGATTCGGCAACGGCTTGGAGGGACTCCACTCCACAGGCATCTGGCTGGGCTACTGATCCTAGCACGCTTCTGCTCGATCTCCTTGCTAAGGTAGTAGATGTATCCTCTCAATGTCTGGCCACATGAAAAGCCAGTTTGAGTACGGTGACGTACTCGCAAGAAACAACCACATGACATGAACAGTCAAGCAATCAGGCAACAAGTAGCTAGCAACAGAAATAATCTAAACATGGCAAGTGTCTACTTACGGCAGTCCAAGTGGGTAGCAACATGGCAGCACAACAAATCATGGCATAAGCAAGTAATAGGGGTAACACCAGTATAGAGTCCAAGCCAGGTGGGGTTGGATCGTACACCGGTGATCACGCAAGAGAACTTACCTGTGACGAATAACGGGAGTGCCCATTGGTACCAAATATTAAACATCACCTGTCATCACCACTAGGCTCAACGGCCTTACCACATCTGTCAACTTTTAGGCCCACTGGCCTCATCTTTTCACTCATCTCGCGTGACATTTCCTGCATCGGCTTATCGTTCCTTTGGTGAAATCAGGTGGTCCATCTTTCTTTTACACCGAACTTAAGTTTAACATCCGGACTCGACAAAGGACAATAGTGTGACCGACACTGAACTGTTCCATAACCTAGGAACAAGGCTAGCTGCTAGTTGACACACTCTCGAGAGGTTGCAATTACCACCCATCTAAATGCACCTTGCTTCATGACGTCAAGATACACTTACATAACCGTTCACGCTACCAAGACACTCCCTGTAAAGCTACCGACATAACTCTATGTCTTATGACGAAGTGAATCCGGCACGTCCCCAACTCATGAGCGACGCCTAGCTCCGGAACCTTCACAAGACTAGCCCCGACCACAACTATGCAGTAACCGACTAGACTTGCCAAGTGGGTAGCATCAAAGGAGGCCCGATAGGTTACATAGGCTATGGCTCTCCCATTTGGGCGACAGTGGTAGTGCGTTCAAGGTTCAGATTGGTGGCACTATGGACTGACCCCATCGAAGTTTGGAGGGTTGGTTCATTTAATCCAGTTTCTTTCAACAACAACTCCAACAACAGAGGGTTAGTCCAACACAATAAATATAATGTCATATCCACATGAAACAGATTAGTCCACTGCAAAACCATAATATCATATCAACATGAAACAGAAACGAACTGCACACAATAGTTCAAGCAATATGTAGTTAGTTCAATCAATGGTTAGTTTCAACCGGGCGATGGCGGAGATAATTCCGGCCAGTGACAGCCACAGGTTGGGTAAAAGAAAATAAAATAGCACAGTTGGTTAGCGTCAACCGGGCGATGGCGGAGATGCCTCCGGCCAGTAGCAGCCACAGATCGACTACAAAAGTTAGTGGAGGCGTCCACGCGATCCCGTTCCACCATTCCATTGACTGCGGCGGTTCCCCCAGTCCATCGTCGCCAGAATGGGGAGTGGTGCATGGTACCGTCCAACGCACGCCACAACTCTACAGAAAAGTAGCCGCTTCAATCCACTTGGGCAGGACCCAACGTGTATTTAGACGGGGGTACCGGAACTCAACCCACACTTGATGGGTTTATCGTATTGCAGGAAAGTAAAGGTACATGAAATAATAATACTGAAAGTAGGCGAGATTTAATCCACGTGAGCGGTGCCCAACATGTATTTAGTCGCCGGCCGGAACTCAACCCACACTTGATGGGTTTATCGTATTGCAGGAAAGTAAAGGTACATGAAATAATAATACTGAAAGTAGGCGAGATTCAATCCACGTGGGCGGTGCCCAACATGTATTTAGTCGCTGGCCGGAACTCAACCCACACTTGATGGGTTTATCGTATTACAGGAATGAAAACAAAGACACGATATCTCGTGACGCACAGTTGACGGAATGTAGACAAAGTCACGATATCTCGTGACGCACAGTTGACAGATGATAAGCAATAAAATGCACCTATATGACAGGGTAAAATGCAAACAACAAACACTGCTTGAGTGTTCATAGCAAGTGGTTAGCTTGCCTCTGGAGATCGACGCCATTTGTCTTGAGGGTCACGGACACGTCGCGGTTTAGGGTATCGGTTTGCCGGTACCGCGGAATACCTATACATGCATACGCGGGTGCTGAGCATATAAACATTTTACAAAAATGTGAAACCTATACCACTGGATAGAGCTTCTCAAACCATAAATTTAGAAATTTGAATCACCTCAAACGGAGCTACGGTTCAAAAGTTATGGCTCGGCGACGTTTAGCTATCTGCCGCTCACTCGGGAAAAAAAACTGCATGGGCTGCTTCTGAACCGGGCCGGACTGGTCGCGCATTTCAGAAAATACGCCATCGCAGCTGGGAAGCGGAGACGCGCGGGAGGCGCCTCCACTTATCCGACGAGGCACGCGGGGCCAGACAGGGCCCGCCCGCCAGCGGCCCAAGGGAGCCACGTTGGCGCCACGCTGGCCGTCTGCTTCCCCAGGTCGAGGATGCACGGGAGGGAGCCCGACGGAACTCCGGCCGGCTCGGTCCCGGACGGCCGTCGCTGCTCCGGTGGACGCCGCAGGACGCCAAGGGCACGGGGAGGAGCGCCCTGCCGCGCTCCACCGAGGAGGGAGGCCATGGGCATGGGGAGGCAACGGGACGCCGCCGCGGGGGCGTGCCGTGCGAGCCCGTCGCCGGCGGTCGAGGACGATGCCGAGGCCACGGACAACCATTCCGAGAACCGAGGGCACCGGGAGGATCAGGAGAACTAGAGGAGTCTCCACACCCCTTTAATTGGCGAATGGAGCTCGGAATAGCTCGCGGCGATCCGAGGACCCGCGGCTACGATTTCGGCCACCATGGTCGAAGTTGAGCTCCACTCCCCATCTAAGTGAGCAGGGAGGTCCAGGGGAGGGAGAGGGAGTGGCTGCTCGCGCGAGTGGGCATGGGGGCGGCTTTTATAGGGCTCGGGGGGAGACAGTGACCGTGACGGGTCGGCGGGGAAACGGGGTGAGCTGTTCGGTGCAGCGACGGGGCGACGAGCAATGCGTCGACGGTGTAGCAGGGTGTGTGCTGGACGACGAGAAACGCGGCCGGGGATAAGATCGAGCGTCGTCACGGCACTGGTGAGGGGTCCCACGGCGGACTGTTTCGGCGGCGCGTCGCCTAGCGGCTTGGCGCGGGAGGGTTGTGGGGTGACATGTGTGGCCGAGGGAGAGGGTCTAGGGGGAGAGCAGCATCCTCCTGGGCAGGTTTCTGGTGCGGGGAAGCGGATACGGCGACGACCAGGAAGGGGCGGCTCCGCCTGGCCGTGGACATGCTCTGGGTGACCATGCCAGCCACCATGCCGACATCGGCATCCGCATGCTCCTCTCACCCCAGGGCTTGAAAATGAAAACGAATCGCGTCACCTCGTGCCAAATTCCAAACCCTACTAAACTCTAGTTATCCGTTTTTGCTGGTTTGCAACTTGGTGTAAACAAAAATTCAAAAATAGTAGGGGACACTAGGTGCTCAATGAAATGATTAGGGCTTTTCACATCTCAGAAAAATCCCAGAAATTCACAGTAGGTTCTAATGGGTGTACATGGTATTCCTGTGGAGTTTGGGCTCAGTTGGACACATGGAAGATGGTTAAATAAATTGGGGTTCAAAAGTACCCTAATGGCATGGGCATGATAAATGCACTTCCTCCAATGGTCTTGATCCGATATTGTGTATATGGTGTTGTATATGGATGGTTGTCTATTTGGAAAAGTATCAAGACCAAATGATTTTTGTAGCTAGGGGTTGCTTTGGAAATTGCAATTAGGCATAAAAATGGCCTTACAAAGGAAGTACCACAAATATTGCTCAAATGAGGTTGGTACAATGGAGTGAAATGTCCAAGAGGTGAAATTAGGCCTATCCACAAAATTGTAGAATTTTTGGATGAGTGGAATGTGTTTGAACAATTATTGGACTGGAAATGGCATAAGAGGAAATATGAACAAACTTGAATTTATTGCATTGGAATATGGAATATTTTTCCATGGGATGGATGTATATGTATGAGGGAACCATATGGTGGCTTGGTAGAATTTTTCTTAAGATACAATTGTGGTGGTGGCTTTTGGTGGGATCGAGGGGAGGGGTTTTGGAACATTTGAGTGGCACCAATGGGTGACCATGAAAATGGCGGCATCGAGATATGGTGGGGGTTGATAAGATCAAGGTTTATTGGGAAATCTCCAAGTGAGCAAAACCAAAGTCAATTCAAAGACCAACAAGTGGAAGAAAATAGTTTGGAAACAGAAAAGTTTTTCAGGCGGGAGAAAAACATTACTAACATTAGGGACGAATTTTCGGGATGTGACAATATCATAGCACACTAATGAGATATTCTATATAAGATATATGATCAAAAGGAACAAATTCCTGATGGTAAGAAGCTCAAATAATCATCAGGAAAATTATATATAAGCAAATATAGGAGGCCATCAAGTATAAATCTTTCCAATTATTTCACTAACGAATTTATGCAAAAATAAGTAGTTGTAAGTGTTCAGTTCGTCAGTACTCGAGCACCAGCAAGCCACACATGCTATGGATGAGTAGATCATCCAAAATGAGGCATCACATTAAGCACATAGAATAGATCATTAGAATCAGTGTTGGACTAGCTCAAGCACAGCACAAGCACACAGACCAGACCAATCCCATAGTTCATCGGCTCGAAGGCTGGTCACAGGAGAAACTCACCTCGAGGAATTGTAGCCGAGGCAGAACAGCGCACAGAGATGTGCGTAGCCGTGGAGGTGAGTGAAGGAGACGTAGCTGCAGTGCATCACCAAGGTTGCGGTGACGGTACCACTGCCGTCCTGTCGGCGGCAGCAGCATGAGCAGCAACCAATCCAGCACACCTTGACCACCAGTAGCATCCATAGAACCACCACACCACCAGACTGCGGAGCCGGGGTTGCACTAGGGCACCGTCCCGCCGGGGCCTGCATCGTGATAGAGGAGCTGGAGGTCGAGGCAGCGTGCTCGAGCAGAGCTCGAGGATGTCGAGGAAGACGACCAGAGCTCGAGGGGGAGTTGAAGGAGCCGTGTCCGGTGAGGGCGAGCAATGGTGGCGACGATGGAGGGCTGGCGGAGGAGACCGAGTTGGTGGTGGTCGGAATCATGAGCAACAACGGCAGCTAGGGTTAGGTTTCGCGAGTGAACAAGCTCGATTGCTAGCACACGGGGGCGAAACCTGAAGAGGAATGAAGGGGAATCAATGGGGGGAGACGGGGCGGAGGAGCACCGGATGTCGGAGGCACCGGAGCCGGCCGGAGGCGGCCGAAGCAGAGGGCGGTAGTGGTGGCGACAACGGCGTCGCAAGAGAGAAGAGGAACGGGGGAGAGAGAAGGGAAGAGTGGCTCGGTGGGTTGACCGGACCCGAGCCAGTCTTTGACTTGGTTCAACCCTGTTAGACCAAGGACCTATTGGTAATTTTACAAAAGATTCTTAATCAAATCCAATTCAATTCATATTCAAAAATGAAAATTTAAATAAATTCCTAAAAATAAATTAAAAATATGTTTTCAACTCAAAATTTTATAAGGAGTTCAAAAATGATTTTTATTATATTTATTGAAAAAGTTTTCTTGAGTGAAAAATTCAAAGATCCTTAAGTGGATATGATTTGAATTAATTTCAAAATTAAGTTTTGAAAAGATTTCTTGTGTGAATAATTCAAAGATCCTTAAGTGGACATGAATTGAATTATCCCCAAAAATTCAAGGATCCTTAAGTGGAAATGAATTGAACTATTTTCAAAAACAATTATTTTCTAAAATCAATTTGAGTAATAAGTTCAAAATATATAATTTGAACTTTATTACATTCTATAAATGGCTGTCCTGTAACTCATCCTAGGTAAAACACACAAAGAAGAATTCATCTAAAATTCATTCACTCTTGTGTTGATAATATTTAAAAGTAAATAAAATTTGAATAAATACCTACTTCATGATGTTAATTGAATGTTTTCTTAAAGGCATTAAAATTGATGACTTAAAATTGCAAATCTTGTTTTTCTAGCAAAGAAAAAAAGTATTTACTTGAATAAAACAAATTCTTTACCTCAATAAAAGTGGTAAACACTTAATTCTAGATATCATAACAATTCAAAGTAATTTAACCAACCCACAAATTATAAAAACACTAACTAATCCTTAACCCCTAAAATCACTTCAGTTATCAAAGTATCAAATAAAACAAAGCCTACACTTGCGAGCTCGGGTATTTTTGAGGATTTTACGATGCATCTCATATCTATGCATAATAGCATATTGACAGTGTTTCCAGTAGTCCTTACAAGGATTACATTGCTATTTTCAGATCTCGGGGTTTTACCGCAAACCCTAAAACCCTGAAGGACATGAATTGCCACCTTTATCATAGGCAAGTTCATTCTTGCATACCGTTTGATGTATTTTTATCAAAGTACTTGCAAAGCTACTTATACGTTCCTTTCACTTGCATCAAAAAGAAAAGGTATTTTCGAATGATGTGGTATATACTATTGGTTGGCGGTGGAACAATGGTAAGATGAATAGGTATGGTGTTCCATCGTATGGGAAGGTATATATCCTTAGGAAATTAATAACCCCTGTTCCAGTGATCCTTTCGCCGTAGTAAAAGCATCAACCAACGGACTTTGTATGGGCGGGGTCAGTCAGAGGCTTCTTTTCTCATCCGCATATCCTTGGCAGGCCTACACCGGGTTGGGTCGTTGCGGCGGCCAACAGCGTGGAAGCGCGTGCTCTTCCTGCCCGACGGGGTAATTGGTGGGGAAGCTCGGGAGGGGTGATGGGTATGCGTGGAACATGATTCCCCTACCGCATCATAAATGGGCGGATGTGTGTTGATTTGGGAGAAGCTCCATATGGCTGGATGTCCTGAGCCTTGAATATAACACTCATGGAGTGTAAAGATAGCATATATAGGGCCAGGCAACTGTTGGGTAAAGTGATTGCAACTCTGCAGAGTCAAACAACAAATTTGTGATATCACAACCGTGTTCCCGGAATGGAACTATGAGATCGAGGCCGGAATGGAGTCCCATTTGGATTCACAAGACCGGTGGAGGCTATGGACATAGTTTTCAGAATAAAATCTATCCTTTTGAAGAAATGTTTGTAAAAACTTGCATCTATGCCAAAGACCTGAGGTTTTGGCAGTAGCTAGTGCATGAAACACCTTATCTCTATATATTTAGAACTTGCTGAGTAACGCTCTTACTCACCCCTTCCTATTTGACCCCCTGCTTAGACTTTTGGAGCCATCGAAAGAGATGTCAGTTATCCATAGCGACGAAGAGGAGGTCTTCCACAAGGAATCAAGTCGAGCTGGTGGAGCTTGAAGGAGTTGACCGCTACTTCACCAACGGAAGAATGATGACAACCATGGCTATGGAGGGGCAAGGATAGCAGTGTCAATGGCATACTCAAAGACCACAGTGCCAATGGAGGAGACAACAATTATTGGAAAGACGAGTACAATCCTGGATAAAGATATTGCAGATGGAATAGATTGGGGCTGTGACAACAGCAGTAGTGGATTAGGAGTAGAGCTAGAGTTAATCTCCAGCTTAGTGCTACGAATTGGATCTTTTCTGAATTTCATTTGTATGAGACCTACTGTTATATGAAGGCGGTTCTCGAGATTTTGTATTGAATATTGTTGTTATCCTATAGTGTTACCTTGGACCTGCTATGTTTCTGTTGTACTACTCTGAGGGATGTAATATTCACGGATAAGTCCTTCTGTGAGTGTTATGTCAACGACTTACGCACTACAACATGCAGTGGTGTGCTGGGTAACCGCAGATAGCATTTAAAGATTCAGTATGTTTGTCTTGATTTGGAGTAGTTCTAATTTTCAAAATTTCAACATCACGAGCAAGAACATCTACTTTAGAGACTAGACTATCCAGTTTTTCCAACTTCTCTTCAACAGTTTTGTTAAAAGCTTTTTGCGAAGTGATAAATTCCTTTAAAACATTTTCAAGATCCGAGGACACATTCTTATTAGGATTATAAGAATTAAAATAGGAATTACCAAAAAAGTTGCCATTATTGGGAGGATAAGGCTTATAGTTGTTACTACCAAAATTATTTCGATAAGCATTATTGTTGAAGTTGTTTCTATTAAGAAAATTAACATCAACTTGATCCTTTTCTTGGGCAATTAATGAAGCAAGTGGAACATTATTGGGATCAATATTGGACTGATTGGTAGCAAGCATAGACATAATCATATCAACCTTATCACTCAAAGAGGAGATTTCCTCGACAGAATTTACCTTCTTACCACTTGGAGCTCGTTCGGTGTGCCATTGTGAATAATTTGTCATCATCTTATCCAAGAGTTTATTTTCTGCACCTAATGTTGTGGACATGAAGGTGCCTCCCGCGGCCGAGTCCAAAAGGTTCCTTGAAGAAAAATTCAAACCTGCATAAAAAGTTTGGATAACCATCCACATAGTTAATCCATGTGTGGGACAATTCTTAACCATAGATTTTATTCTCTCCCAAGCTTGAGCAACATGTTCATTATCAAATTGTCTAAAGTTCATAATGTTACTCCTTAGTTGTATGATTTTAGCTGGTGGATAATATTTTCCAATAAAAGCATCTTTGCATTTAATCTAAGAATCAATGCTATTTTTAGGCAAAGACAATAACAATTCTTTTGCTCTCCCTCTCAAAGAGAAAGGGAAAAGTTTCAGTTTTATGATGTCACTTTCTACCTCTTTATACTTTTGCATATCACATAACTCAATAAAGTTATTTAAATGAGAGGCGGCAACATCAGTACTAGCACCAGAAAATTGTTCTTTCATAACAAGATTTAGCAAGGCAGGTTTAATTTCGTAAGATTTCGCTTTAGTAGTGGGCAGGGCCGGGCCAAGGGGTGTGCGGAGTGTGCCGATGGCACAGGGCCCCATTTTCTGGGGGGCCCACATTTCCATGCACACACGCAATATATATACCTAAAAAATTAAATTTGCGTCGGCCAAGATTTCATCCGTCGACCTCATGAAAACATACAGCTGGAGCAAGCCATAAGACCAAGCGACTAGTTGTTACATTCGTAGCCATCTCTTTTAAATATGATAGCTACTCCAAATTAATTACTAGCATGCATCCTTAGATTTGTCAGACCGAGCGAATAATTGTTCTATGTTACTAGGCGTACGTTTTAAATTCAGTAGCTTACTCCCTCCGTTTCATAATATAAGATGTTTTAGACTTTTTTCACATTCATATTTATCTAGACACGTTTTATTGTATATGCCCACTCATTTTAGTCTGAATCTATACAATATGTGCGACATCTATAACATCTTATATTATGGAACGGAGGGAGTAGTTACTAGTATACATCTTTAAATTTGTTTAAAATTAGATACATCTTTGACTTTACTTTATCTTTTATTAACTGTTGAGTGAATAGTTTGAACCGTCGGTCCAATGAGCGAACCGCTAAACCGAGGCACTCGTTGTCTAGCCACCACTCCGATTTTCTAAATTATACGAATTGAACAACTTAAAACGGGTCCGCCTTCATCTGTAGCGCCGTGCACGATCATCATCTCGCCTCTTCCCTTGTCCCTCGTCCAAGAGCAATAGTTCGACCAAGTAAGTTTCATACTCAATAAGCTTGTAGGAGAGGAACTCCAATGCCTTCTTGATTTGTATGACTCTTTCAATTTTTTCCTAGGTTAGGGCCCATTTTAGAATTTGGCACAGGGCCCCAAATTTTGCCGGCCCGGCCCTGGTAGTGGGTGGAGCAATTGGAGAGCATATGAAATCATTGTTATTAGTGCTAGTAAAGTCACACAACTTGGTGTTTTCAGTAGAAGACATAACGATAAGATAAAATAACAAGACAGGAATAAAGACTACGCTAATTTTTTTGGGGTTTTAAAATTTTGAAATAGGAAAATAAACTAAACGCGATATAAAGCAAGCAAGACAAAAACAAAGTAAAGAACTTTGAGAGTATGAGACTCCCCTTGAGGTAGCTCCAAAGTCCCCGGCAACGGCGCCAGAAAAGAGCTTGCTGCTGTATTAAAATAAGTTGGGTGGTGCCCCAAGCGAAGGCGGAATTGCAGCTAGTAGCAGTTTTCCCTCGTTTAATGAACCGAGGTTTATCGAACCAGTAGGACTTTGAAATCAACAACGAGGTGACTGTTGAAGATCTCTGGCGCTTGACCTTCAACAGACGTGGACCTGCACACACTCAACCAAAATACTTTGCCCCCAACGGCGGAAAGGTTGTCAATCTTTCCGGTCTCGCAGAAAACAAAGCGGTTAATTGTATGATGAAATATGAAAAGTTACCGGAGGAATAATGATAATTAAAAGCAAGTAAATGAGGTTGTAAACGATGTAAAAAGATGGACCGGGGGCCATGGGTCACTAGTGGAGTCTCTCGAGTAAATAAAATATGCATGTGATGGGTGAACGAATTACAGCTAGGCAATTGACAAGATCATAACACAAACCCAATTTAGCTATGACAAAAAGGACATGATAATATTTATGGAGGCATCACGATAAGGAACAAAGACCGTTGAGTCCAACTGCGTCTTTGTCTAAAAAGTCCACCGTGGGATCGCTATCCAGCCTGTCACCCAATGGTATTAAGTTGCAAGCAACAGACAATTGCATTAAGTAAAGTGCATGAAGTAAGCAATACTAATATCAAAATAGACATTAACACCGCTGTTTTACCCTTAGTAGCAACAGCACACCCTCGCCCTTAGACGTTTCTGTCACTCATGCCCAGGAACAAAAGGGGGCATGAACCCACTATCTAGCATAAATACCCTCTCTTGGAGATACACACAATCACTTGGCCAAAGTAACTACGCACATCGGAGAGCATGCAAGAACATAAATTACTCATATAAGAATCATGCACAATGTGAACATAACTTCATAATCCATCGGATCCCAGCAAACACATCACATAGCATTACAATAATCGATCTTGATCATGTTAGTCAGCTCACAAGATCATAAGACATGAAGCACAAGAGAGAGAGACTACCAACTAGCTACTTCCATGGACCCGTAGTCCAAGGTGAGACTACTCACAAATCATCCCGGAGGAAGGAATGACGATGAAGAGCCCTCCGGGATCGATCTCCCCTCCGGCAGAGTGCCGGGATTAGCTTCAGATTGGACCCTGAACTAGGGTTCTCGGTGACGGCGCGTCGGGGTCGAGTTTCTGGAAAATAATGGTCGCCTCGACATTGTTAGGTTTAATGTGAATTTATAGGTGTCAGAGCGGGCCGAGGAGGTGCCCCACGGGCAGGGGTGGGCCCCACCCACGGGTGGCCCCCAGGCCGCGGCATCTGGCCGCCCCTGGCCTGTGGGTGGCCCCCAGGGCTGACCTTTGGTATCCTGGTGCCTTCCATCGAGTAAAAAATCTCCGTAAATTTTCGTCCAATTCCGAGAATATTTCCAGAAGTAAATTTTTTGAAATACAAAAACAGCCAAAACAAGGAACTGGCACTGGGCATCTTGTCAATAGGTTAGTCCGACAAAATGCATAAAAATGATATAAATGACAGTAAAAACATGTGACAATAACACAAAACTAGCATGGATCACTCAAAAATTATAGATACGTTTGAGACGTATCATGGACATGGATATGAATGCCCCTGCTACATGGTCCATTAGTCAGGCGAAAGACTGGTTGACAGGATGTTTAGGACTTAATCCGTCAATATATACCGTCGGTGTGCATGCACTGTGGACGAAGTCCAGAACCAACGCCTTCTTTATTTTGAGGCCCGTAGAGGACACCTCTCAGTGGGTGCGATGGTGCAAGGATGCGAAAAAAGGGGAATAAACCCTACGGCCTTAGTGCTTCCCGTCGAGAAGGAGATCACCCCCCCTGAAGGAGAGGGCGGGTACGATCCAGGCCAAAATAGTGAGTATATGTATACTTCTGAGTCAAATTATGGAGGTGGTGGTTATGAATCAGGGCAGAGCGGTCAGGTAGTTGGAGGACATGGTGATGGTGGCGAGGAAGTCAGTGTCGATGCAGCTAGTGGCGAGGCAGATGGGGACGAGGTAGATGGGGAAATGCAGAACCAGATGGAAGAAGAAGATACAGAGGGTGAAAGTGGTAATGGTGATGAATCTGGCGAGGGTAGTGAAGAAGAGGACTTGCCTTTGCTTCATGCATGGAATCAGGACTTCACTAATTCAATGAATGTGAATGATGGCCACGATTCTGCCTGGCAATATCACCAGAACAACATGGCCAAAGGTGCTAGATATCAGGACAAGCAATATCTGAAGGACGCCATAATTCAGTGGGCAATTTGAACTAACAGGGTTTTGAAAACAACTGTGTCAAGTAAGCGATATCTGATAATGGAATGTGAAGACATTAATTGTCCCGGAAGGGTGCATGGGTATATCCCTAAGTATGACACAACATGGGTGGTGAGTGACTTGGTACTGCACACATGCCGTATTACAAGTATCCCCAAAGATCATCGCAACTTGTCTTCCACTCTTATTGCTCGGATGCTGTACATGGAGATTGTGGAGAGCAAAACCATGGAAGTGAGGGATATTATGCATAAAGTGAAGACAAGGTGGGGTTACAAAATTGAGTATGACAAGGCTTGGAGGGCTAAGCAGAGTGCGCTTGAGAGCAGATTTGGGTCGTTCTTTGACTCATACGACTCTGTGGTTCGTCTCCTGCACACACTGCAGGCCCGAAATCCACGCACCTATGTAGACATCCAACACTTTTGGATGCCTGAGTTCCCAACGGTAAAGGTGCTGCATCGAGTTTTCTGGTCTTTTGGTGTATGCATTGAAGCTTTTAGTCATTGTCGACCTGTGATATGCGTTGATGGCACATTTCTCACTGGCAAATACAGAGGTCAGATTTTGACAGCCATAGGTCAAGACGGGAACAATCAGGTCGTCCCACTCGCATTTGCCTTTGTGGAGAGTGAGAACACTGCAAGTTGGTTATGGTTCTTTAAACAGTTGAAAAAAGTTGTTGTGCATGACAAGCCGAATGTCTGTATCCTTCATGACAGGCATGCAGGTATACTCAGTGCGATTAAGGCACTGACAAATCCTAGTCCTGAGGAAGAAACTCCATGGCTGGACCTGCAGAGTCGTTGGTGCATGCGTCATTTGGGGGCAATTTTTTTCACAGTTCAGACATAAGAACCTTATGAATTTGTTCAAAAAATTGTGCAAGCAGAACTAAGAATGGAAGTACAATGTTATCCGTGGGTATTTGAATGACTTCACTAAGGAACATGCAAGATTGAGGAGACAGGCGCAAGAGGTAGCTGCAGCAGCACATGCAGCTACAGTGGCTTCACAACAATCAACAGAAGCTAAGGATGGCAATGGGTAGGGTATGGGCAGGGTAGAGCAATATCATACCCATACCCATATAGTCTATGGGTACAAAATTCTACCCATACCTTTATCCGCGGGTATGAAAGTATACCCATACCCATACCCGATGGGTACCTGTACCCATTGGGTACCCGTTGGGTGGATCAAATAGTACACAAATTGTTCATAGTTTTACATTCGTTGGTAGCACATTTGACAAAAAAATCAATTATCTCGACTCAGCAACAGGTAGATGAATACATGACAATTATCTAACTTTAGAAATGATAATCTCATGATCATATCTACTAAGTCAATCGAGTAAGATTCATATGTCAGGATAAACGGGTAGGGTATGGGTATACCCACGGGTATAGGGTTGTACCCATGCCCTACCCATTACTTGACGGGTAGGGTATGGGTACTACCCATGGGTATAAAATTTTACCCATACCCTCCCCATACGGGTACGGTACCCGCGGGTACCCGTACCCATGGGTAAAATTGCCATCCTTAACAGAAGCAATACCACTAATACCGGATCCTGTTGGGCTTTGTGACTTGCCAGGATTTGACGCACCCGGTACAAGGAGGAAGGTTGGGAGACGGATTAAAAACTTTGATCAGTGGATAGAGCACGAGCCTTTGGAGAGGTGGTCTTTGCTTCACAACACACATGGATCTAGGTACGGCGTCATGACTACAAACCTGGCTGAAACATATAACTTTGTGCTGAGAGGAAGCAGGGCTTTACCACTGACTGCCATTGTCGAGGGTATTTTCCGTGGCACGTTGAATTATTTTAGAGATAGACGGCAGAAAGCTCACACGCATATGATAAACAACCCAAACACACCTTACTGTGACAAGATTATGAAGTACATGGATAGTAAGATGGAAAAAGCTAGGACACACACATGTGTCGCCATTGGAAATGCAGAAAGGAGGTTTGAGGTGCGTTTACCTACTAACAAGTTTGGATGTGGAAATGAGTTGAGGACGCATGAGGTGAAAATTGGTCTTGAACAATGGCCAACGTGTGAGTGCACTTGCAACAAACCAAAGTTGCTTCACCTGCCTTGCTCACATGTGCTTGCTGCTTGCGGACAGTTAGGCCTGAATGCAATCTCGTTTGTTTCTCCTTACTACATGAAAGAGGCTGTCTTGAATACTTGGACAGGTGAGATGCAGGGATTTCGAGCAATGGGTAACTTTAACACCGTTGTCCCTTCTGAAAGGCAATACATCCCCGACCCAAGTTTACTGCGGACAGGTGTAGGCAGGCGTCAGTCTAAGCGCATCCGCAATGACATGGATGAATCTGAAGCTGGTGGCCCAATTAGGCAATGTTTCTTATGCAACAATTACGGACATAGAGACACTCATTGTCCACAGTTTGGCACAGGCGGAGCTACTACAAGAGGCAACCGGGGACGAGGCAACCGAGCACGAGGCAATCGAGCACGAGGAGGGAGAGAACGTAACTAGGCTACTATTTATCAAGTGTGCTACTATTTTAATTTGTAATAAGTGTGGAACTGTGTTTTATTTTTATTTATCAAGTGTGCTACTATTTTAATTTGTAATAAGTGTGGAACTCTGTTTTATTTTTATTTATCAAGTGTGCTACTATTTTAATTTGTAAGAAGTGTGGAACTCTGTTTTATTTTTATTTATCAAGTGTGCTAGTACTATTTTAATTTGTAATAAGTGTGGAACTCTGTTTTATTTGTTTACATCAAGTGTGCTACTATTTTAATTTGTATTACATGTCTTAATGTTGGCAGAAATGGAGATGGAATCGCTACTCGACGCGGATATCGACAGTAAGCACCGATCTACAATATTGCAGGAGCGCAATTTAGAGACCCTGGTTACTCGCACTCCAAAGAAAAACTGGATGATACACCCTTATTGGGTTGATAGGTATGTGTTTATTTATTTAGTTCTCCATCTCATGTGTAATTTAATGTGTGATAAAGGAAAAAATATCGCTAATGTTTTCTAAATGTGCAAACTTAAGTGGGCTGGACTGTTACCTTTCGTGCGTCTAGTAGAGGCAACCGAAAGGTCTTCTCGTGTGACCATGGACCATTCTTAGTGGACAGATGGAGGCCCGAGACACACACGTTTCACTTTCGGTGGGGAGAGATGGAGGCTACTCTACAGGATGTGTCGTACTTGCTCGGTCTCCCATTAGCGGGTCGTCCCATAGGACCGTTGGAGGCACCACAAAATTGGGAGGCCGATATGATGTTTCATTTTCAGGGTATTAATCATACTGCTTCGCCTTTTGCCTCAGAGGATCACGGACCTAAGCTTGATTGGCTGCTCGATTTTTTGGTTAGTAGCCATATCTTGTATTTTCAGGTCAGTAAATTTCAGGCATCATTTTACTAACACTTCTTAATTTATGAATGTAGATCCAGAATTTTCCAGGTTTTCCGAACGTCCCGCTGACAGGGCCACAGATCACTCAGAGTCTGGGGGCGTACGTCCTGTGGCTTCTTGGAAAGGTGATGTTCACGGAGAACCATGTAACCACTATTAGTGCGCGATACATCCCTATTGCAGTAGAGATCGCCAACGCCACACACCCGGCCTAGATCAGACATAGGAGTTGGGGTTCTGCGGTCTTAGCAGCTACGTACCGAGGTATGTGCAACGGTTGCCAACTCGTAACGTCTAGGTCAGCCCTGCTTGGATACCCTTTATTCTTGCAATTGTGGTCGTGGGAGAGGTTCCCGATTAGACGACCAGACATACTGGCTGAGCAGGCTTACCCGTTGGGCGAGATCTTTGATGCGGATCGCATTGACATGTCTACTTTCGGCACCCTTTGGACACGTCGCAAGATATGTTACATATGTTACGTGCCCTAACTGTACGCATTGGAATAATATGTACGTAAACTAACTCGTTCTTTTTTTCCACAGAGACGCTTTGCGCAAGATCAGGTGCGGAATTGCTATACGGCATTCAACGAGCAGTTCGATGTGTTGCAAAGCGATCAGGTCATCTGGCAGCCATACACGCCGGATGCTATAGATGCTAAGTACCCAGGCGGTATATCTCGTCTTTGTACCAGAGATCGCGCGTACTGGATGACAAAATCAAAAATCATATTCGATGTCTCCGTTGAGGAAATGGCCCAACAGAGGGTAATGAGACAATTTGGTCTTCGCCAGGAGGTCGTTCCCCCGCCTACGGAACATCCTGTGCCAGCCCTCATCCATAGGTATTTTAAACTACAATTATGCATATATGATTATGAGTTCGAACTGTTTGATTAATTAATTGTAACATCACAAATTTAGGAATGTTTTAAAAATCACAAAAATTTAAAACTTTTATTAATAATTAAATAAAGTCTCCAAAAATCAAGAAAAGCTTTTATAGAAGATTGTTTTGACATCTTCAAAGTTATATTTTAAATTAAATATTCCTTTATCTTCAAATCTCAACTTTAATGTTTTGGAAATAAAATATTTAAATGAGTTTCAAATAGTATTTTCCACTTTGGATATTTGGTTTTAAAATAAATAATATGGGGATATTATAAACCCTAAATTGTTTGAGAAAATGATTTAAACATCTTTCAAATCTTTGTTTTATAAAATATTTTATCTTAAACTATCTTTAAATATGAAAATGAGTTATCATTTTGAATGATAATACTCATCTTATTTATCTGGTTTTTAAATAAATATTTTGGGATATTTATAAACCTTAATTTGAATTTCCCAAATAGCCATATAAGGCAAATTTGACCAAAAGGATATTTTGGTAATTTTGTTTTGAAAAAAAATAGTTCCTAAATGTCTATTTTGACTATTTGGAATTTTACAAATTTTTACAAATTTATTTGACTTGATTTGGAGGCCTAAATCAAAAGTTATAAAAGAAAACAGAAAAGGAAAAAGAGAAGAACAAAAAAAGAGGAACCGAATCCAACTTGGGCCGGCCCAGACAAGAGGCAGCCACCCAGCCCACTTTCTTTTTCCTCCTATATTTCTTCTGGGCCGAAGCTGAACAGCCAGCCCGGCCGGAAACGAGCGAGCGCTCGTGCTCGTCGTCCTCCTCACCTGCTCGTACGTTACTTCCAGCCATGGCAGTATGGCACCATCTCTTCCCCCTTCTTTTTCCACCCAATCTAGTATTCCTTTGCCTTCCACTCGAACACAAAATATGTTCATAGTATTGTGAAGGTTCCATTCAGGAAATTTGTTTTCCATTTCGTCGACTAAATCATTCGACTCGGTTCCGTGAACCGAATGCCAACCAATGGCATGCCTCTCCCGATCTCCCTCCTCAGCCTATAGAAAGGTAATGTGAGCGCGTCACCTTGCTCCTCTTTCCCTCCTCCACAACTTTGCTGAACATATTATATCAAGAGGAGGTCTGTAAATTCCGTTCTATTGATGTATTTGTTTTAGATCTTGCCGAGTTCATCGGACCGGTGCTTCGTGTACGGTGAACGTTCCTTCAATTCCTTTTACACGTATACTCTTCTATTTGAGGGATACCTCCAGGACATGGACGTGCTTCAATATCTATTGTTGTCTGCACGAACTTCTAACCATGCCATCCGATATCGACATAGGTATGCCATGATCAAATTCAACATGATTTAATGAGTTTTGTTCGCGTCACTACGTGCCACTCATATTTATCTATCATTTCTATTCAGAAATATTTTTCTCGAGGAGCCCTCTACAAACCGTATAAAATATGCCAATATCAGCCCCAAACTCGAGTTCGTCGTCACATCTTGTTCTCCCCGGTGTCCAACTCGTCGATTCCTCACACCAGAAGATTCAACTCGTCAAGGCCTACCTCCAGGACATGGTGGCGCATCATTCCATTGTTGTTGGTCGCCTCGCCGCCGAAGCCACGCCATCCATGACATGGAAGATCGCCGCCGAGCCATAACTCGTGCCCGCTGTCCTCACCAACCGTGTAACGACTTCCGACTCGTTCTCGTGCACATCTACCTCGACTACATCGAATACTTCCCAGAGGTCATGTATGATCGTCCATATGTCCACATCGTGTCACGATGTTGTCGCCCTTCTCATCGACACCGACGATATTTCCTTCACGTTGGTGAGCTCTCAACATGTTCTAATATTATATGTATACCATTTCTAATGTTTTAGATCATACCAACTTGTTATGATTAAACCAACCAATTTTCATCCACACAAAATCGGCCAAGTGCCAAGCATTTCCTTTTTCGGATTTGTTTTGGACAGATTTTTGTCAAACTTTGAAAAATCATATCAATTCAACCATAAATCCGAATTCAACAAATTTGTAGTCTATGATTCATAAGAATGTTTAGAACACAGTGGAACAATAAAATTCCACTTTTATGCCGTGCATGAACTTGGAATTTGCAGAACCTTTAAAACCATGTTTTGACCATAACTTGAGTTTTACAAACCATTTTTGAGTGAACCCAAGTACAGTAACTTTCTTGTGAAACCCTCTAACCATTAGAAACTTTGAAACGACCTTTTAAAATATTTCTTTTTGGTTTTTACAACATTGAATCTAGATCATTCCATGAACATAATTGATCAACTATAAAATTTAAGTGCAAAGCACACCTCACAAATTGAATCATAAGTTGAACTATGATCACAAGAATATTAACACGACATAATATTATTGTATTGTTTGATGTTATACTTGGTGTGTCTTGAATTGTTTGTTTATATTTGCTTCCTTGTGAACGTATAGAATTGTACGGAGAGGAACGTTCCTTTTTACCAAGCGTGTGATCAACACCAACTCCAAAAGGCAAGTGTATACTCAAATTCATGAAAGTCCTATTATTTTATTATGTATGCATTATAGACTTTTCTAGTAGTATGCATGATAGGTTTGCTACAGTTTTATTATTATGCTATGCAAACTTGTTAGATCATGTCCTGTTGACTAGGTACCTACATTATTTTAGTAGAAATGCTTGCTGCTATTGTGAAAGTTTTGATGTAGTAAGTTAAGTGAAAACTCTACTAAATTAATGAACCACCTGGGTGGAATTGGATGGCTTCGGATGTTTAAAGTTGAGTGGCTGCTCAGGCCCATTTTCATGGTGTGAACCTGAGTATGTGCACTTGTGGATGGCCACCCAGGGTTTGAGATTAATGTCACACCATGTTTGTTTGCCGACCGTGCAACCACTAGGTATATGGGCTCTGTCTTGACGGAGTAAGTTGTATGGACCTGGGTCAGCGAGATCTGAAGATGTAGCGGGGTAGGTGGACGGTAATCTCGCTAGCAGTACCACGGGAAAGTACTTCTGAAAAGTCTCGTCTCGGTCTTCTCCTTTCCTTCTCACTAAATGAGGGTTAAGGTTAGAATGGGTTGATCGAGTCTAGTGGGGAAAGTGCCACAAACTCTCGAGAGTGTAAAACTATGATCATAGCCGTGTCCCCGGTAATGGACATTTACGAGTGACCGAACATGGATGCCGACAGAAGATCTCTTCATTCCAATTTCAGAATAAAATTTGATGGGTGAACACGGGTATATGAGACCTTGGATGCGTTCCATGGGTGTGTCTCATATTCTTTTTGAGAAAGAAAATGTTTTATGAAAAGTAGGACAAAATTTGCTTTACGCAATAGCCTTGAACTCCACCAGCCAAATAAGCATGTAGTATTAGTCTTGCCATTTTATATTCCACCAAAGTATCACTTGCCGGCCTGTCACAAGGTATTGACCCAAATTCCCTGGGCTGCAACGTTAATGTTGCAGGTTATTACGATGACGAGTGAGGACGTCTACCTTTCGAGCTTGCAACCAACATGAATGCCAGTGGCACATGAAGATGATGAAGCTCTCTGTGCTACTTATGGTTCCGCTGCCAAACTTTGCATTCAAGCTAGCCTTTGGCTATGCAATTTGTAAAGAATATTTTACCTATGGATCTCGCGATGTAATAATTATTTGACATTGATGCATGGTATTACATCTATTTGTGAATTGCTATCCATACTCGATCCAGGGAATAGCATATTTCACGATGTGTTCTTGCTTTTCTAAGCAAGGGCGCCACAAGATGGTATCAGAGCGTAATGTTGCCTGTAGGCTCGAAAACCCTAGGTTTGGATTAGAAATAGGAAATACCATAGGAACAAAAGTTATTTTCTATTCGTCCAAAACTTTCCTAATATCTTCTTGTAACCTCCTCACCTAATTGCTTTCTAAGTTATCTTATCTTATTTATAGATGACCATAACTCAGAAATGTTTCCAAAGGCGTTGAAGATCAACATGACAAGTATGAGAAGCCATCAAGTGCCTTGGTTGAAGACTTCAATTTAGACTTCACAACAACCAAAGATACCTCAATGAACTCAAAGAGGAGAACTCAAAGAAATTGAAGAGGACTTGAAGCAAGGAAGAAATAGATCGACTAGACCACCATTCTATTAGATTAACGTATCATAATACTGTATTGACATATCAAGTTGTGGTATGGCAGTACTATCGTGCTTATTTTCAAAACCTTTATCGTGTTGGTTTTGTTTCCCAAACTATATTTTCAAAATTATAAAAAGGTGTGGTTGTTTTACCACTTTTTGAATTTGTTTACCATTGTTTGTCTCTCTTGTTGCTGCTAGATGTTGTTTGTAAGTTGAATTGTCTTGATTTATGGTGTATGAGTAGTAATACTTCTCTTAGTATCTTTCTATCTCTACTCATCAATGCTAAACCAAAACCATATGTCTCACCCACATACCAACCGGGACGAAAATGATAGCCACCTTGAGATGCCTTATGCAATGCAGCTACTGATAAAAGCTCAGACTCAGTTGACTCAAGCGTTGAGGAATTTGTCTGTAAGAAGAAGTAGGATGTGGGTTAGAAACTAAAGAGGTAGATTGATGTAAAAATCCTATTGTACTAGTGTTGCGATGTAAACGCGTCACACGAACACGTCCTCGTGTACCTGCGGTGCCGGGGGAGACACTCCGCAACTCGCCCCGCGGGAGGCCGGGTCTCAGCGCGATACGCAAGACAAAGACTCGGCACGTTTGAAACCAGATGCCCCAGTTCCTCGGGAGGGACCCCGTCGGAGCTTCCGGCGACGATTGGCTGAACTTGGCCGGTTTTGACCGCTCCAAGCTCGATTATCGATCTCTGGCAAACTCTATGCGAAGTCGCCGAAGAACGGAAGCATGAACAAGGGTTTGAGGGTAAAAAGTAGTAGTAGTATTGGTTTGTCGATTGTTTGCTTAATTTCAATCGGCCGTCACCTCCTATATATATAGTGAGGCGGCTGGACTTCCCGTACAAGTTTTAGACTTCTACAAGGATTACAACTCGCGGTATAGGTCGGTTTCTACTTCTAAATAAGGTAAGACTTCTAGCCGGACTCGTACTTTTCCTTCCGGGTTGGACCCAAACTCTCCCTGGCGCCACCGACTTCCTTTTTGGGTTGGGCAAGCATTTAAGTTCTCCTCGCATCTGGCTTCTCCGATACAGCCTTCTGAAATCTTCAAGAATCCTCAAGTCCAGCCTGCGCCAAGTCCCTTTAAACCGGGTTCTGTTACTACCGGGTTCTGTCAAGCCGGTTTCTGGACACGCCGGGTCCCCTCTATGATCCGGGTTGTTACACTGACTCGTCGGGCTGGCTCCCGCCGGGTCATCAACGAGCTGCCACTCCTCCTGAGGACTCCTGAACCTGGTACCTGCCAAAAACAAGTGCTAACACATGCCCCCCTGTTTTCTAGTAGAGCTTGCGTACTAAAAAATATACAATGTAGAAGATTTGATCTAAGGGCGATGCTTAAGCTTATCGGCCATATGTGTAGCTTTACGCAGTTTGCCACACACTTGGGTGGAATTTCTTCAAGTATTTCCCATTGACAGCTCGAGGCAATATGCTGCCTTCCAACGTTTCCACCAAATATGAGTTGCCGGGTACAATCCTTGTGATTCGCAGTGGTCCTTCCCAACTCGGTGACCATTTACCGAACTTCCGGCTCTTAGAACCAATTGGCAGTATAACTTTCCAGACCAAGTCGCCGATTTGAAAATTCTTAATCCGGACTCTCTTGTTGTAAGCTCTTGCTACCCGCAACTTCTCTTGTTCTATGTCCTTCAATGCCTTGATACGTTTGTCGGCTACTTCATCAATGTTGTCCATCATCAAATTATGATAATCCTCAGCCGACAAATTATTCTGCTTGGCGAACCTCAAAGCAGCCAGATTTACTTCTACTGGTAAAACGGCTTCTTGTCCATATACTAACTCGAAAGGAGTTACCTTGGTTGCACCATGCCTTGAGATCCGGTGAGCCCACAATGCCTCGGATAGTACCTCATGCCACCTCCTCGGGTAGTCTTGTACTTTCTTCTTGATCAACCTAACCAGAATCTTGTTGCTCGATTCGGCTTGTCCATTGGCTTGAGCGTAATATGGAGATGAACTGAGCATCTTGATTCCAAGTGATTCGGCAAACTGTTTCACCTCTTTAGCCATGAAGGAGGTGCCTTGATCTGTAGTGAGAGTCTGCGGGATACCGAATCGATGAACAATATGCTCAGTAATAAACTTGTGGGTCATATTTCGGAGGGGTACTGCTTCAGACCACTTGGTGAAATAATCAGTAGCAACCAGCACGAACCGATGCCCCTTGGATGAAGCCGGGTTAATCATTCCAATAAAATCCAATGCCCATCCTCTAAAAGGCCACGGCTTTATTACTGGGTTAAGAAGTGAAGCCGGTGCTAGCTGGATATCCCCAAATCTCTGGCACGCTTCGCATCCTTTGTAGTACCGGAAGCAGTCATCGACCATCGTCGGCCAATAGAGCCCGGCTCGTCTGAGCATCCATTTCATCTTATGAGCCGACTGATGTGTCCCGCATAATCCATCATGGACTTCTCCCATGGCAACTCGGGATTGATCTTCATCCAAGCATTTGAGAAGAAGACCGTCAGCTGTCCGACGATATAATTCGTCATCCACCAAGATATACTTAAAAGCAAGCCGCCGTATAGCTCTCTCGGTTCTCTGGCTTGGATCCTTCAGATAATTGACAATGGGTGTCCTCCAATCAGCTGGCCGAGTCTCGCCAGTTTCTTCCGGAACCGAATTAGATAACTCGGCTTTTCCTCCATCTCCCGAATTTGATGGCTCGCCCTTTCCTTCAATTGCTGAGTTTGATGACTCGGCTTCTCCTCTAGCTTCTGAGTCATTGACAACAGTTAGCATCGGCTTCTCCATTATGAAAAATATTCCTCTGCTGACATGATAGCCTGATGCCTGCTGTGCCAAATCATTGGCGAGCCAATTGTCCTGCCTGGAAACATGAGATATGGAAAAATAATCCAAAGTTGATACAATGTCCAAGCACCTGTCGAGGTATGTGTTGAGTGATCCATTGTTACACTGGAAGACCTTAGCCACTTGCTGGACTATAAGTAGCGAATCACCATATGCCTCGACATGAGTTACCCCTGCATCCTTCAAAATCTCTAACCCGAGTAGAAGAGCTTCATACTCGGCTTCATTGTTAGTGCAAAAATAATCGAGACGACAGGAGGCCTCAAAGACAGTACCGTGGGGTGATATGCACACAATGCCGACTCCTTGTCCACTACTACAAACTGAGCCGTCAAAATAGAGCTTCCACGGTACAGCCGACACAATATTTAAGTCGGCTTCTTGCTCTAAGTCAATCCGATGCTCAACGAGGAAGTCGGCTACAATCTGGCCTTTCATGGACTTGAGAGGTTCATAAGCCAAATCATACTCAATCAATCCGTACGCCCATTTGCCGATCCGTCCGCTGAGGATCGGCCTATGTATCATGTGTTTAATGACATCAGTTTGACCAAAGACTTTGCACTCACCAGATAAAAGATAATGGCGCAATTTGGTGCAAGCAAAATAAAGAGATAGGCACAACCTTTCTACAAAGCTGTACCTGGACTCGGCATCTAGCAGTCGTCGGCTCAGATATGTAATGACATACTCCTGTCCTTCGCCTTCTTGAGTTAAGGCGGCTCCAATCACCCTTTTCTCAGCTGCAATGTAAAGCCGAAATGGTAGACTACGAGCCGGCTTTCTCAGAATTGGAGGTTTAGACAAACAGGCTTTTATTCTGTCGAATGCCTCTTGCTGTCTTGCCCCCCAGGTGAACTCATCATCATTCTTGAGCCGAAGGATCTGTGTGAATGCATCAACTTTACCCGACAAGTTAGTGATAAATCTTCTCAAATAATTTACCTTGCCTAGGAATTTCTGCATGTCCTTTTTACAAGTCGGCGCCTGTACTTTCTGAATAGCTTCAATCTTGGCCGGGTCGATCTCTATGCCGGCTTCATGTATGACAAAACCGAGGAACTTCCCAGCCGACACGCCAAAGGCACACTTCAAAGGATTCATCTTGAGCCCGTACTTCCTCATCCTCTCAAACGCAAGACGTAAGTCGGCCAAATGATTTAACTCGCCGTCCGACTTGACAACTACGTCATCAATGTACACCTCCAACACGACTCCAAGAAGATCATGAAATATTAAGTTCATCGCTCTTTGATATGTAGCACCAGCATTCTTCAACCCAAAAGTCATCACTGTCCATTCGAATAAGCCAACGAACCCGGGGCAGCGAAACGCTATTTTAGCCGAGTCCTCTTCGGCCATGAATATTTGATTGTACCCCGCATTCCCGTCTAGAAAGCTGATGACTTTGTGTCCAGAGGCATCATTGATAAGCATATCGGCTATTGGCATGGGATATTCATCCTTGGGCGTAGCTCGATTTAGATCTCTGAAATCTATACATGCCCCGATCTTACCAGATCCCTTCTTCTCGACCGGTACAATGTTGGAGATCCACTCAGCATACTTGCAAGGCCGGATAAAGTTAGCTTTCAGGAGCCGGCCAATCTCTTCCTTGATCCGATCATATATTGCCGGGTTGAATTTACGAGTCGGCTGCTTATATGGCCTGAAGCCGGCTTTTATCGGTAACCGATGCTCGACGAGCTCTCGGCTTAACCCGGGCATCTCGTGATACTCCCAAGCAAAGCAGTCCACATACTCCTTGACTAGCGCGATTAACTTGGATTTATAATCGGCTTCTAGCTTTTGGCTTACAAAGGTCGGCCTAGGAATAGTGCCATCCCCAATATCCACTTCTTCGAGCGGGTCGGCCGACGTAAAACCCTGTCCCAACTTATCCATGTCGTCTGGTTATTCAATTGCTTCACACATATCGTTCCTTTCAGCCCGATACTTGTCCAGACGCTTCTGCAGCCACTCATTATTATTGGGATCCATTTACTTGAGATGTAGCCGATTGCTTCCAACCGGCTTTAAAGATATTGGCACGAATCCGCCCCTGGTAGCACTCAGGAAATCGAACCCGGATAAGTCACGCCCCGAAAGACATGTGGCATTAGAGTGTTGCCAATCAGCAATAGACTCGGCTAAAGCAATACATGCCGAGTTATCAGCATGAACGACTTCAATCTCGTCATCGATCCATTGTACGAGTTGCTGGTGCATGGTAGATGGCACACATTGATTTGCATGGAGCCAATCCCGTCCAAGTAGCACATTGTAATTTCCCTGCACCTCAGCAACAAAGAACGCGGTGGCCAAAGTTTTACTTCCCACGGTCAGCTCCAGACTAATGACTCCTTTGGCCTCAATTCCTTCTCCCCCTTCGAACCCGTTCAAAACCATGTTCGTCTTCATGAGATCTGCATCTTCTAGCTGTAATTTCTTGAAGACAGAATAAGGCATAAGGTTTACCACAGCTCCTCCATCAACCATCATCCTAGTGACCGGCTTCCCATTGATATGTCCTCTGACGTACAAAGGTTTCAGGTGCCTCACCGGTCCCTCAGGTTTCTCGAAGACGGCATTCTTGGGTCCAAGGTTGAGATGTGCTACTTCACCTTCTTCCTCTGCAGCACGGAATTCAGCAGGCAAATAATATACCATGTTAATATCCATACCTACCCGAGTCGGCGTACTCTCATAGTCTAGTAATTCTTCATCCATCAGGTCCGCCGACTCGTCAATTGCCAAATCCTCCACCGGGTCCTCATTTGCCGGCTCCAGCGTTTTAGATTCCTCCCCTGCCGGCTCCTGGTTCATCGAATTATCTGCCGACTTCTCATTATCTGACTCGTCCTTTGCCGATTCCTCCCCTGCTTCCAGGTCTGCAGCTTCGACTTCATCTGCCCATGACGAATAAGTAATGGCCGGTGCAGGCGTCGGTTCTATCTCATTGCTCACAGCAGGACCCGGCGCAATTACCAAAGGAGTCGCTATAGGAGTCGGCTTTGGTACCCATGCTTGAGCCGACACCATTGGTCTTTCAGCGTTGAACTTGGCATTCCTGGCTTGCTCAGCCTCCTTCTCTGTCATCTCCCGGTTCCTTGCCCTCTGCAGTTTCCGCTTCTGTGTCTTCGTTATACCCGGCGGACACCACTTTGGCTGAGCATATTTTGGATCCCGGGTTTTAGCTACCTCGGTTTGGCTGGACCCGGCTTCATGGTTGCTAGATATTGTTTTAGGCACGATAGCAAGTATCGGCTTATCATTTGCCGGCTCTACAACCGGGTCCTTCAGCTTCAGCACGTGTGTCCCAATGACCAATGACTTCTCTGGAACCAACCTCTTCTCCATGTTGATGGCCTTGGCCCCTTGCTCCTTGACTCGCCAATAGGAGGATTCACCAGGATACACGAGTCGGCTCTGCATTGTTTGCCGAGTTACTTGACGCTTATACTCCCCGGCCGACTCCTGGTACCGGCGACTCCTCTCGGTGGATGGTGACCTCGGTCGCTTTCCATATAGCCGGGTTATCTTAGACCCGGCCTGGCGCACGTATTTGTTCAGCAGCATATCGAAAGTCGGCTTGATCCTCTTTGGCTTGTACTCGACTTGATTTGTCTTCCATTTGCCGACTTCCGGGTTCTTCGGCTTCACGAATCGAGGTTGCCCCCCGAACTCTGGATCCCGGTTTCCGGGTTCTCTTGCTTGTGGTTGTTGCCCCCCGAGTATGGAGTTCCTGACAGTGATCTTGATAACCTCCTTTCCGTCGGGTTGCCGGATCAACATGACTTCTCTCCTTGCTTCCTTGACGCCGGCTTCTTTCCTGGGCTCACCAATAACCACATTAGATTTGTTAGCAGCTTCGGCCGCTTCTGGCCGAAGAAGTACTTTCTTTCCCTCGAGATCAAGCACGTTCATTGGGAACGGCTGTGTATCAATGGCCATGCCAGCAAAACTTAATCGTCCATCATTGAGGGCCGATTGAATCTGTCGACGAAAGACATTGCAATCATTAGTAGCATGAGAGAAAGAGTTGTGATACTTGCAATACGCACGCCTCCTTAATTCATCAGGCGACGGCATGACATGATTAACTCGGATCACTTTGTCTTTTAACAAGGCATCAAATATCCTGTCACATTTACCTACATCAAAAGTACATTTAACTTCATCATCTCGATTCTTACGAATCGGCTTTAAGTCATCACACATATAGGGTTTGGCCTTGCCCGGCCAAACAAACTCGGCTACGTACACATCGGCTTCATCACCGGAGTCGGCATCATATTCGATAGCAGTTAAGCCGACTCCTGTTCATCCGATGCGAGTCTTTGGACTCGTTGACTCGGCTTTCATGAGCCAAAGCTTTCTCCTGAACCTGACCGACAGAAGAGAACTCATGTCCTTCTAGCTTTTCTCTCAGATACGTTCTCAACCCGTTAAAAACTAAGTCGGCCATATCTCTCTCAGTTATCGCCAAGCTATAACACCGGTTTCTAGTATTTCTAAATCTTTTGATATAATCGGATACCGATTCATCATGTTTCTGCTTAACCGATGTGAGATGGGATAGTTTTAATTCGACTTCACCAGCATAGAAGTGCTCATGAAATTTTCGCTCCAAGTGAAACCAAGTATGTATAGAGCTAGGAGCTAAAGCCGAATACCAAGAGAAAGCAACCCCGGTTAACGACAAAGAGAACAAGCGAACTTTGATATGATCGTGATTAGCTTCACCTAACTGAGCCAAGTATTGACTAATGTGTTCCCATGTCGATTTGTTATCCACCCCATTGAATTTAGAAAACTCGGGAACTCTATAGCCAGGTGGGTAGGGTTGCAGGTCGAAATACTCGGGATAGGGTTTAACGTAGGTTCTATGCTTTGGCATAATCCCGAGTCTATCATAGGCTATCTGATCTAACCTTTTCTGGAACTCGACCAGCAAATCGTCCCTACTGGCCGATTGACTCGGCACAAGAGCAGAATTAATCACAGGGCCGGCTTGTGTCCAAGGAGCCGAATTTGAATTCGGCACTGACTCACGTCCCAGGAAATTGCACCGCTGGTCCCGTCTGACTTGCCGGGTAGGCTAAACTTCGGATCGGAGTCAGACAGGGCAATGTATTGACAACCCAGGTTTTCCCCGTTTGGGCTCATCGGTTGTGTGTCCGATGTTTGGCCTTGGATGGTGTTTCTCTTAGCAGCATCAAGTTCCATGACAGCATTATAAACAGTATTTGTACCTTGTGAAACATGGAATTAAATCTCGGCTAATTGCTCAGAAGTAAAGACACTGTTACTTACAGCGGGTGTGTCAGTGTTGATGTTCAGAGGTACATATTCCGGCTCCTTGATCGGCGCGGTTACACCTTGCCGATCTAACTTGAAGCTGGCCAAGTACAACTCCTCGTCCTCCTGCTCCCGCTTGAGTCGCAGCGCCTCGAATTCCTCGCTTCTCTTCTTCTTCCACTCATCCAGACCTTGGCAGTTGTGTCTCCGACAAGTCCTTGAGAGTAGGCTTGATGATGTTGTCGGTGGTGATGCCGGACAGATCTGTAGCCTTAGAACCGAACATTGCTGTCTGATTTAGGTTTAGAGATTTCCCCAGTGGAGTCGCCAAAAAGTGTGTTGCGATGTAAACACGTCACACGAACACGTCCTCGTGTACCCGCGGTGCCGGGGGAGATACTCCGCAACTCGCCCCGCGGGAGGCCGGGTCTCAGCGCGATACGCAAGACAAAGACTCGGCACGTTTGAAACCAGACGCCCCAGTTCCTCGGGAGGGACCCCGTCGGAGGTTCCGGCGACGATTGGCTGAACTTGGCCGGTTTTGACCACTCCAAGCTCGATTGTCGATCTCTGGCAAACTCTATGCGAAGTCGCCGAAGAACGGAAGCATGAACAAGGGTTTGAGGGTAAAAAGTAGTAGTAGTATTGGTTTGTCGATTGTTTGCTTAATTTCAATCGGCCGTCACCTCCTACATATATATAGTGAGGCGGCTGGACTTCCCATACAAGTTTTAGACTTCTACAAGGATTACAACTCGCGGTATAGGTCGGTTTCTACTTCTAAATAAGGTAAGACTCCTAGCCGGACTCGTACTTTTCCTTCCGGGTTGGACCCGAACTCTCCCTGGCGCCACCGACTTCCTTTTTGGGCTGGGCAAGCATTAAGTTCTCCTCGCGTCTGGCTTCTCCGATGCAGCCTTCTGGAATCTTCAAGAATCCTCAAGTCTAGCCTGCGCCGAGTCCCTTTAAACCGGGTTCCGTTACTACCGGGTTCTGTCAAGCCGGTTTCTGGACACGCCGGGTCCCCTCTGTGATCCGGGTTGTTACAAACTGACTCCTGGTACGTCGGGCTGGCTCCCGCCGGGTCATCAACGAGCTGCCACTCGTCCTGAGGACTCCTGAACCTGGTACCTGCCAAAAACAAGTGCTAACAGAACCCATTGACACTTCCTTTGGAAGAAAATTTGAGAGATTATGGTGACTATAAACATTAGCCTACTTGGCAAGGAGAACCGTTGCTTTCCACGCATGCTCGATGAACGGGCCAATCCCATTTGGTTTTAAATTCAACAAAATCTAGCGACTATGCGCCTTATTTCTCCTTGTTTCGCCCTGTGGGATGCTGTAAAATATGTGCCAGACAACCAAGAACAAGAGGGTATTCTTGGTATCGAGCAATCTATATGTGGAAACAATACCTCTAGTATAGAGTATACAAAATTTCGGGACAACGTGTCGAGACACGTCGCGCGAAAAGGGAGTTCTTTCATGGACTGCCAAATAATGGACCGGTGTTCACTAAAACGGTCATAACTTTGTCATACGGAGTCCGTTTTGACCGATAGGTACTCAAAATGCTCACGATGAGCGAGCGAATCTAAACAATACTCCCTTCTTATGCCTCGAGCCCTATGGGACCCTTAAATTCGGCCTCCAAGCTGGACTTTTTGCCCTCGAAACTCAAAGAACATCATTTGCCGCACCTTTTCTGACAATTTTCTGAACCCATAGACACTTCCTTTTGAAGAAAATTTGAGAGATTATGGTGAGTATCAACATTAGCCTGCTTGGCAAGGAGAACTGTTGCTTTCCACGCTTGCTCGATGAATGGGCCAATCCCATTTGGTTTTAAATTCAAGAAAATCCAGCGACTATACGCCTTATTTCTCCTTATTTCGCCCTGTGGAATGCCGTAAAATATGTGCCAGACAGCCAAGAACAAGAGGGTATTCTTGGGATTGAGCAATCTATATGTGGAAACAATACCTCTAGTACAAAGTACACAAAATTTCGGGACAACACGTCGAAATGCGTCGTGCGAAAACTGAATTCTTTCGTGGAGTGCCAAATAATGGACCAGTGTTCACTAAAACGGTCATAACTTTGTCGTACGAAGTCTGTTTTGACCGATAGGTACTCAAAATGCTCGCGACGAGCATGCGAATCCAATAAACACTCCCTTCTTATGCCCCGAGCCCTAGGGGACCCTCAAATTCGGCCTCTAAGCTGGACTTTTTGCCCTCGAAACTCAAAGAACATCATTCGCCGCAGCTTTTCAGACAAGTTTCTGAACCCATTGACACTTCCTTTGGAAGAAAATTTGAGAGATTACGGTGACTATAAACATTAGCCTGCTTGGCAAGGAGAAACGTTGCTTTCCATGCATGCTCGATGAATGGGCCAATCCCATTTGGATTTAAATTCTAGAAAATCTAGCGACTATACGGCTTATTTCTCCCTGTTTCGCCCTGTGGCATGCTGTAAAATTTGTGCCAGACAACCAAGAACAAGAGGGTATTCTTGGGATCGAGCAATCTATATGTGGAAACAATACCTCTAGTACAGAGTGCACAAAATTTCGGGCGACACGTCAAGACGCTTCACGTGAAAAGGGTGTTCTTTCATGGACTGCCAAATAATGGACCAGTGTTCACTAAAACGGTCATAACTTTGTCATACGGAGTTCATTTTGACCGATAGGTGCTCAAAATGCTCGCAACGAGCGAGCGAATCTAAAAAATACTCCCTTCTTTTGCCTCGAGCCCTATGGGACCCTCAAATTCAGCCTCTATGCTAGACTGTTTGCCCTCGAAACTCAAAGAACATCATTTGCCGCAGCTTTTCAGACAATTTTCTGTACACATAGACACTTCCTTTGGAAGAAAATTTGAGAGATTATGGTGAGTATAAACATTAACCTGCTTGGCAAGGAGAACCGTTGCTTTCCACACATGCTCGATGAACGGGCCAATCCCATTTGGTTTTAAATTCAAGAAAATCTAGCGACTATACGCCTTATTTCTCCTTATTTCGCCCTGTGGCATGTCGTAAAATATCTGCCAGACAGCCAAGAACAAGAGGGTATTCTTGGGATTGAGCAATCTATATGTGGAAACAATACCTCTAGTACAAAGTACACAAAATTTCGGGACAACGCGTCGAAACGCGTCGTGCGAAAACTGAGTTCTTTCGTGGAGTGCCAAATAATGGACCAGTGTTCACTGAAACGGTCATAACTTTGTCGTACGAAGTCTGTTTTGACCGATAGGTACTCAAAATGCTCGCGACGAGCATGCGAATCCAATAAACACTCCCTTCTTATGCCCCGAGCCCTAGGGGACCCTCAAATTCGGCCTCTAAGCTGGACTTTTTGCCCTCGAAACTCAAAGAACATCATTCACCGCAGCTTTTCAGACAAGTTTCTGAACCCTTTGACACTTCCTTTGGAAGAAAATTTGAGAGATTATGGTGACTATAAACATTAGCCTACTTGGCAAGGAGAACCGTTGCTTTCCACGCATGCTCGATGAACGGGCCAATCCCATTTGGTTTTTAAATTCAAGAAAATCTAGCGACTATACGCCTTATTTCTCCTTATTTCGCCATGTGGCATGCCGTAAAATATGTGCCAGACAGCCAAGAACAAGAGGGTATTCTTGGGATTGAGCAATCTATATGTGGAAACAATACCTCTAGTACAAAGTACACAAAATTTCGGGACAACGCGTCGAAACGCGTCGTGCGAAAACTGAGTTCTTTCGTGGAGTGCCAAATAATGGACCAGTGTTCACTGAAACGGTCATAACTTTGTCGTACGAAGTCTGTTTTGACCGATAGGTACTCAAAATGCTCGCGACGAGCATGCGAATCCAATAAACACTCCCTTCTTATGCCCCGAGCCCTAGGGGACCCTCAAATTCGGCCTCTAAGCTGGACTTTTTGCCCTCGAAACTCAAAGAACATCATTCACCGCAGCTTTTCAGACAAGTTTCTGAACCCTTTGACACTTCGTTTGGAAGAAAATTTGAGAGATTATGGTGACTATAAATATTAGCCTACTTGGCAAGGAGAACCGTTGTTTTCCACGCATGCTCGATGAACGAGCCAATCCCATTTGGTTTTAAATTCAAGAAAATCTAGCGACTATATGCCTCATTTCTCCTTATTTCGCCCTGTGGCATGTCGTAAAATATCAGCCAGATAGCCAAGAACAAGAGGGTATTCTTGGGATTGAGCAATCTATATGTGGAAACAATACCTCTAGTACAAAGTACACAAAATTTCGGGACAACACGTCGAAATGCGTCGTGCGAAAACTGAATTCTTTCGTGGAGTGCCAAATAATGGACCAGTGTTCACTAAAACGGTCATAACTTTGTCGTACGAAGTCCGTTTTGACCGATAGGTACTCAAAATGCTCGCGACGAGCATGCGAATCCAATAAACACTCCCTTCTTATGGCCCGAGCCCTAGGGGACCCTCAAATTCGGCCTCTAAGCTGGACTTTTTGCCCTCAAAACTCAAAGAACATCATTCGCCGCAGATTTGCAGACAAGTTTCTGAACCCATTGACACTTCCTTTGGAAGAAAATTTGAGAGATTATGGTGACTATAAATATTAGCCTACTTGGTAAGGAGAACCATTGTTTTCCACGCATGCTCGATGAACGAGCCAATCCCATTTGGTTTTAAATTCAAGAAAATCTAGCGACTATATGCCTCATTTCTCCTTATTTCGCCCTGTGGCATGTCGTAAAATATCAGCCAGATAGCCAAGAACAAGAGGGTATTCTTGGGATTGAGCAATCTATATGTGGAAACAATACCTCTAGTACAAAGTACACAAAATTTCGGGACAACGCGTCGAAACGCGTCGCGCGAAAACTGAGTTCTTTCATGGACTGCGAAATAATGGACCAGTGTTCACTAAAACGGTCATAACTTTGTCGGACGAAGTCCGTTTTGACCGATAGGTACTCAAAATGCTCGCGACGAGCATGCGAATCCAATAAACACTCCCTTCTTATGCCCCGAGCCCTAGGGGACCCTCAAATTCGGCCTCTAAGCTGGACTTTTTGCCCTCGAAATTCAAAGAACATCATTCACCACAGCTTTTCAGACAAGTTTCTGAACCCTTTGACACTTCCTTTGGAAGAAAATTTGAGAGATTATGGTGACTATAAATATTAGCCTACTTGGTAAGGAGAACCATTGTTTTCCACGCATGCTCGATGAACGAGCCAATCCCATTTGGTTTTAAATTCAAGAAAATCTAGCGACTATATGCCTCATTTCTCCTTATTTCGCCCTGTGGCATGTCGTAAAATATCAGCCAGATAGCCAAGAACAAGAGGGTATTCTTGGGATTGAGCAATCTATATGTGGAAACAATACCTCTAGTACAAAGTACACAAAATTTCGGGACAACGCGTCGAAACGCGTAGCGCGAAAACTGAGTTCTTTCATGGACTGCGTAATAATGGACCAGTGTTCACTAAAACGGTCATAACTTTGTCGGACAAAGTCCGTTTTGACCGATAGGTACTCAAAATGCTCGTAACGAGCATGCGAATCCAATAAACACTCCCTTCTTATGCCCCGAGCCCTAGGGACCCTCAAATTCGGCCTCTAAGCTGGACTTTTTGCCCTCGAAACTCAAAGAACATCATTCACCGCAGCTTTTCAGACAAGTTTCTGAACCCTTTGACACTTCCTTTGGAAGAAAATTTGAGAGATTATGGTGACTATAAACATTAGCCTACTTGGCAAGGAGAACCGTTGCTTTCCACGCATGCTCGATGAATGGGCCAATCCCATTTGCTTTTAAATTCAAGAAAATCTAGCGACTATGCGCCTTATTGTTGGGAATATGCGCTAGAGGCAATAATAAAATGGTTTATTAGCATATTCATGTTTATGATAATAGTTTATTATCCATGCTATAATTGTATTAACCGGAAACATAATACATGTGTGGAATATAAACAACCAGGTGTCCCTAGTAAGCCTCTACCGGACTAGTTCGTTAGTCAAGAGATGGTTAGAGTTTCCTAACCATGGACTTGTTATAGTCACTTGATAACGGAGTCATATCATTAGGAGTAATGATGTGATGGACAAGACCCAAATAATAAAGAGTTTTAATTGATCGTGTCACAACAGTTTTATTGCCAACACTTTTAGTATGCCAAGTATAGTTTCCTTAGACCATGAGATTATGTCACTCCCGTTTACCGGAGGAGTACTTTGTGTACATCAAACGTCACTTCGTAACTGGGTGATTATAAAGGTGGCTTTCAGGTATCTCCGATGGTATTTGTTGGGTGACATGAATCAAGACTGGGATTTGTCCTTCCTTGTGACGGAAAAGATATCTCTGGGCCCTCTCGGTAATATAGCATCAGAAAGGTTGCAACCATGTGATTAAGTGGTAATCACGTGATCCTATATTATGGACGAGTAAAGAGAATTTGCCAGGTAACGAGATAGAACTAGATATGGAGATATCGACGATCAAATCTCGGGCAAATTAAATATCGGTGAGACAAAGGGAATCGTATATGAGATTAAGAATCTCCGGCATCGTGGTTCAATCGATAAAGAACTTCGTTGAATATGTAGGAGTCAATATGGGCATCCCGGTCCCGCTATTGATTATTGATATGATCATGTCTGCATGTTCTCGAACCTGTAGGGTCACACACTTAACGCTCCGATATAGCTAGGGTTTAGCGATGAGATAATTGATGGTATGAACGAATGGTGATTCGGAGTCTCGGATAGGATCCCGGACATCACGAGGAGTTCCGGAGTGGTCCGGAGAATAAGATTCATATATGGAAAGTAGTTTCCGGAGGTGTCGGAAAAGTTCCGAAATATTTCGGCAGAGTACCGGAAGGTTCTAGAAGCTTCTAGAGGAGTCTAGAAGTGGGGCCCACCTAATGTGTGGGGCCCACATGGACCAAAGGGGGTGCAGCAGCCCTTGGGCTGGCTGCACCACCCATAGGCCTATATGGGCCAAGTCGGCCAAGAGGCCCAAGAGGGGAGGGGGCGCCCCAAACCCTAACTTGGGGGCCAAGCCCTAGGGCCAGCCGCACCCCTCCCCTTGCCGCCTATATAAGGGGTGCTAGGGCAGGGCTGGCCGCACCAGAGCTGCTCCCTCCTGCCCTAGCCGCCACCCCCTCCCTTGGCCGCACCTCTCCCCCTTGCCGCGCCACCTTTCCCCGAAGGGCTGCCGCGCCATGCTCCTCCATCTCCACCTTGCCGCACCACCTCTCCTTGCTAGGGTTGCTGTGCCATGGTCCTCTCCCTCCTCGTGCTTGGCTAGGCGTAGCCATGCTCGTGGAGATCAACATCATCAACGCCACCACAACCGTCGTGGTGCCGAGATCCATCTAGCCATCTCCACCTTGCTTGCGGGATCAAGAAGGCGGAGATCTACATCGAGCCGTACGTGTGGATACCGCGGAGGTGCTACCCCTTGTGGCACTTCGTCGGATTGGACTTCGAGGAAATACATCTCCTCGCGACTAGATGAGTCTAGTTGCGGGGATCGACTAGCCAACCCTTGCACCGACAAAACGCGTTTGTTGATCTTCAAGGGTAAGAGATTGGATCTCATCTTCGCTACCTCCATCTAGTAGATCTAGATCCTTGGGGTTTATTCCGCTTGTTGCGTAGGAAAATTTTTGTTTTCTATGCTAAGACCCCATCAGTGGTATGAGAGCCTAGATCTATTCGTAGATGTTGGTGCGATTAGAACACAAGTGTTGTGGGCGTTGATATTTTATGTTGCTACCTTCTCGCGTGCACTTTGCGTCTTTGCGGTATTGTGAGATGAAGCGGCCCGGACCAACCTTACTCGTCCACGCACGAGAGACCGGTTCCACGATTGACATGCAACTTGTTTTGCATAAGTGGCTGGCGGGTGTCTGTTTCTCTTGCTTTAGTGAAGATACAATTTTCAATGGAAGGCCTTTCAAAAGGATGAGTAAATAAGCAACTATTATATCACCATTGTGGTTTTGCGTAGATTAGAACGGTTCTATCTCGTTGACCCAAGCCACGTAAAATTTGCATAAACAAAGTAGAGGACGTCTAACTTGTTTTTGCAGAGGGGGTCATGTGATGTGGTATGGCCAATATGTGATTTGTGATAATGTATGCAATGATCATGTTTGTAATCTTTCGCGACTTGCATGTCGACGAGTACGGCAACCGGCAGGAGCCATATGGTTGTCTTTTATTTTATGTGACCTGCGTGTCATTGAATCACCATGTAATTGCTTTACTTTATTGCTAAGAGTAGCATTAGTTGTAGTTGCAATAGTTGGTGGACAACCATGGTGATGGCGCCACGATGATGGAGATCATGCCGGAGATGGAGATCTTGCCGGTGCTTTGAAGATGGAGATCAAAAAGCATAAGAAGAAAGGCCATATCATATCACAATTATGAATTGCATGTGATGTTAATCCTTTTTATGCACCTTATTGTTATGCTTAGATGTGATCGCGATGGTAGCATGATAAGGTGATCTCTCATGTTAATATCAAGATGTGTTCTCCCCTAGTATGCACCGTTGCCAAAGATCTTCGTTTCGAAGCACCACGTGATGATCGGGTGTGATAGATTCAACGTTCACATACAACGGGTGTAAGCCAGATTTACACACGCGAAAATACTACGGTTTCCTTGACGAGCCTAGCATGTACAGACATGGCCTCGGAACACAAGAACCGAAAGGTTAAACACGAGTCATATGGATGATATGATCAACATGGCGATGTTCACCATTGAAGCTACATCACCTCACGTGATGATCGGTTGTGGTGTAGTGGATTTGGATCGTGTGTCACTAAACAACCAGAGAGATGTTGAGTTTAGTGGGAGTTCATTAAGATGAACTAAAATTATCATAAACAAAAGTCCAGATGTCTTTGCAAAAATCCTTGTAGATCATGGTCGACTATGGTAGTCAGTTCGTTGCTGAAAAACTGCGTCTCGATGGGTCAAATTTTGTTGAGTAGTACCTGCATCCTGAAAGAAGTCCTACACACCAATGCTCAGCTCTACGTGCTAGAAGAACCAATAGGAGATAAACCCAAATTTTTCTGCAAGCGATGAAGAGTACATGGAGTGGTTTTGAACCACCTACTTGAAAGTCATGTGGATGATGTGCACCTTCATGAATTCTGACCTAAGTAGACAATTCAAGAACTTGATTGCAATAGAGATTGTTGATGAGCTGAAAAATAGTTTTTCAGCACAAGTTAGAATTGTAAGGTTCGAATGCCTGAACGGTTTTCTTTCACTCAAGATGGAAGAGAACACTTGCTTGGAACAACACCTGAGGATAATGCATGAGATACATCATCGTCTAGTGCTTGTTTGGAACCACGAGATGAATGATGGTTTCGCGATAGATGGGGTGATACGCTAGCTTCTCCCCAGCTTCAAGAATTGTGTCGGAGACTAGGTCATGGGAAGGGATTTGATCACTTTCTGTGAGTTTGTGTCTCGGCTGCGTCATGTCAAAGTGGAACCCATAGCAAGAGAAGTTGACAAAGCAGAAAGTATATATTGATATACAAGGTATAAGTGTTTAAGTCTAAATTGCAATTGTGGCAGTTTCAATAAGTATTTGATACTCATTCTGTTTTATGAAAACAGAACCTGCTGCTTGAGATTTAGATAAAGGATATAGGAGGGCGTTGCAGAATGATGGCAATCAAGGAGTTGATGCCGGCAATGATCTGTCCCTACATTTATCATTTGGATTAGAGGATTTGAATAAGTTTTGTAATCGAATTAAGTGTGATTTTAATAAGTGTGTCTTGCTTATGTGAGACGGTTATTCATGTTAAAGACAATGGTTGTTCTATTTTCATGAGTGATCCTTTTTGGAAATCACAAGTTTTCGATTATAAGTGTATTATTCTTATTATAATCTAAATGATAAATTGGTTGAACATTTATAAATAAAAGACATGCTAATGATATCCAAAACTTAATAATGACAATTGTTTTAGTCGTGCTAAATATTGAATAAACATTTTGATGTTTTATCAATGCGCCTTATTGTAAGGAGTATGACTAAAATGCCACCCTTTGGAAGTGTGCCATGAATTGCCGAAAATAAACACAAGTGTTGGTTGTATTTTCAGCAAATGTTAGATGTCATTATTTTGTGTACTCCATCATAAATGATTAAATAGGTGTATTTATTCGAGTTATGATATTTGATGAGATCAAATAAATTTCTGGAGTTTAGGATATTAAGTTAACAAGAAAATTGAGTCTTTATGATTTGATCAAAAGAGACAAAATATTTGAGTTATATGTTAGTATGTGGACTTGTGAGAAGTGTTATCACAAATTACAATGTTTAGAATATTTCAAAGGAGTTTGATATGTCCTAAGATATTGTAATCACACACTATTTGATATTGTGTGGTCTCAAAGAAGGGTTTTATTTCGGGGGTTTGATAATAGCATTTAGATTTATTTGATAAACACTCTGTTTAGAAATAAGGATCTATTTAATGATTCGCATAAACTTTTTTCATATGAGTTATGAGAAAAGGTGGTTTTATTAATTATGAGATAATTAGAGACTATTGCGAATAATGTTGTAGTATATTCATAAGTATGACTATGAATGTGATTCCACAATATGAGACTAAAAGGGGCAAACCAATTTGTTGGTTGTGCTAAGTATTTTAGTGGTTTATCGTGAAAAGGTTTCATTGATAAAAGAATTGATGGAATAAATGGAAAAGCTAAAACCTTGCTTGTTTATGTATCAAGTGGCACATATGTAAAGTGCTATGTTGGTTAAAACTTGACACATAAAGGAATTAATGATGGTGATCATTGAATTTCGGTTTAGCTTGTCTAAAGAAAAGTAGGATTCATGAATATAAAATTTTGTCAGGTTACAAAATGATATTCATGATTTACTTGTCATGTTTGAGAAACAAGACATACCTATGAAACTACAAAAGAAGAAATAGATGTCTTAAATACGAAAGTGACTGAGAGTCATTCCTTGTTAAGTTTGAATCGCGAAGTAACTGTTGCTTGATTTTGTGAAAGCGTTGTTTCACATATTTATTCTTCAAAAGGGTTTGTAAGGAATAAATAAAACTTACTGGACAAAAGCACAAGAGGTAAAGCTCTTTAACATATTCAATGTTTTTAACTACATGGTGTAGTTGTGCTTAAAGTCAAAAGGATTTATGCTAGCAAAGTACTGGCATTCGTATAAAGAGTTCTCGATATTAATAGTTAATTAAGAATTTTGGAGGTGTCCAAAATATCGAGAAAATACACGGGTGTGATCTAATTAAGATATGTGGCGACATAAGTTAAGTTAGAGCAGAAACTATTTTCCATGATCAAAATATGTGGTGACATATGTTTGAGTGGGAGCTAGTTAATCATGGTCAAATATAGAGATAACATATTTCTGAGTGGGAGCCAAAATGGTTTCACAATTTAATATGTGTATGGTGTATATTTGAGTGGGAGTTTACAACATCTTGTTTGAGTGAAATGGAGATTTCATAAATGTTGTAAATAAGTCAGGAACCAACGTATAACTTATGAAGTTAGTTTGAATGTCAAATATCCATGGAGATGGATGTATCTATGGAGGATAGATATGTTTGATAACATTATGTCAGGATGTTTTACCTAAGTAAGATTTTGAAGGAGTTCAAAATGAACAAGTGAAGAAAGGTTCATTTTGCTTGTGAGAAATAGGTGAAACATTGAGTTGATAACTCAGTACAAAATGATGGTTGGAGGATATGTTAGAATTCGCTATGAATCGTTCATAGGACTAAACATATAAGAACCATGTGTTTGTATTTGACGATATGTGACCCAAGTTCTTGGTTAGAAGAACATGTTAAATGAGGAGTCATTTTTCATGGAGTTGAGATAATAGAATCTAGAGATCGGTAGACTTGGTTGAAGTCATAAAACCAAACTAGATTGGGGATCTCATGATAGCAGAAGCGCAGCGAAAGCATGATCGAAAATATCGAAGTGACTTTATAGCACTGTCGATTTGTGAGTCTACAACATATAGGAGTATATGTTTAATTCAAGGATCAAAAGATATAATATTATGGTTTGAGAAATTTTGTTTCAAGACTGAGTGAGTTCCGGGTGCACATGCTATGTGAAAGTTCCTTTTGACTGATCATACGTCATGTAGGCATAAAAGGGAAACGAAAATCTCACTCTCTAACCAAATATATTATATTCATCATGTGATGATGTGAATTATCATGTGATGATAATAGGTTTATCATGAGATGATAAAGTAATGTCAAATTAGGTGACATTGATGTTTTGCAAAGAACATAAAGAACTGTATAGTACAGAGCACGGACAGAACCTCTTCCACGAGCAAACATGATCAGCACTGAGACTCCATGAGTGTTAGACACCATGAGTGTTGGATCAAGAAAATGTAAACTAGATTATTGACTCTAGTGCAAGTGGGAGACTGTTGGGAATATGCGCTAGAGGCAATAATAAAATGGTTTATTAGCATATTCATGTTTATGATAATAGTTTATTATCCATGCTATAATTGTATTAACCGGAAACATAATACATGTGTGGAATATAAACAACCAGGTGTCCCTAGTAAGCCTCTACCGGACTAGTTCGTTAGTCAAGAGATGGTTAGAGTTTCCTAACCATGGACTTGTTATAGTCACTTGATAACGGAGTCATATCATTAGGAGTAATGATGTGATGGACAAGACCCAAATAATAAAGAGTTGCAATTGATCGTGTCACAACAGTTTTATTGCCAACACTTTTAGTATGCCAAGTATAGTTTCCTTAGACCATGAGATTATGTCACTCCCGTTTACCGGAGGAGTACTTTGTGGACATCAAACGTCACTTCGTAACTGGGTGATTATAAAGGTGGCTTTCAGGTATCTCCGATGGTATTTGTTGGGTGACATGAATCAAGACTGGGATTTGTCCTTCCTTGTGACGGAAAAGATATCTCTGGGCCCTCTCGGTAATATAGCATCAGAAAGGTTGCAACCATGTGATTAAGTGGTAATCACGGTGATCCTATATTATGGACGAGTAAAGAGAATTTGCCAGGTAACGAGATAGAACTAGATATGGAGATATCGACGATCAAATCTCGGGCAAATTAAATATCGGTGAGACAAAGGGAATCGTATATGAGATTAAGAATCTCTGGCATCGTGGTTCAATCGATAAAGAACTTCGTTGAATATGTAGGAGTCAATATGGGCATCCCGGTCCTGCTATTGATTATTGATATGATCATGTCTGCATGTTCTCGAACCCGTAGGGTCACACACTTAACGCTCCGATATAGCTAGGGTTTAGTGATGAGATAATTGATGGTATGAACGAATGGTGATTCGGAGTCTCGGATAGGATCCCGGACATCACGAGGAGTTCCGGAGTGGTCCGGAGAATAAGATTCATATATGGAAAGTAGTTTCCGGAGGTGTCGGAAAAGTTCCGAAATATTTCGGCAGAGTACCGGAAGGTTCTAGAAGCTTCTAGAGGAGTCTAGAAGTGGGGCCCACCTAATGTGTGGGGCCCACATGGACCAAAGGGGGTGCAGCAGCCCTTGGGCTGGCCGCACCACCCATAGGCCTATATGGGCCAAGTCGGCCAAGAGGCCCAAGAGGGGAGGGGACGCCCCAAACCCTAACTTGGGGGCCAAGCCCTAGGGCCAGCCGCACCCCTCCCCTTGCCGCCTATATAAGGGGGTGCTAGGGCAGGGCTGGCCGCACCAGAGCTGCTCCCTCCTGCCCTAGCCGCCACCCCCTCCCTTGGCCGCACCTCTCCCCCTTGCCGCGTCACCTTTCCCCGAAGGGCTGCCGCGCCATGCTCCTCCATCTCCACCTTGCCGCACCACCTCTCCTTGCTAGGGTTGCTGCGCCATGGTCCTCTCCCTCCTCGTGCTTGGCTAGGCGTAGCCATGCTCGTGGAGATCAACATCATCAACGCCACCACAACCGTTGTGGTGCCGAGATCCATCTAGCCATCTCCACCTTGCTTGCGGGATCAAGAAGGCGGAGATCTACATCGAGCCGTACGTGTGGATACCGCGGAGGTGCTACCCCTTGTGGCACTTCGTCGGATTGGACTTCGAGGAAATACATCTCCTCGCGACTAGATGAGTCTAGTTGCGGGGATCGACTAGCCAACCCCTGCACCGACAAAACGCGTTTGTTGATCTTCAAGGGTAAGAGATTGGATCTCATCTTCGCTACCTCCATCTAGTAGATCTAGATCCTTGGGGTTTATTCCGCTTGTTGCGTAGGAAAATTTTTGTTTTCTATGCTACGACCCCATCACTTATTTCTCCTTGTTTCGCCTTGTGGCATGCTGTAAAATATGTGCCAGACAACCAAGAACAAGAGGGTATTCTTGGGATCGAGCAATCTATATGTGGAAACAATACCTCTAGTACAGAGTATACAAAATTTCGGGACAACGCGTCGAGACGCGTCGCGCGAAAAGGGAGTTCTTTCATGGACTGCCAAATAATGGACCGGTGTTCACTAAAACGGTCATAACTTTGTCATACGGAGTCCGTTTTGACCGATAGGTACTCAAAATGCTCGCGACGAGCGAGCGAATCTAAAAAATACTCCGTTCTTATGCCTCGAGCACTATGGGACCCTCAAATTCGGCCTCCAAGCTGGACTTTTTGCCCTCGAAACTCAAAGAACATCATTTGCCGCAGCTTTTCAGACAATTTTCTGAACCCATAGACACTTCCTTTGGAAGAAAATTTGAGAGATTATGGTGAGTATCAACATTAGCCTGCTTGGCAAGGAGAACTGTTGCTTTCCACGCATGCTCGATGAATGGGCCAATCCCATTTGGTTTAAATTTAAGAAAATCCAGCGACTATACGCCTTATTTCTCCTTATTTCGCCCTGTGGAATGCCGTAAAATATGTGCCAGACAGCCAAGAACAAAAGGTTATATTCTTGGGATCGAGCAATCTATATGTGGAAACAATACCTCTAGTACAGAGTACACAAAATTTCGGGACAACGCGTCGAAACCCGTCACGCGAAAAGGGAGTTCTTTCATGGACTGCCAAATGATGGACCAGTGTTCAATAAAATGGTCATAACTTTGTCATACGAAGTCCGTTTTGACCGATAGGTACTCAAAATGCTCGCGACGAGCATGCGAATCCAATAAACACTCCCTTCTTATGGCCCGAGCCCTAGGGGACCCTCAAATTCGGCCTCTAAGCTGGACTTTTTGCCCTCGAAACTCAAAGAACATCATTCGCCGCAGCTTTTCAGACAAGTTTCTGAACCCATTGACACTTCCTTTGGAAGAAAATTTGAGAGATTATGGTGACTATAAATATTAGCCTACTTGGCAAGGAGAACCGTTGTTTTCCACGCATGCTCGATGAACGAGCCAATCCCATTTGGTTTTAAATTCAAGAAATCTAGCGACTATATGCCTTATTTCTCCTTATTTCGCCCTGTGGCATGTCGTAAATTATCAGCCAGATAGCCAAGAACAAGAGGGTATTCTTGGATTGAGCAATCTATATGTGGAAACAATACCTCTAGTACAAACTACACAAAATTCGGGACAACGCGTCGAAACGCGTCGCGCGAAAAGGGAGTTCTTTCATGGACTGCCAAATAATGGACCGGTGTTCACTAAAACGGTCATAACTTTGTGATACGAAGTCCGTTTTGACCGATAGGTACTCAAAATGCTGACGACGAGCATGCGAATCCAATAAATACTCCCTTCTTATGCCCCGAGCCCTAGGGGACCCTCAAATTCGGCCTCTAAGCTGGACTTTTTGCCATCGAACTCAAAAAACATCATTCGCCGCAGCTTTTCAGACAATTTTCTGAACACATAGACACTTCCTTTGGAAGAAAATTTAAGAGATTATGGTGAGTATAAACATTAACCTGCTTGGCAAGGAGAACCGTCTCTTCCCACGCATGCTCGATGAATGGGCCAATCCCATTTGCTTTTAAATTCAAGAAAATCTAGCGACTATGCGCCTTATTTGTCCTTGTTTCGCCCTGTGGCATGCTGTAAAATATGTGCCAGACAACCAAGAACAAGAGGGTATTCTTGGGATCGAGCAATCTATATGTGGAAACAATACCTCTAGTACAGAGTACACAAAATTTCGGGACAACGCATCGAGACGCGTCGCGCGAAAAGGGAGTTCTTTCATGGACTGCCAAATAATGGACCGGTGTTCACTAAAGCGGTCATAACTTTGTCATACGGAGTCCGTTTTGACCGATAGGTACTCAAAAATACTCCGTTCTTATGCCTCGAGCACTATGGGACCCTCAAATTCGGCCTCCAAGCTGGACTTTTTGCCCTCGAAACTCAAAGAACATCATTTGCCGCAGCTTTTCAGACAATTTTCTGAACCCATAGACACTTCCTTTGGAAGAAAATTTGAGAGATTATGGTGAGTATCAACATTAGCCTGCTTGGCAAGGAGAACTGTTTGCTTTCCACGCATGCTCGATGAATGGGCCAATCCCATTTGGTTTTAAATTTAAGAAAATCCAGCGACTATACGCCTTATTTGTCCTTATTTCGCCCTGTGGAATGCCGTAAAATATGTGCCAAACAGCCAAGAACAAAAGGTTATATTCTTGGGATCGAGCAATCTATATGTG
>QRDG01002357.1:9737-145029 GCA_012064385.1 Puccinellia tenuiflora
CAGATTAGGGTTAGGGTTACGTTCTAGACCTTGTAAACTTACCCGGATACGGATACCCGAGACCCAGCCTACTATAAAGGCTGGGAGGAGCCGCCGGGTAGAAGGACCTCGAGATTGTATCGCCCCCATAAGCCCTTACGGCGACATTGTAACACATAAAGAAACCAGCAAGAGAATACATATCGTTTTACCTCACCGGGGATCCGAACCCCGGCGATTTCCTGTGTTCCTTGTTAGCCGCCGGTGTCACCCACATCATGAAGTTCTCGATAAACCCAAGTCCCTCAAGGAGGGGCACTGCCGAGTTGATCCCTCGACAGCCATCCTCACCCAATCCCATCCGATGCCACCGCGTGACGCGTGTGCCCTACGCCGACGAACTTCAGGCGGAGGAGGTCTCCGCCATGTCAATGGAGAGGCCGAGGAGGGCCGGCGAGTACGCGCCCAACACGGAGGCCTTGGCGGCGAACGGCCGTCGCCGTCGCAAATCGGTGCAAGAGGACGAGGGCCTCTGGCTTTGGCGTTGGTTGCGGAGGTGAGGCCGGTGCACCCGGAGCCGGGGAAGCCAGGGGCGAGGCCGGTGGAGTCGCGGGCGGGGTCGGAGGCGCACCGGGTGCATCCTTGTCAATGCATCTCTCGCGGATGAAGCAGCCGCACAGCAAGGCAGAGGCGCAACACCTCCGTGTTCGTCCACCTCTGACGATTGGGGTAAGCGCGGCACCAACGGCAACGGGAGCGGATGGGACGGCGAGCGCCCTCTCAGTCCCCGCCGCCTCTCCCGGTACATCTCCCTCGCCGACCCCGCCTTCCTGCGCCTCCAATCGAGCCGCTGCGCGTGGAACCCTAGCTGCCCCTACTGTCCGTCGTCGAGGACAAACCAACCCAGCCTCGCGCGCCTCTCCTTATCCCCGACCCCCATCCTATCCGGATCGGCTGCCTCCGCTAATCACCGGTGCGGTACGGCTCTGGCGCTCGTCCACGAAGACGCCGACCGGTTCCTCTAGATGCGCCGTAGGCGCCACCATGGGGAAGCCGACCCGCTCTCGTCTGACGACCCCTCCGCCTCCACACACTGCTGGTCAGTACGATTCGTCCCTTGACCTCACGGCCTCCCTTCCTCTCATGCTGATTTTTTCTTATAGGCTCAAGTGTAGGCATATGCATGTGTAGTCCAGATTAATCGCAATAGAGGATCATGGACAATTGTGCACTGCGTGTGTAATACTACCACGGAATATAGCTCTGTTAGGTTATATCAAGTGTCGAGATGTTATGGCAAAGGAATTTTGATTGGTTAGCACTATGTGCAGCAATGTGCAATGACACCAACATTGCGCAGACACCATTTGTTGTGTCAGTGTGAGACAATACCCTGCCATCGACTTATCATGGTGTTTATAATTCTATATGCAAGCACAATTGATATTCGGAAGCCTACTACCTTTCAGTTTTAGTGATGGATTGTGATAGCTATGTTCTTGAGCCAGATTTTCTTTTGATTTAATCTTATTTCTATGTTTTGCCCTTGCAGATGGAGCTTCAGACTGTATCATGGTATCAATTTCTTCCTGTTGAACCAGATTATAGTGCTACTTCTAGGGGAAGGTGTTACTTATACCCCTCATATGATATTTTTATGATCCTTGGTAGTTGCTTTTTGTCACTCGTTATGTTTTTATCACTCGTTATGTACATGGACAAACTCCTTTGTTGGTCCGTGGGATCCATCTCAAGGAGAGCATAACCCTGGTAATAGTTTTCTGCGGTGTGCACTGCCTACATGCAACTTCTTTTCCACCTATGTCTAGACTAAGCTTATTATTATAACAAAATTGTGTAATGTCACATGAGAAGATCAAACTCTGCTTGTTTCTTTTTGGCCGTCACTCGTCAGTGCCTGCAATGACCCACCTAGCAGTAGCCAAATTAAGAGGTTCATTCTACTTGATATACTTTGTTGCATGGAGTCCCAGGCTAAGTGCTTATTTATTTGCTTGTTTGTACTGCTTATACTGTTTCACAGTTGCTTCAAGTGGTTTATGGGTGGCTCTAGGCAACTTGGAAGAGGTTGCAGCTGCACTATGTCTGGCCTTCAGAAATTCTTTTGAGAGGTTTCACTATTTTTGGTTTTTCCTGTTATAGTATGAATATGTAACTTCTAATTGTCTCATTGAACTATAAATTTCAAGCAACTGATGAAATGAATCTGATAACGTTTCACACATTACAAGATATGCTGGCTGTTGCCAAAATTGTGCACTAAAATAGATAGTATATGTGATATTGAGATATAGTGAAGTCTACCATTTTTTCCTTGCTTGAAGAGGTTCCTGCTCAACTAGTGATAAATGAGAATTAGAGTGCAGCTTGCAGTGATTCATATCCTGTGACATTTTATAGATACATGTGGAGATGAATTAGTATTCTGACATTTCTTTATTTCTAGATATTGTATAATGAATTAGTATACTTTGGTTATCTGTCTTGTAATTTACTGCCTTTGCGACTTAGGTTTCCAGAAGGCTACCTTCGTACTTGTAACAATTGGCAGTTATTTCTCTCACTTAGATCACCAGTTCACTGCCTTTCATGCATAACTCATCTTGGTACATTTGTGCTATCTAAGATTTCTGTCCACGGATCAGGCTTCAATCTCTGCTCGAAAAACAATATATTTTTTAATTTAAGTGCAGACATACTAGCATGTGGTTCATCTGAGATTATGCAATCGTCTGTGTCCACATGATTCTGCGTTATATCCATGTGTTCATGTGTTCCATCATTAGTTTGTGCATTTCTCTCTAGAAGTAGTAGTTGGCCTTGGGAGTCTCGTGTCCTGTGTAAGGAAACAAGATCTTCAGTTGTTTTCATTTGTTAAAAGCAGTGTTCATTTGATTGATTGAAGTTGTTGTCTTAGTTATTGATATTGAAGTTCTGATGTTTCATGCAGACGAGGCGGTAACCTGTGTGTAAATCATGCAGACTATGTGTTTCTGCTTTATGCTTGTATAGTGCAAATAATCCAATTTGTCTAATGCGAGATAAGGCACTAACACATCTCTGTAATTGACGAACATGTTAAGTACGAGTACAGCCTACCTTGTCCAATTTTCTTTGTTAACTATTGAGTTCTTATTACCATGGTTAGCCCAACTAATCCTGAGTACCTATATTTCTAATCCAGGGAATGATGCATAGAGATGTGAAACCTGTAAACCTCTACTTTTCTCGTGACCAGACAAGGGATTTCTTATTGACTTCAACTTGACAAATGTTAGTGTGTGTACTTATCTCCCAACTTTTTATTGTGTAAGTACTTATCTCCCAGCTTGTTGCTTATGTTCATTTTCTTTGATGATTCTTTCCAATTTTGCGTTCTTATATGATGATTTATGGTGCAGTTCAACTCATTGATTGTGTTGGCTTGCCCTGTTTTAGGCTTCAGAACATTGAATATACTTTACAATATTTTATTTGGTGACCGTTCCATGATTTCTTTCGCACTTTGGCACATTTTGTACTATGCGAACATCTTATTTCTAGAAAAACTTGTGAGTTTTTCATGATAGAATGATAGATAGATTGTTGAGGAACTTGCTCTGCTTTCATTATGGTTTTATGGCTGTTTAAAGCTATGATGTGACTGATAAAAAACGAGGATGTTAGGTGTGCTATGATGCAAGTTTATGATGATAGGCGTGCTATGCATAACAAATATTGCTCATAGATGTGCACTGTTTCAATCAGGATGTCATATCTTTACATGATGTGTTTGAATTACAATAAAAGATGGTCCCTGTAGTAGTTCTGTTCTTATATCACCACAGTGAAAATTCTTCAACATATTTAAGGACTTGAATTTATCTGTGTAGTCATCTTATGGGTAGAAGGATGGGTCAAAGAGTGTTGCTCTTTTGTTGATGTTGAGCTGAGTGGCAAATTACATTGTAGGTAACTTTCCTACTCATATGCTACATCAACAAACAGTCAAACACATGTGCCATCCTTTTGTCTGTACATCAAAGATCTGAGCTATATATGGTCCTCATTGGTCTTCATGTATTATCAGCTGCCTTTTTATGAAATGCAAGTTGTAAAAAATAAATAGGGAAATACAAATTAGGATGCTAGTTCTGAATTTTCACAGATCTTAAACCAATAGAGTAATATGTTATCCGGAGTAGTCAAAGCTAGTCGTCAGTACAGAGGCGCGTGGCCGTGGACTCACCGGATCGTCAGTCATGAATTACGATGTACCATGTCGAGTGTCTCGTCGACAAGCTAGGTAAAATCATAATCCAAAGCACCCATAATTGTTTCTGTGTGAAATTGATTCTTGTTTTCCCCGTGTGACCTACTACCTTGTTGTGTTGCTTACCTGGTTCATAAATACATAGATTCATTGCTGGTATCTAGTTAGTGCTATTCTCAGATTTTGGACTGGTTGTATATGTTACACATACACACATACTGATTCAGATTTCGCGCTGCTTGCATTATGGTTTTACGGCTGTTTAAACTTTAAAGCTATGATGTAGGTTGTTGTTTGTGCTTGAATTTATACTATATGGCTGGTGGATGTGTCGGTGGTTTTGCACAAAGTCTTATCTCCTGATTGTGTTGAAATAAAGATGGCCATTTGCACAAGCTTCCTGTATTATACCATCCATCATAGAAACCAGTGATCTGTACTATACCTTTGCACCTTGCTTGCTGCATGAGGGCCATTCGTAATTTCTTTATGTCTGACATTTTCAGGGAGGAAGTAAGGGCGTAAGGCAATGAAAGGACATTCTTCTGTACCAAAGTTGCGGTTCCTATGATTAGAGACCAAGCGAGTTCCTGCTGGGTTGAGTTGGTTCTTTTCCAGCTTCATTGCTTGCTTGTGCAAGCCATTTAACTAATGGTGGTGTTTTGAAGATTTGTTTTCTTTGTCTAGCTGATGGATAGCATCATGTGCTTAGATATGGTTTCTTATAGATAGCATCCCGTTGAATGGGTTGTAGATACTATATTCTTATTTATATCTATACATTAAGGAATGTCTTAGAGTTTTTGTTGTTTTGAGTATGTTTGAGTTATGACACCTAGCTGCAATTTAGAATGATGTATTATTCAGATATTTTGGTTCATACATCTTACACCATGGTTTCAGTTTGTAATTGACCAAGTTAGAACTCTTCTTTAATAATGCTTGTAAATATGTGAATTATAAAGTTTCTGTATTGTGTGCTTGAACTTATGTTTAAGGGTGGCTAGTAAAATAAATTGGAGAATTGTGCAATTATATGCCTGACAGTGCCTCAAATTGCAATTAGAGGCACTATCCAATAGTGCCTCAAATGGTTACTATTGGAGGCACTATCCAATAGTGCCTCAAATTGCAATTAGAGGCACTATCCAATAGTGCCTCAAATGGTTACTATTGGAGGCACTATCCAATAGTGCCTCAAGTTTGAATTAGAGGCACTATCCAATAGTGCCTCAAATTGTAATTGGTGGCACTAATGAAAGTGTTGGTAAATACAAATGGAGGCACTATTCAAACTGATGGCAATTACAAATTGAGGCACTATTCAAAAGTGCCTCAAAATATAATTCCCTACACGATCAAATCCAACACATTGAAAAGTGCCTCCAAAACTATTTAGAGGCAGTTTTAGAAGAATTTGAGGCACTTTCAACTGCCTCTAATTTTAGGATGTGATGTAGTGTCGGAGGTAAATTAAGAAAGGCCGCAGCCAAAAACCCTCTTTTCTCTCTCTCCTTCCTCGATCAACACTCCCTATCGTGTAAGATCCAAAGCATTTCGGTGTGGTTCCTCTGCTCCCGGGTTCTGCTTTGCCTGTTGTTTGTGTTCTTGATGGCCATCGATCTCCATCGTTCTGTGTTTTTTGCTTCGTGTTCTTGTTCTCCTCTCCCTGTCTGCTTGAAGCCTGTAATGCGAAGTCTTTGCGCGTCGCTGAGGTCCGGAACCCACACCGCGTCTCTCGCGCAATTTCCCCCTTGATTCTTTCTTTTTCTTCCTTTTGCCTATATCGTTGTACCTTCATTCATTAAAAAGGAAGAGGGATTTTACCCTAACTTTCTCCACGCGCTTTCTTATACTGCGACGACTCCGAAGTCTAGTCGTCTTCTCGGTCTCTATCCACTGAAAGTTCCTGATGATTATAAAACTTAGAAGACTTTGGGCGATGGAGTGATTTCGTAGGAAATTTTACGCTTTGGACAGCACCAATAATGAATGAATCTTTTTTTTTTAACTTAATGATGAATGAATCTAGTCTTCATTTTCTCTGTTGATTTTTCTGTATCTGTACTTCTAGTTGGAATGGAGTATGGTCATGGATTCGTCTGCCAATTGCACATCAATGCATTCGAAATTTGGAACAAATCAGTTGCAGTCTTTAGTATATTGTTATTGTCTAATCTAACTGTTCTGTACGCGGTTGAGAGTGATTAATATGTTTATAAGTTATCTCAAACCTGCAAGTGGGTGATTAGTGAATGCTTAGGATGACGGATGCACTCCTTGATTGGTGGATATAGATAACAACGCGATAATTGAGCAGGCTGTAGACCCGTAGTGCGACCATGTGCTTATAAGACGCATTGCCTGCATCGTAAAGATCCACCCTGTTTGTCATTTGGCCCTAACCTTCTACCAGCTGACTAGCTGAGCATTCTCTTCAGGCATGTCGTGTTGCATTCTTCTATTGCTTGCTCTGTATTAAACATGTTCTCAAAGAATTACTTCAAGATTTGATATTGTTTTGTATGGCGTTGTTAATTTTGTTAGAATTGTTAGTTCTTTTCGCTGTCCTGTTTTTGTGCAGTTCTACATGAGGCTCTTATAGTGATATGTTAATCTTTGAAGCCTTGGCATATAACCACTGTAAACATATTTTTGATTACTTACTCGACCTTATGATGCATCAAATATTCAGGTACTACCAGAAGCGATCTGAAGCCCGCAGCCATGGGCAATTTGTTGTGCTGCGTTCAAGTTGATCAGTCAACCGTGGCCATCAGAGAGCAGTTTGGGAAGTTCGATAGTGTGCTTGAGCCAGGATGCCACTGCCTGCCTTGGATGGTTGGGAAGCGTGTAGCTGGCCATCTCACACTCAGGTTGCAGCAACTGGATGTGCGCTGTGAGACAAAGACAAAGGTTCATCCTAAACACCCAGTTTAAAGGATGCCTAGCTGTGTTTTTCTAACAAAACGATGCTATCATTTTGTCTCGGCAATAGTTTTAAAGCCTAAAATTGTACTGCAGTAGTTCTTTGTGGATCGTAAATCGCATTTATATTTCAAGACATATTGTTTTTCCTGTTACCTTCAATAAAGTTAACTTCTCTGTAACTTAAAAATAAATTATGTTGACTAGTCATTAACCCGTGCAACTGCACGGCCTAGAGCACTTGTTTTAGCACATGACAAATCCACACTAACATACATGATTAAGAAAAGTTCAAAATAACATCCAGAGTCAATTGATTGGTTTTTAGTTTCTTTTTGGGCAAATTTGGTCATTTTTTCGAAGTTTGAGTATACCTGACAGCATAGTCATTCGTTAATACCTATACATGAAAAACTGAAACTACAATGTACGTCTTAACAGCTACAAAGGGTTAAAAAATATTATTTAAATGTTCAAGCAATACTTAGCTAGTAACAAATTAAAATCTCCCATAGGACAAAATGACGCCAGCCTGGTTTGATCCCTAGGGGGCGCACTGGTCTCCTGCTCTTTTATAAAAATTAAGCCAAGGGTTCCTCCCTTTCGTCTCGTTGTTTTTGATCGGACAAATTGACATCAGATTAGCATCAAAGTTATCTATGCCATCACCGTTGGTTTTCGTTAAACTATCATAATTATATCTCTTGTACGCCCCAACAAAGCTCCATTCCGCTAAGTGCGTCTTTTTTGTAGTAGTGCTTTATTTTTCAGATCAAGTTTTTTATCTCTCACAAATATAGAAAGTAAAATACCCTTAGGACTGATAAATCATATCTTATGCCCTGCATGATATAATTGTTCAAATTGTGCACGTGAGAAACCATTGTACTTATTGGGAGGGATACTAACTTATGTAAATGCTTGTGTTAGCACATTTCATCAGGCTTTCTTACTGAATATAATTCTTCAAGTTTTTCAGTTTATTGAGAGGTTCGAACATTTGGACATGTAGGAATAATTCCGTTTTCAAGAAAAGCATCCCAAATAGGATCAGATGGAAAATGTTTCAAATGTAAGTCTTGGGTTGCCTAAAGCTAACACTAATTTAGAGATGATCCTTAGCTATCACAGATTTGATGAGTGCAGCTTAATTAATGGAATTGGTTTTCTTTTGCAAACCATGTAATATTACATTGTTTTTTTACTATAATTATGTAGGATCTCATATACTACAAAATTACTTGCAGGTGATTACTGAACAAAGGATGCACTTAGCAGTAAAGCTTGGCATCTTTGCCACCATAGTGACTAAGTTGAACATTGCCTGGTTCAAAAAGTTGTATCAGATCTACCAATGTTATTCAGTCTTTCTATGTAGTATAGAACTTCGGCATACCTGCAGGCTGCATTGATGAATGTGAATTACTGCTCAAAAATAACTACAGGCTCCGAAAAAAGGGAAGAAGTGTAATTTCGTTTCAGAAAGCTACAAAACTTGTAATCCATTGCGATGATGAAACAGCTCATCAAATCTGTAAAGGAAATCAAACATTTAACTCTAATAAAATTTAATTTCCGTTAACCCCCTTACTTACCTGTTGATGGTGTAGCTTTTCCAGAGGCGTAATATGCTGAAGACCAGCAAACGATGTTAACTCCACTCAACCCAATCTGCTCAATTAGGTCCATGCAGAAAAGACATTAAGTAATAACTATTTTCTCAGGTTAGATGCATAATATGTATATATGTATATACTTGATTTTCAGGAAAATGCATCTAGGAACTGGTGCTTACTACTATTTTTAGTAAAACTGCAGTATTACATTACCCTACGATTTTTTTCCGAATTGTGTACGTGAAGTAGCCAAGAAATCAGTTGCTAAATTATTTTTGAAACCTGCACATCAAAGTTGTCAGACAATCAAGATACAATGTCCCATTAACTGTACCACTTCATCCACTAATTCCCCTGCTCATAAACGTAAATATGACCCCCAGGCTCCAACATTGACAAATTGTGATGCAATCCTGCAAAAGTAATTAAGCAAAGATGCTTATTCAGCTTCTACCAACAGCTACACTAATAATTGACTATCAGTCCGAGTGCACCGTGAACAAAGAACACTGTCTACAGTTGCAGCTTCCAACACGCCATGTCCTATTCACCAAAAAAACAAATTTTCCTCCATGCCCATCGACAGCATCGAACTGTGATGCAGCATACACTGTCTGTGCCGGCCGGCCGGCCTTCAACCCGCAAGCCTGCAAACCCAACGACATGCAGACCAGAGAGAGATAGCTGGCAAGGAGTAGGACGATGAGGAGCAGCGCTAGGGTTCTCTCCAAGCTGCATTGGTGCTTTGGTGAAGGAGCGGCGGAACCAACGATTCAGCTCTGGAGCTTAACATGGAAAACTTGCATAAGATCCGTGCGTATACGGGTTGGACTCCAGATTCTAACCATCTGTTTTTTTTTTGCATGTGCGACCTCAAATTACGTCCAGGCACGGTTTCCTAGGGCGATTTATTTTTTGGTGGATGCACGATTGCATGTTTGACAATCGTGGTAGATTATTTTTGTAGCGCCCGACATGTCTTTGTTCACCACGGTTGATCTAACCGCAAAAAAGTTCAGCCTCGTGTCTACGTAACAGATTATGTTACATTAAAAATCACCACACCCCAGATTAATCATAGCCATATATTTTAGATCTAATAGCCTTAATTAATTATAATGATGTGGATTAACGGGGTGTCTTCTACGGTGCCTCCAATTAGTAAATATATATATATATATATATATATATATATATAAGATATAAGATATAAGATAGTAAGTTGCTTCCTTCAGTTTCCAGATTTGAGCAGTTTGGCTTGCCATCTGGATACAGTTCAGTTCTAGAAGGACTACCACATTAGATTAAGAAACTTTTCTGTATAACCATACTTTCTAAGTTACTAATCCTTATTCACCCTAGTCAAGTATCTGAAAGGTCACAGTGCCATTGATATTGCGTTCTATATTTTTCTTCTCCTATTGAGAATTGTCGTGATGTTGCTGACATCTGATTTTCTGCAGGACAATGTGTTTGTCACTGTTGTTGCATCTATTCAGTACCGACCACTGGCTGGCAAAGAAAGCGATGCATTCTACAAATTGTCCAACACAAGGTCCCAGATCCAGGCCTATGTATTTGACGGTATGCTGTTTGAGTTGCTAGTTTCCAAGTGTTCATTTTAATATATATTCATCTAAACTATAAAATTGCAATAGGACGTGATGGTTCATGGTATGTCACCACAATTGCCCCTTATGTTGAAAAAAATTACCCACCTGCCACCGGTAAGTCACATACCGTTTCGTGTATTTTTTCCCTGTCCACAGACCACGGTTGAGTCTCACCACGGTTCGTAACAGGCAAATCACTCCGACCTCCTCCCGTGGGGTCCCGCCTCCACTGCCACTTCCGCCCCGCTCCCCACCCCACCCGCCATCCGACCAGCCACGTACCTGGATATCCGCGCAGCCGGAATCCCGACCACCGAGCTGAGCGCGTCCTCCTGGTCGGACGACCTCCAACTTGAGGTTCGTCCTCCTCTAGCAAGAGCATCGGTGTCCTCCAGTACCGAGCTCGTCGACTCGTTTTCTCCCTCCCCCGTGCCCTCATCTCTCTCTCCCGTGCTCACCCGGCCGCCGCGCACTGCGGTCAGCCCAGCAGACACAACCCCAGTGCTACTTTGAGCAGAGGTTGCTGGCCTTCCCTTGGATGCGCACGACGTGGGCTGCACAGGAGTACGAGATTACTTGTGCCAGCTCGACCATGGTGACAGGGATGAGAGATAGGGTGGCCTCGGTGGAGCATGGTAATGGGATAGGGATAGGACGAGCACGGTCATGGGGACAGGGTAGATCTCCGCCGAGAGATGGGGAGGGTTGCTATTACGGGAAGAAGACGAATTATGCTTCCAAATCCAGGGCGCCGTGCAACCTCCTCTTGTCCTCCTTGGATGAGTGGACGACGATCTCCGGATTTGATCTCAGGAATAGGTTTCAGATTTGATCTTCGGAAAAAAATGATTCGGTAGTTTTGCTTTAGAATTTGGTGGTGAGTTTCAGTTGGGAGGAAGAAGATAAGGTACGGAAGTAGGCATAGGACGTGGGGATGCTCTCGACGGGCGGAGAGGTGGCCAGTGGGTTCTGTGCGAGTTCAGAGTTTGGAGAAGTGGGGTAGCATGCACCTCCTAGCCTAGCCACCGAAACCTCTCCCGTGCAAACTGCGCCAACGACCACCAAAATCGACAACTCATCTTCACTGAATCAATCTACAAATTGCGTGGATGGGCTCAAATCCTGCACGTATGTTATGTCGATGGCGTCAGACAAGAAGACAAGCATGCACATGGCCCAGAGCCTGGGACTGGTCACTAGTGTACTGGTATGTAATTAACACGCATCTACTAAGGCCAATTTAAAGCAAGATCCTGTCAATAATTCTACAATCTTTTAACCAACCATATATTGCGAAGTTTTTCCTATGCGTAAGATCATCTTCACCGGGGGCGACTAAATTGTGTCCGTACCCTCAATCGGAGCCCCATTTGGGGTGCCAGACACTTATCCGGCGTTTTTTTCGGCCTTCCACACCGGCACCCCCAAACGAAATCCTCAAAAACAAAATTCATCTAATCACCATTCAAAATATATATTTTTCAACGCGTCCGGACGCAAAAAGTCCGCCAATAGTTTCACCGGTCAACACAGACACGGCTAATATGAATGACTATTTTGTTGTGCACAGACGATGACGGCTTGGCTTACACCCATCCCAACCTTTAGCGTGGAAATTATCATTCTCTTCCTCCTCCTGGCTCGATGAAACTGTTATGGGAAGAGAGACCCGCCTGATCCCACGTTGCCACTAGAGCGACCAGGAGGTGGCAACCACGATGATCTAGAAATCAGACTAGCTAAACAGACTACAAGATTGTTATCATGGTGAGGTTCTCATACATGTAACACATTTAACATGTCTCAGCTCTGTGCGGCCGGTTTTTCTCCCGTTGCGTATCCACTAATTTGCGGGTTTGCTTATATCAACAGTGATCAGGGCAAGTGTTCCAAAGCTTCTCTTGGATGATGCTTTTGAGCAAAAGAATGACATAGCAAAGGCTGTGGAGGATGAACTTGAAAAGGCTATGTCAGCCTATGGCTTTGAGATCGTGCAGACACTCATCGTTGACATTGAGCCAGACGAGCATGTCAAGCGAGCAATGAATGAGATCAATGCCGGTAATTTTCTAAGCTCTGAGATGATCAAAACCTAACACAAAGTACCTACTTCTAGCCTCCAGCATATACTGACATTGCTTGTACGTTTTGCAGCTGCAAGGATGAGGGTGGCTGCGAACGAGAAGGCGGAGGCTGAGAAGATCGTTCAGATCAAGCGCGCCGAGGGCGAAGCGGAAGCCAAGTACCTGTCAGGCCTCGGCATTGCCCGCCAGCGCCAGGCGATCGTGGACGGCCTGAGGGACAGCGTCCTGGGCTTCTCTGTCAACGTGCCTGGCACCACCGCCAAGGACGTGATGGACATGGTGCTGATCACACAGTACTTCGACACCATGAAGGAGATCGGCGCCTCCTCCAAGTCCTCATCGGTGTTCATCCCCCATGGCCCTGGCGCGGTGCGCGACATTGCCACGCAGATCCGTGACGGGCTTCTTCAGGGTCAATCTGCCGCTCAACACTAGTTTGGCTTCCCGGGAATGAACGGTGGTTTGTGGTCTCCTAGCAACATTATATGCCTACTTTATTATGGCTTGTCTGGAACTATGCGTGGGTTGTGGCATGAAGTACTTTAAATTGATGCGTGGAAGCAAAACATTTGTTAACCTCTTGGGGATTCAGTTTGATATCTGCACATTATGAAATGGTGGTGATTAACTTATCTATGCTTCTTCCTCACTTTTTTGCCTTATGGTCTTTCCCATATTTTCAACTCAAATTCAGTCATTAAATGATTGCATGCAGCGACATATGTTGGGCCATGTCCCTCCACGTGGAGGTGTGTTGGCAGCCCAACTTTAGCCAGGAAGTCCAACACATGTGAGCCGTTTATCGTTGTATACATCCAACGGTTGAGCTGCCTCCTTGAGAGGTAGAAAAGGAAAACCCTAGCCACTCTTGGTGTGTGGCAATCAAGTGAGAGAAGCCAGAACATGGCTGCTGCTGTGAGAGAGTGAGAGAACATGCGAGAACACCACAACCTAGTGAGAAGAGAGGAAAAAGGAGAGGTGTTTTCTGTCAGGATTTGGTGCATCTGACCGGTCTGCCTTCAAGCCGGTGATTGGAGAGTCAAACGTGCTTGGATCGACTCCAGACTTGGTGAGCTCGTTCCTTACTTTGAGTACTTCGATCTGGATAGCTGGTTTGAGATTTTGGTCAGAGGAGCATCAGATTTGAAATAGGTATTGGCAGTTCGGACTGCTGCAGTTTCAGCACAAAACAGTTTTGGTAGAAGAACAATTTGGGCAGGCAAACGGTGTCCGATTGAGCTCATCTTTGGTGGGTATGTTAGGAACACATATGTCTGTTTGTCTACCGAGTTTGGTGCGGTTTGGATCTGCGCTTTAAGAGCAGTTTGCTGATTACCGAAGAGGACAAAATCTGTGATACTCTGCTTTGCTGAAATCTTGCCTCTTGTGGTTGTTGTTGTTGTTGCCGGTGGGCAACGAGCTGGTGTGTGTTGTAATCTCCAGAGGTTCTGGAAAAGACTCTTACTCATAGTGAAGCTTGCGCGGACCGGTTGGTCCATAGCCGTGGTTTTTCCTCCTCATGTTGGGGAGGTTTTCCACGTAAATCCTTGTGTCACCTGTGCATGTGATTGTGTTTATTTTTCCGCTGCATATTGTTGTTGGTTGAACCTATGAAGTTCATTGCAGGCTGGGAGTCTGTTGGAGTTGTCTATTTTCTCCCCCGTACCTCCCAATAAAGTGGTATCAGAGGTGAGGTTCAGTTTGTACTCAAGTTTCAGAGCAAGGTTTGTTTTGGGCTGAGTGCAATTTGCTTATGTTGAAAGATGGAAGTGAATACCAACAGAATGATATCATTGAATGGTACAAATTATCAAGCTTGGAAGAGCAAGATGAAGGACTTGTTGTATGTGAAAGAATACTGGAAGTCGGTGTTCTCCACTGAGATGCCCGAGGACATGAAAGAAGATGTTTGGGAGGTACTTCATCTCCAAGTTTGTGGGTTCATTCGGCAATGGGTCGACGACAATGTTTTGAACCATATCATTGATGAGACACATGCATGCACTACTAGGGAAAGGCCTATTAGTGGCGCACCTTTTTGGAATTCTGTGGCGCATCTTGGAAAAAGTGGGATGCGCCACAGAATTCTCGCCACTAAATTATATTTCTGTGGCGCATGCCGGTGGTGCGCCACAGAAATGTCAAGATTCTGTGGCGCATCCCACTACCGTGCGGCACAGAAATATTTCAGTGGCACATCCCACTACCGTGCGCCATAGATATTTTTTTTTGAATTTCAAAAAAAAGGGCGGCTGGATCTAGATCTGGCCGCCGGAATTTCGCCTTAATTTTGTCGGAGCTCGTCGGAGGCCGTGTTGCCGTGGGTGGAGGATGGGGGTCGCCGAAGATAGTGGAGGAGGAGAAGGATGTCGCCGGAGGAGGTCGCCAGGGTGGAGAAGGAGGTCGCCGGAGGTGGAGGTCGCCGGAGGTGGAGGTGGAGGAGGAGGAGGAGGAGGTTGCCGGGGTGGTGGAGGGGGTCACCAGGATGGAGGAGGAGGTCGCCGGGGTGGTGGAGGAGGTCGCCGGGGTGGAGGAGGAGGTCGCCGGGGTGGTGGTGGTGGAGGAGGTCGCCGGAGGTGGAGGAGGTGGAGGAGGAGGAGGAGGAGGAGGAGGAGGAGAGAAGATGTGGAGGAGAGGAGAGGAGGAGGAGGAGGGGAGAAGATGTGGAGGAGAGGAGAAGGAGGAGGGAGGAGAAGGGGAGAGGAGAAGTGGAGGAGAAGGGGAGAGGAGAAGTGGATGAGAGAAGGAGAGAAGGGGAGAGGAGAAATGGAGGGAGAAGGGGGCGCGTGCCGGCGGGATTCAAAATTTGAATCCCACAATTCTGTGGCGCATGGGCTACATATGCGCCACAGAATTGTCTTTTTTATTTTTTTATTTTTTTATTTTGCTGGAAAAATTCTTCTGTTGGGCATAACTTTTTTTTCGTTTGGAATTTTGAGAATCTGAAAAAAGTCCAACCGGGTAAACCCTGTGAGGGCGGTTCCGAAATTTTCTCTAGTTTTTTTTAAGGTATTAAACGCATTTTTTCGACGTCGTATGCAAAAGTTATGGCCGTTTTAATATTTTTTCACCTACTTTTGGAAAAAAAAAGTCAAAATGTGTATTTTTTATTTTTCCTAACAACTAGACCCAAAACCTTTCCTACATCTAAAAGGATTTTGTTTTTTGAATTTTTTATCATTTTCTTTCACTTCGTGCAAAACTGAAAAGGCGATCCACGGGGGGTGGGGGGGTGGGGGTGGGGTGTGGGATCTGTTTTGAAGAATTCTGTGGCGCATGTTGGATGCCACCGAATTGTGTCTTTCTGTGGCGCATCTAGCTATATGCGCCACAGAAAGACATATTTCTGTGGCGCATGTTGGATGTGCGCCACAGAAATGTGGCTTTCTGTGGCGCATCTAGCTATATGCGCCACAGAAAGACATATTTCTGTGGCGCATTCGGTTCTTGTGCGCCACAAAAATATTTTCTATGGCGCATGGCTGTTTGGTGCGCCACAGAATGTGGTTCCACCTATAGCTAGTTTCCTAATAGTGACGCACCTTATAGCAGAAATTGGAGGAGCTATATGCTCGCAAAGAAGGTACCAACAAGATGTTCCTGATCAAGAAATTGATGCTTTTGAGGTACAAAGAAGGAACTCCAATTGCAGATCATGCAAATGAATTTCAGGGCATTATAAATCAGCTATCTTCAATGAGAATCACATTTGAAGATGAAGTGAGAGCTTTGCTGCTACTTGGCTCATTACCGGACACCTGGGAGACCTTTAAGGTCACCGTTTGCAATTCAGCACCTAATGGAGTTGTCACTTGGAACCTTGTGAAGACCAAGGTACTAAATGAAGAGTTCAGAAAAATTGCTGACAAGGACAGTTCTTCTTCACACTCAGAAGTGTTAGTGACTCAGTCACGGGGGAGAAGCAAGAGCAGAAGTCCGAGTGAAGGGGCTGAAAGAAGTAGAAGCAAATCAAAAGGCAAAGGAAAGTATGCTGATTTCGTGTGTCATCACTGCCATGAGAAGGGCCACATCAAGTGGCATTGTGACGAATGGAAGAAAGACAAAAGAAAAAAAAAAAGCAAGTTCAGAAACAGCCGGACAGTGACAGTGATAGTGAGGGCCGGATTACTGTAGTTGACGAGATCATGTCTCTCATGCATGAAGAACATGATGGCAGTTTTGGTTCTACTATTGAGGAGAAGATCACTGTTGTTTCTGATGAGACCATCAACCTTGCAGATGGTGATGAGATGACTTGGATTCCGGACAGCGGTGCTACCATACATGCTACATCTCGTAGAGAGTTCTTCACAAACTATACAGCTGGTGATTTTGGTGTTGTGAAGATGGGAAACAATGATAGAGCACAAATCATTGGAAGAGGAGATGTGCACTTGGAGACTGAAAATGGTACCACACTAGTCCTCAAGTCGGTGAGGCATGTTGAGGCACTTCGTCTCAACATTATCTCGGTTGGGTTGCTTGATAAAGATGGGTACTTGAGCAGATTTGGAAATGCACAGTACAAGCTCACTAAAGGAAACCTGATTGTTGCTAGAGGTAACATGGTTTCAGTTTTGTATCATGTTCATGCTAAGCTTTCTGCTGCTTGTGTCAATGCATTGCAGAAAGAAGACACATGTGCTTTGTGGCACAAGAGGCTTGGGCACATGAGTGAGAAGGGAATGATGGTGCTAGTGAAGAAAAATTTGTTGAAAGGTGTTCACATCAAGAAATGTTCAGATTGCCTAGCGGGGAAGCAACACAGAGTTGCATTCAAGAGTCAACCTCCTCACAAGAAGCCCGAGGTGTTGGACTTGATACATTCCGATGTTTGTAAAATGTCGGTGAGGTCAATGGGTGGAGCAAAGTACTTTGTCAGATTTATTGATGACTTTTCCAGGAAGGTTTGGGTCTATGTTTTGAGGACCAAGATCAAGTATAGATGTATCGATAATATAATTTTGAACTAATCGAAAAACAAGTAAACTGTCGGCTAGGCGTACCTCTTTGAAGATGCTGGGAGAACTCGGTAGTGGCACAAAAGGAACAATGCTTTGCCCCGTCTCTGGATAGCTCTCCAACGCTTCGACTTCCTCTTCTGGATCCCGTGTCGCGTCTCCTGTACGCTCTTCATTAACCGAACATTGTCCGGCTTCATCATCTTTGGCACGGAACTCGCAGGTAGCAGGTATGCTCCCTCACATCCAGAAAAGTCGAACACGGCCGACTCGCACCGTTCACCGTGCTCCGGCTTGACGAATTCTTGCTCTGCCAGCTTAATGGACTCGGCATTACCCGAACTGTCGGGTTCGGCTTCCACTAAGCCGGCAGTGACTGCCGGGCCGATCTTCCGTTGTTGATTAGACTCGGCACCTGTACTGTCCAACTCGTCCTGTGCCAACTTGTCCTGACTAGTCGAGTCAACCTCCTCCTGGCTGGCTCGCAGAGATTTGTCTTCTTGCTTTGGTAACACAGAGCATTCAGCATGATTGTTGCATGGGGAATCAGACCTAGCAATATTTCCCTCGAGCTTTGCATAAAACATATGTAAGTCCTCCTCCTCACGCTTCTTCTTGAGTTCTTCAAACTCCTCTCTGCGCTTCCTTCTGATAACTTTATAGCCTTGAAGCTGTTCGTCAGATAATTGTTCCCAAGTTGGCGTAGTGAAGTCACCAGTGTTTGCTGCTGCATCTCTAGTGTCTGGCTTACCGGATTTATCCGAGTTAGTTGACTCGGCTGCAACCGACGTAGTTGAGCCGGTCGTACTGGCCGAATCAACATTTTCTCGTTGTCTGGCTTGAAGCGTTTCACCTTCTGTAGTGCGTGCAGGAGTTAATCCGATTTCTTCTTTAAGCTCCTTTTCCAACTGTTCACGCTTCTTTATATATGCCTCAAAATCTCTCCGGTACTTGGCCTTCAATTCATCACTGAATTGCCCCCCGAGTCCATCGAAATATTTCGGCTGTGGTGCGCCTAAATTTTGCAGTGGTGAGTGGGAGGTACTATTAGCCGTAATAACCTGAGTCGGCACCTGTACTTCGGTAGAATCTCCATATAACCGGCCACGACCTTGAGGGTAAGACGATTCATGAAAACCACTAGATGCATATGGCACCGAGTAATTAATTCCATGAGGCGATGTGTATGTCGGCTGAGAATAACCGGCCACATAGCTCGTAGAACCATAGCCGATTCCCTCATCCGATGAATAAAATCGCGATACATCCTCTGGCCTATGAAGTATCCCGTGATGATCAACCGAGTACTCTACGTTATTCACCGGCCTATAATCTGGGGCAGCCGATGTATGAGAACTCGGATCTGTCTGTCGTGTGTCGAATCGACGATCCTCTATTGGCTTCTGCTCATAGCTATATGGAAGATAACTAGAACTAGCCGATATAGTATGTCCACCCACACCGACATAAGGGCAATTTGCATCTACATAGTCTGATTGATAATACATGTTACCTTGGTAGATTACTGCCTCTTGATGCGCTCCTAATTGCAAGAACGGGCTGTAGTTTTTTTTTTGACGCTTCCTCCCCAGCGGAGTCGCCAAAAAGTGTGTTGCGCTTTAAACGGGGCCCCACACTCGCAAATCGGGAGTCGCCAAGGTGTTTGATAGACCACACCTAAGATCTGGGTACCTTGACGTCGAGGGTGATGCACCGCAGCTCACGTCGAAGGAGATCCGTCCGGAAACGCGATACGCAGGACATCCGGCGGACACTTTTTGGACCAGACGCCCCGCTCGCCCGGGAGGGACCCCGTCAGGGCTCGCGGCGACGATTGGTTGCTCTAGGTCGGCCTGACCGCCCCTAGAGCCTCGTGGCTTCGCAGATCGCCGGCATAGCTAGCTAACTACGGAGGAACGAGAAGCATAGGTACAAGGGTAAAGGTAGACGAAAGATAGATTGATTGATTGTCGATTGGTGTTGTTCGTTCTTTAATCGGCCATCACCTCTCACATATAAGGGCGGCAGGTCTTCCCGTACAAGCAAAGGACTCATCTAGGCTTTCCTTACAAGAAAAGTACACTAATCAACGTCCTAAACCCTAGTTCTAGTCCAAGTCAAACTCCTGTCCAGATTCGCAGCTCCTTCTGTCCTGCTTCTTGTCGTGGCCGCCAAAGTCACACATCAACTCGGATAAGACGAACAACTCTTGCGATGATCACTTTTCCATCCGAAGCCGTCTTGACTGCTATCCGGGTCCATCTTTGTCTGCTGGTCAAAATCTGGCAGGTGACAGGTTAAGCCGGCCGGTCTCCATCATGGCCCCGTAGGTTGCACCTTAACCCGGATTGCAATGACTCCAAAAGCATAGTTGTAGGTCTCGACGACACGCACAACTTCCGTGTTAAGCACTCCTCCATCTGAGGTATCTTTTATGGTGTCATAGTACGAGTTAAGGTTCTTCCCGGCATGTTGCCTTTCCTCGGTGGTGTCTTTTACCGGGTTGCCAAGCCTTCCCGGGTCCTTGAGCTATCTAAATCGGCTAACAAGCCTGATTATAGAACGACCCGGCTCCATGACGGATGCAGGCTGTGAACTCGGCAATGCCGACTCAAAGATAAGCCGGCTTGTGGCTACCGCTGGAACATGAAATGTCGGCTCCTTGAATGAAGTCGGCTCCGATGGTGACTCTTTGGAAAATGTCGGCTCCTCGATGACGGTCGGCCTCTGGAAACAAGACCAGCTCCTGGATGACCAAACGCCGGGTCCTGGGACATGGTGGCCTGCAGCCTGGTGTCTTGCCAATTTGAGACATAGCATGTCTCCCACCTCTTTGTCCATGTCTTGGGGTCCTCCTGAGTGTGTCTCGCCTAAATCAAGGACATCCAGGGCTATGCCGGCCAAGTGCCAAAAATGGGTGCGAACACATCTTTAAAAGGTTCGTGATACTTATTCCATTTTTCTTTTGGAACATTAATGTGATCAGCAAAGGATTTATAAAGATCAACAAAAATTTGAGAATCGAGCCCAAACTTAGTACTAAGCATATTAAAACGTTCAGTTTCCATGAAGGATTTAATGCATTCATACTCATAATTTATACCTGACTCTTTACCTTTGTCGATCTCCCAATCTTCCGCATTGCGATAAATCCTTTCAATGAGATCCCATTTAACATTAACCTTCTTGTTTGTAAAAGATCCGTGAGAAGAAGCATCAAGCATATCCTTATCTCGACGTGATAGACTTGCATAAAAATTGGTAACAATTAAATCATTAGGAAGCTCATGATTGGGGCATTTGAGCATTAGAGATTTCAACCTCCCCCAAGCTTGAGCGATGCTTTCTCCTTCACGTGGCCAAAAGTTGTAAATATAATTTCTATCTTGATGAATTTCATGAAGAGGGTAAAATTTAGAGTAAAAGAGAGACATAAGCTCTTTCCAATCCATCAAATGAGAATTATCCAGAAACATATACCAATCCAAAGCTTTACCCTTTAATGATATTGAAAACAATTTCCTCATGATTACTTCTTTTGACATACCTGCAATCTTAAATAGCTCACACAGTTCTTTAATATAAAGCAAATGATAACCCGGATGGATAGTCTCATCCCCTGCATAACGATTACTCATAACACGATCAATAATACCCATAGGTATTTTAAATGGATTAATTTCAGAGAGTGGGGGGCTCTTCTCCACCATGGGTGTGGTGGTAGAGCCGCTCTCGAACAGCACACTAAGTGAAGAGTTCTCCAAAACAAAGTAAAGTAATAACAGAAAATAAAAACAGCACCAACAATAAAAGTGTTCCTTACCAATTCCACTTACCAATAGCGCTTCACTCCCCGGCAACGGCGCCAGAAAAGAGTCTTGATGACCCACAAGTGTAGGGGATCTACCGTAGTCCTTTCGATAAGTAAGAGTGTCGAACCAACGAGGAGCAGAAGGTGTTGACAAGTAGGTTTCAGCAAGTTTTACTGCAGGCACTAAAAGAGAAATGTTTTTGGAGTTTTGATATAAAGAACAAATAAAGAACAAGTAAATAAAAGAGTGCTACAATAGTTGCAGCAAATAGCCCAATCCTTTTAAGCTCAAAGGACAGGCCGGTTGTGTTACTTATGATGATTAAAACGTTCTCGAGGACACATGGGAGTTTCTGCCTAGCCATTTTCATTGCACGCCGTTGATTAATCTTCAATGTTTTAATAGAGTGTTGTGTGGGTGGACCTATGCTAATGCACCGCCCTTACTTGGACAAATACATACTTGTGATTAAACCCCTTGCAAGCATCCGCAACTACAAGAAAGTAATTAAGATAAAAACCTAACCACAACTTTAAACTCCGAGACCCTACGCTCCCTAGTGCACTAGTTCACAAATTGGGGTTTAGGTTTCTGTCACTCCTGTAACCCTACCATAAGCAAACTAATTACACCATGCATTCCCCCAGGCCCTTTGAAAGGTGAAGTATCATGTGGTCGACGTTCACACGATACCACTAGAGGAATAACACCACAACATATATCAAACCATCAAATATTACTCAACATTATGCAATTACTAGCAACTAGGCTTTCCCTATGTCCTCAAGAACCAAACGAACTACATCATATAGATCATGATCAGAGGTGATATGAATGTGGGTAACAATCTGATTGTAATGATAATTCACCGATAAAACTCTCAAGCATCAACTACTAGTGGTAATCAACACCCGGGATACGATTCCAATGAACTAATAACAACGCAATGATAATTGCTACAGCGAGATGAGATGGGATGGAGATGGTGATGATGGTGCTGATGATGATGATGATGGTGATGATGATCCCGCTGATGCCCGGCATGATGGTGATGACGGTGGTGGCGATTCCCCCCTCCGGGAGGGAAATTCCCCGACAGATTTCTCCCTGCCGGAGCTATTCTTCTCTCTGTCTGGTTTCCGCCTCGTGGAGGCGGCGGAAAAATTATTCGTCGATGCCCCCGATGGTTTTAGGTCAAGGGGGTAGTAGTACGCCAAAGGGGAGCCGGAGAGGGGCCACAGGGACCAGGGTCAGGTCCCACCCGCGCCCCAGGGTGGACCCGCGGCAGTAGGCCGCCCCTGCTCCCTGGAGCTCACCTTTTCGCCCCCTTTTGGCTCCGTGACTTGTTCCCCGAAATAATAATCTCTGAATTTTTCTGGAATTTCTAGGGCTTCCGAAGTCAGGTGTCTTGACGGGTACTTTTCCAGCTGATTCCGGACTCCGGTAGATGAATTCCCAATAATTGCGAAACATGCAAAATAAGGTGAAATAACATAAGTATTGCATCATAATATGAAATATATTGATGAATAAAGATAAATTATGATGTAAAATAGTGATGCAAAATGGACGTATCAACAGGGCGGCCATTATTTTCCAGAGAAGTCACCCCGACGCGCCGCCACCATGAACCCTAGTTCGGGGGTGATTCTGAAGCTGATCCTGGCACCCTGCCGGAGGGGAGATCGATCCCGGAGGGCTCTTCATCGCCATGCCTTCCTCCGGGATGATTTGTGAGTATTCCTACCTTGGACCATGGGTCCATGGCAGTAGCTAGATGGTAGTCTCTCTCCCTTTGTGCTTCATGTTTATGATTTGTGAGCTGCCTAACATAATCAAGATCGACTATTGTAATGTTACGTGATGTGTTCATTTGGATCCGATGGATTATGAAGTTATGATCAGATTGTGCATGATTCTTATATGTTGATTTATGTTCTTGCATGCTCTCCGATGTGCGTAGTTACTTTGGCCAAGTGATTGTGTGTATCTCCAAGAGAGGGTATTTATGCTAGATAGTGGGTTCATGCCCCCTTTTGTTCCTGGGCACGAGTGACAGAAACGTCTGAGGGCGAGGGTGTGCTGTTGCTACTAAGGGTAAAACAGCGGTGTTAATGTCTTATTTGATATTAGTATTGCTTACTCCATGCGCTTTACTTAATGCAATTGTCGGTTGCTTGCAACTTAATACCGATGGGTGACAGGCTGGATAGCGATGCCACGGTGGACTATTTAGACAAAGATGCAGTTGGACTCAACGGTCTTTGTTCATTGTCGTGATGCCTATATAAATATTATCATGTTCATTTTGTCATAGATAGATTAAGTTTGTGTCATAATACTGTCAATTGTCCAACTATAATTTGTCTACCCATCACACGATTGTTCTATTTACTTGAGAGACTCCATGAACCCATGGCCCCCGGTCCATCTTTTTACATTGATTGCAACCTTAATTAATTACTTTTCATCATCATTACTCCACTGGTCACTTTCATATTTTATTCTATTTCACCGTACAATTAACCGCTTTGTTTTCTGCGAGACCGGAAAGATTGACAACCTTTCCGCCGTTGGGGGCAAAGTATTTTGGGTGAGTGTGTGCAGGTCCGCATCTGTTGAAGGTCAAGCGTCAGAGATCTTCAACATTCACCTTGTTGTTGATTTCAAAGTCCTACTGGTTCGATAAACCTCGGTCCGTTATCGAGGGAAAATTGCTACTTGCTACATCATTGCCTTCGCCTGGGGCACAACCCAACTCTATACATACGCAAGCAATCACACCACCACCAACTTTTTCTTGACCAATGCAACATCCATAAACTGTGGTGGTGGTGTTGGTGTGTTGGCCTCAAAAGGTGGTGGCCTATATGAATGCATTCATGTTGTGTCCTACTTGCAAAGGTTGGCAAGGTTAATATAAATGGCAAATGGCATACCTGGATAGATTATGACTGATTCAACGAACTGGTGAGCTTTATTCAACAAGAATTAATTCTGTGATGTTCTTTAGGTCACCCACAATTTATGTTATTCCTTTTTCAGGAACAATGCATGAAATTGGTACCAACTTCTCTATGTTGGTTCCACTGCCAGCAAACTGTGCGTCCGCGACCAGATAAGAGACAAGCAACCGTTATGTTTTTTACACTGTGTTTCTTCATCATTATTCGTGGAGTTTAGCAAAAAAAAAACTAATGGAATCGAATTGTCAAGCTCATGACTCATAAGGCGTTGAATGATTCATGTGAGAAAAGTGCACAGAAAATTCATGTGGGTTGAATGATTCATGTGAGAAAAGTGCACAGAAAAGCTTTATGTTTGGGTTGAATTTGAGTGTCATGGATGTTTGGGTTGAATGATTCATGTGTTTGGGCGGACCCAGAAAATTCTAGAAGCCTGGACAAACAATCCTATAATGTCATTTTTTAGAAAAGATTCTGTAGAAAATCTTGATATATAAGGAGTAACATCGCCGCAAGCCTGGGCGGCCGCTCGGGCTGGAGGGATGATGAATCCGCCCCTGAATGTATTTACCATTTTTAGCTGCAACGTTAATGTTCTAGGTTCATGGGACGATGAGTGAGGCATGATAGGGTTACGAGTCTTCAACGAACATGTTAGCGCGTGGCATATGAAGATGACGAGGCTCAATCTATCTTTTCTTTTCGCTGTTCCACTTGATTTTGAGCTATCCTTGTGATATGCAAGTTGTATGAACTATTTATAATTATGAATCATGCGTTGTAATAAATATTTTATGTAATGATATGGTGTACATCTTAAACTATGGTGCTAGTCATTCGATTTAGAGACTAGCATAGCAAACACATGGATATCTATCTTTAAAAGGTGAGGTAATTGTAGTTCGCATTTCAGTTGATGGATTTTCTCCCATTATTACAGATGATGTTAGATATGCTTACCTAAGGTCCAACAAGATTTATGATTGTTGGCTTCTTAGCAACATGAACACCGAATTAACGATTATTGTCTTAAACGATTTGATGTTGTGAAATTTAGAAGTCTTGATCATTGTAAAATTAAGGAATACTTTGAAAAGGTGGTAGAGCTTTTCCATTGACTGGCACTTCTAGACGACATAAAGCTTAATTTCTAGACGACAATGAAAATTCATTGAAAAGCTGACATGAAATTCTTGACCAACACCCTCTACCGCTGACATGCTCTTTTTTAAACTATGGAATTTCATTGAAAAGCTGTATGCATTGTTTTATTTCCTTAAATATCAGTATTAATCGGTGATATTGTTTTAGGCTTATCATCTCAATTTTTTTTTGAAACATATCATCTCAATTTTTGATGATCCGAAATGGTGATGTAAAATGATTGCTCATAATCGAAATAATCTTAACTACTCGCCAGTCATCCTAACGTGAAGATTGGGCCGAATGTTAAGGGGCTTTAGCCTCTCTCTGCGCTCACGGGCCAAAGTGGCACCGGCGCAGTACACATCCACGGTCCATTCTGGAGCCCGGAAATATCTCATCTGTCTCCTCTAAACCCCGCACTGTTTCTCACCCAGGATCCCCTCCTCGACTCACGCCTCGCCATGGCCGCCGCCACCGCAGCCATCCACCGCGCCGCCGGGCCGCTCCGCTCCCTGGCCTTCTCCTCCTGCAGGTCCCGCTCCCTCCTCCACCTCCTCTCCCCCGCCCGCGCCATCTCGTCGTCGCCCGCCTCCTTCGCTTACAACCCTTCCGCCGCCGCCGCCGTCCCAAGCCACGCCCACCAGCACCAGCCCCAGCAGCAGTGGGGGCCGCCTCCTCCTCCGCACGGCCAGTGGTCGCCTCAGGGCCACCCGCCTCCCCCGCCGCCGAACAACTACCAGCAGCACCATCCGCCTCCCCCGCCGGTGAACAACTACTACCAGCAGCAGCAGCAAGCGCCTCCTCCGCCGGCGAACAACTACCCCTACCAGCAGCAGCAGCAAGCGCCTCCTCCGCCGGCGAACAACTACCCCTACCAGCCACGCCAGGCGCCTCCCCCGCCGCCGAGGAACAACTACCAGCCGCAGCAGCAGGCGCCTCCCCCGCCGCCGAGGAACAACTACCACCACCAGCAGCAGGGGCCTCCCGCGCCGCCCCACAGCTATGGCCCGCGTCCTCCCGCCCCGCCCTCGCAGCAGCAGCAGCAGGCCCCGCCGCCGCCGCCCGTGGCGGGGCCGGAGGATCTGATCAAGCTGTGCCGGGAGGGGCGCGTGAAGGAGGCGGTGGAGCTGCTCGACAAGGGGGCGCGCGCCGACGCGCCGTCCTTCTACGCGCTCGCCGCCGCCTGCTCCAGCAAGAAGCTGCTCGAGGAGCTCCGGAAGGTGCACGACTTCCTCCTCCGCTCCCCCTTCCGCGCCGACCTCCAGGTGAACAACAAGGTGCTGGAGATGTACGGCCTGTGCGAGAACATGACGCACGCCCGCAGGACGTTCGACCATATGCCCGACCGGGACATGGCCTCCTGGCACATCATGATCGACGGCTACGCTGCCAACGGGCTCGGAGACGCTGCCCTGCAGCTCTTTGAGGAGATGAAGCGGTGCGGCATCCCGCCGAGCGCTCACACCTTTGTGCTGGTGCTCAACGCGTGTGCCAATTCGGAGGCCATCGAGGAGGCCTTCCTCTACCTCGACGCCATGTCCAGGGATCACGGCATCGAGCCCGGCGTGGAGCACTACGTCGGGATCATCGAGGTCCTGGGCAAGTCGGGCCATCTCAACGAGGCCGTGGAGTACATTGAGAAGCTCCCGTTCGAGCCCACCGCCGTGGTGTGGGAGTCGCTCCTGAACCTGGCTCGCATGAACGGCGATGTTGACCTCGAGGACCGGGCAGAGGAGCTGCTGATCTCGCTCGACCCGTCCAAACTCAACCCCAAGAAGCTCCCAACCCCTCCTCCCAAGAGGCGCCTCGGGATCAACATGCTCGACGGGAGGAACAAGCTGGGGGAGTACAGGCTGCCGCCCAAGATCGAGAAGAAGGTGGTGAACGAGCAGCGCTACGTCCCGGACACGAGGTACGTGCTCCACGACATCGACCAGGAGGCCAAGGAGCAGGCGCTGCTGTACCACAGTGAGAGGCTTGCGATCGCGTATGGTCTGATCAGCACCCCCGCGAGGACTCCGCTCCGCATCATCAAGAACCTCAGGATCTGCGGGGACTGCCACAACGCCATCAAGATCATGTCAAGGATCGTCGGGAGGGAGCTCATCGTGAGGGATAACAAGCGGTTCCACCACTTCAAGGAGGGCAAGTGCTCTTGCGGCGATTACTGGTGAACATGGTTCCGTGCAAGTGGATCCTGTTATCTGATTGAATGTGGCGTGTCGTCAAATCTGGTTCTTGTTAGGGTTGCGGCTGTCCTATATGAATATATATGTTGACAGCCAGCCATGCTTCTAGCGCATAAGCAATATCAGGATATCTGTTGGTACTGGTAGCAATAGAGACTCCCCCCTCCTTATAGCTATATATTTTGTATGTTTCGGACGAGTAAGGTCATTTCTTGTCGTTCTCTCTTCGCACGCACTTAGAAAATTATCGCTTCTTGATGCACAAATCATTGTTTATATTTCGGATCAATATATGCTTTTGGGCTACATTGTTGTTGCACCAGCTCCTAGTGCTTTATCTCCCATCATGCCAGGAGGTATAGAGCTAGTTTGCAGCTGCAACTTGAGATGAGGTTCTGAAAATGAGGTAGTGAAGCATTTGTCTTGTCTGGGGCTTTATCTCCAAACTGTTTTTTTTTCTTCTTTTCTTTACAGATAGTTTTAGTGCAAGTTCATGGCACGATGAGAAGTACTCCTAGCTGATAAAGTGAAATGATTCCTTCATGGAACGAACGAACAGGAGAGTTGACAAAATCTTCATGTGAAAATACTTCCCTTTGTATATGGCAGGAGAGTTAAGAAATTGTAGATTTACCATCCCTCCAGCCCAGGCTTGCTGACACGACGCCAAGAAAATGTCATCGTCTGCCCAGACTTACAGAAGTTTCTGGGTCCGCCAATGGTTTGTTGTGTATTGATGGTAGGCGACAGCCGATGACTACATGATTTTAAGATGTTTTATCTCAAGCTCTTTTGGATTAATAAGTGAACCAAAACGGGTCTTGCATCCATGTTCTTTGGTACTATATTTTGGATCGGTTCATGCAATTGCAACTACATCATTTTTAGTGCACCCATCCACTCCTAGTGCTTTATGTCTTATTTTGAGTTCTTGACAAGAGGCAGCTGAAGAACTCTTAGAGAACTGGTTTGCAGCACAACAAGTTGAAATGAGACTATGCACCTACGTAGTGAAGTATTTGTAAAACGGGGGCTTCGCAATTGGTGGCCAAACTGTGCTTCCGTTGCTTACGGATAGTTTTACTGTAAGGTTTACGGCACGATGAGAAGTCAGAGCTGATAAAAGTGAAATGATTCCTTCATGCGATCTTCTTGAGTTCTTGTAACCTTTGTTCGTGAGTAGTCAATATCTCTACTTATGCTAAATGACTTTCTTGACGGTGAACCGTTGAAGCTTGAGCTCGCAAAGCAGACCGGTGTTGACGCTCTCTCGTATGAATGAAATCACATGTGATCGTTGCTCTCCAGAATGTGACTTCAGATCTTCTGTTGACATGCCTCTTTACTACTAGTACATATTAAGACATAAAACAGACTCAAGCTGAGCAGACACACTTCTGAACACAAAAAGACTTGAGCTTCACTCATTTTCACGAAGATGCATACGGACCCGAGCTCGACAGACATAATTCTTCAGACTCAAGCTCAACAATCATACTTCTTCACGAAGAACACAATACAGACTCAAGCTCAACAGACACGAGTCCAAGCAACACATGTTGTACAAGTTTAATGTATTGTCATATTTTACTAGAGGCACCTTAATACAACACCTGTTACCTGTAGACATTCCTGTACTGTGTATCGTATAAGAGTTATCTTAACACAACACCTTTTGTTACGTGTACATATTGGCCTAGGGTTCCATGAGAGTACACACAAGCTGTCCCTAAAGGGAGCACGTAACAGTTAAGCATCATATCATAATACAGTTAGCATCATAGTACCAAGCACACAACAGGGCCGGCAATTTACATAACGCGGGACCACTAGTCAACAGCAGAAATGGCAGATGGTGTCCAGATGACAGCATCGTAAGATCAATCGCCATGGACAAGCAACGGTCCGAGTCCGTTCTCAGATTCGGATTCGTTCGGGCAAAGCAAAACCTAGAGATAGAAATAGAAAACATGTCTCAAAACAAATGAAACAGGTCATAGTTCCCAAAGTAATGAATATCATCAGGTTTGAAACAAGTGAGTAGTAGTAGTAGCACACATGTTCGAAACAAAAAGGACTTGCAACTTAACAACGTACTGAGAGATACACCACCTCAACTCAACATGCGACACGCTAACACGGTGTTTAGGAGTTAGGCGGCCGAGTAAAATGATGACCGGACCATCTCAATCGGATGATATAAAGAATTGACATACACGGCTTCAGAAGCATTAATAGGTTGCTCTAGGGAAAACAGCTAATATTATACCGCTTTCATCGGCGTCCTGGGGCTCGAAGGGATGCCGCCAAACCTGCCGACCAGGTACTTGAAACAAGGGACGGATATGGTGTACAGCACAGCCAGCACAACCGGCGCAGCAACCAGCCAACCAAGTATCTGTATATTCAACAGTGACAACAGTCATGGCAGTGTTTTTGAGAGGAAGACAACACAATGCTCTTTTCCGATTAGAGATATAAATGTGATGGCTGAAGCTTTTTACTAACCGCATGAAAGATGCTAAGTAGCACATCCTTTGAGGCATGGCCAGTGATGACCATCTTGAATGCATCAGATGTCAAGGGGAAGTTCGCGGAGCCCGTGAGTGCTTCTCCCAAACGTAAGAAAGGAATGATCAAGCTGAGGAAAATGTAATCAGGAAACAACACTGCTATATGCACTGAAACCAGAGATAGAGAGGATTCGGTAAAGCGTAAATTCACTGGTAGCTATAAATCAATAAAATATTATTAGGTATAGCCTACAGAGGCAAATATCCGGTGCAAATACGCTAAATTCGTGAAATATTGTCATGTATCAGGTCACAGTTTTCAATTTTTAGAATAAAGATTAGCAGAGGGGTGCACATTTCCCTAACTATATGTAACATTTAGATTGAAACATATATCACAATGTAAGTGTCAAACAAAACTAAAGAAATGCATAACTCCACTGAACAACTTCGTACATCATTAATCTAGTCATGAAAAAGATATCACTTGTTCAAAACCATTGCACCTGGCAACTAGCGATGCATTAGCAACAACCGGGTTTTTGACATTGTTGTCAAGCAGCATAATGATTTGGGGTATCGGCACTCTAATATATATCGAGTAGAATAATAGTAAGTCAACTCCTACGTATAGGAAACCTGAGACTCCCAAACTCAAAAGGAAGTAATTGAGCACATGAATTTGCCCTGTTATGAGCCAACATGAGCTATGTGGAATCCTGTACATCCTAATTTTATAATTGAGATAAATGGCGTTGAGTGGATGAAAATGGAATACAGAGCTAAAGTCTGCATCTTTCGGGGCGCCCTACAGCCTACAGAACCAACTGTTACCACAAATAAAACTTGACATATGTGTAGGTGAATCTCGGGTAAGAGAATCAGACAATAGAATTTGATTTACTGAATCTAATGTCGACTGTCTGTTTACCTTAGCTCGAGAGGAGTAGCAGCTAAATTCAGAACCATAAGAGTAACGGCGTTGCAGCGAGCCCCCAACATCGCTACAGCGATTCCGCCGATAATAACGGTCGTCCCTACAACCACGAAAGATCAAGTTACATAGAGTTGCCTTGAGACATATTATGACAAGATTGGAAATGGAAGTAAAATGTGTATATATAACTGCACATCACAGCAACAATGAATCTCAATTTCCTAAGATCTATGTAATATTTCAGGTGTTCTGCGACAACTCAAGTTGTGTAAAATCTTATAGCCAACTCTTTTGACACCAGGCCAAGGAGACAGGACGCATGATTCAGATAGTTAGCAGATTACAGTAGCCAAAACACTAGCCCCGTGTGGCATCAAAGTATTTTTGAAGTATACATAGAATACTTCAGTTTCTACAAAAACTTAAGTATTAAATACTTCCCCGTTTGGTAACAAAGTATTTTCTAAGTATTTGATAGATACTACAGTTTCTAAAAATACCACAGTTTTAGATACTTTGAGGTGTTTGGCTTCAATAAAAACTGCAGTATTATATGCAAAACTGTGGTATTTTCGCCGTATCTAAAAAACAACCCCCGACCACTTTTTTCTAAAACTGAGAAACGCTTTCTTCTTCCCCCTCTTTTGCCGGACCTGCAGGGTCGCCACCATCTTCTCCACTTCTCTAGCGACCCGTCGAGATGGGCTCCGTTGTTCTTTGGATCACTAAGTAACCCAACCTGACACTTCCTCCTTAGGGAGCGTTACTAGCTGGAAATCGATCAAGAAAGCAAGCTTGTACGTGGGTGTCAGGGTGTGTGTTGCTTCAGCAAAATGCATATGCCAGCAGCAGATCGACTAGATGCTCTTTGTTACGCCAAAAAGTATCTGCCTATCTAGTCTTGACGCACTGAAAGCGTCAAATGAATTGAGCCTTCCCCTCCTTTTTCTTGCTACCTTTGGTCGGAGTGAGCGAGCGATCTATCAAGGCGGTTCCTGTGGGGGCTCGTGCCGGTTCCGGAAGCAAGCCGCCGTTCAGGAGTTCATCGCCGGATCTTCTCCATAGTACATAGCAACTAAAATACTGCAGTGCATGCACATAAACGCCTCAGATTTTTTTGCCAAAACAGCAGAAAAATGTCGTTTTCCAAAACTTTGGTATTTCGTGCCCAAGCATCACAATACTGCGGTTTAGTCATGCTGTGGTTTTGGAAATACTAAGCAGCCAAATGGAGCCTAAGGTGTTGGATCCAATAAATAATGTGGTTTTAAAACTGAAGTATTCATCGAAACTGTAGTTCTTTTGAAGTATTGAAGAAAGAGGTCCGACCATTTTTTTTTCGAAACTGAAGTATTTGTTTGCCAGGCGTTGGAATACTTTTGTTTTGGAATACTTCAGTTTAGAAAATACTTCACTACCAAACTAGGCCTAATCACTTGTTTTTCCTCAAGAAACATTAATCACTTTCACATCGAAAACCATTTGGTTCGGTGGACGGAGACACGGCTTACCGCAGATGGGGAAGATCCCGATGGTGAGGCCGAGCGCGGCGGAGAAGGCCAGCTGCTTCGGCTCCGCGCCCCTGCAGCGACGGCAGAGTAAGACGGACGGGCGGCCGCGATTGAATCGAACGAACGAACACGGGAGGGAGGGAGGGCGCAATCGGACCCGGGGAAATCTCCTTACCTCTGGATCACCAGCAGCACGGGGTCGACGACCCTGGCGTTGAGCCACGCGAGCACCACCGCCATTTTTTCCTTCCCCCCCTTAGCGCGCGGCGCGAGCAACGAAAAAGCGCGTGTTCCGGCGGGGGCGGATCTGGAGGGGGTTTGCGGGCGGATGGAAGAACCGAGGAGGAGGAGGGACGGGCCGTCAGCCGTGGAGACGCGGCTGTCGGTCGGCGCCGCCGGGAGCGGTGGAGGGGGATCGTCGGCTCGCCGTCCGTCCGTCCGTCCGGGAGGGAGAAGGGAGGGCAGGAATGGAAATGGGAAATGGCCAGGCTCTCCTCTGCCTGCCGCCGGCCGGGATATTCTTCTCTTCGATTTTTCGCTCACAGGGGCAGAACGGTCTTTTCCCTGGTACAAAGACTTTACGCACGTACGACGTTGCTTTCAGATGGCCGACGAGGCACTTTATGGAAGCGGCAAAGGTAGCTAGGTGGAGTATCCTCGATGAAATTGAGCGCCATAGAAGATATTTTGATTTGATGATGAAAAGTAGACCAAAGACTTCTTAACTGTGTCTTGAGAAAGTGTGTAAGTCACTGAATCATGCAATATACTGAAATGCGGAAAAGTCGTCGAGAATTACACTTTGGTTGAGTTATGTCACAAAAGGTTTGGACATATGAGTGAAAGGGTACGGAAATCCACTTTGGCTTCTGGTCAAAATGAAAAAATAGTAAAACATTTTTTTAAATTCTGAAAAAAATTGGTGACGAATATATATGTTTCTACATTCCTTTAAAATTTCGTGAGGAAATGATATATCTACTGCTCTGTAAAATACAAAATCACTACTCTAGAAAGATATTTTTTAAATCTCATTTTGATCATTGGATTTGTCTTTTTTTCACGGAACAACAGAAATGTTATTTTCTCACGATATTTGGTAGGAATGTAGAAAACATATATATGTCCGTCATCAATTTTTTCCAATTATTTAAAATAATTCACTATTTTGTTCTTTTTTTAATTGACCAGGAGCATATGAGCTCGGAAGCCTCCTCTTTGTATGCATTTCTCTTACTCACATGGAGTTCCTATCTGAGTTTAAAGGTATGAATTTGAAACCCCGTGAACCCACGTCTGCGACAAAGAGAACATTCTTTTGATATTGTTTGCCTTGATGTTTGCTTCAAGACCAAAAAAATCTGCAGGACCCACTTTGTGAAAGAGGCAAGGTAGCTAGATGGAGCCCGTGTGTGTGCATGACGATCAAGCGGTATTTGATTCTGTATTTTTTGTGTGTCTTTTCTGCTTCCTCTGGTTGGTTTGGTTTAAAAGTCTACGCACATAGCTAGGCCGTTATTTTATTTTTACTACTATAATATAAATTGTAGAACATAAAAGCTATACTATTTAAGAATATAACATTTGAAGTTGATCTGGTTTAAATTTACGCGATAAATTCTTGCGTGTCATCTGATTTTTACTACACAATAATAGACCGGACAACAAACAACAAACCGGTGCCGAAGTGAGAATCAGCTAGACGCCAATCGGACGTTACAGGCTACTTTGCTTTGCGAGTGATCCTTGGTGTGTTCAAAGCCGCATATATGCTTGCTATATTTGTCTTTCAGATCTCGAGATGGGAATCGTGGTATACTAGCAACCAAACAAACGTTGCGGTACATGTGCACTACGTGTTTCCTCCTATGCCGAGGACAGGTAGCTGTTTAGTTCCTGACGATTTTTCAGTGTGTATAAACCTTGTTCAGAGGACAGGCAACTTAGGGCTTGTTTGATTCAAAGGGTAGGAAAAGTATAGGGATAGGAAAAGTATAGGGTTGGAGTGGCATGACAAGTTGAATCCTACAGGATTTGAAAACTAAAAAGGAATGTGGATCAAGTGTGTGTTTGAATCATAGGAAAAGCAAAGGAATTCTAACATGAGGTTGGAGTGGAGGGAAAATTTCCTACAAAATAAAGAGCAAATAGAGTGCAAAGGAATCCTTTGAAGGAATTCCTAAGGATTGCAATCCTTTAAATCAAACGACCAACGTAGGAATATTTCCTAAGGGATAAAATCCTTCACAAATCCTTTAAACTTCCTTTGAATCAAACACACCCTTAGGCCCCGTTTGGAACAAAGGAAATATGTAGGAATCCTTATCCTATAGGATTCCTATAGGAAACTTTCCTATGGCACCGTTTGGAACAAAGGAATAGGAATGCTAGATTCCTTTGGAATTCCTATGGAATAGCTCATTTCATAGGAATTTTGGAGGAAAACAAACATGAGGTCTCACCTCATGTTTTCATCTTCCCATGTCTATAATTCCTGTGTTTTTCCTGCGTGACATCCAAACGACACTTTGTAAAATTTCCTGTGCTTTTACTTCCTGTAGGAATCTAAAAAACATGCCACCTCAATTCCTGCAATTTTCCTATTCCTACGTTTTTACTTCCTGTGTTCCAAACGGGGCCTTAGTTGTCTTGATGAATGAAAACGATGCGTGCGTGGCGTAACTACAGTAGGTTCATATATAAATCATCCATTAGGAGTAATTTGGAACGGAGAAAGTATGTGACCATATATTACGTACCTAGCAGACTTGATTCAGTTTGGCCAAACTTAACTGTTCATATATAGATGGCTCAGCTCAGATGCATTATTTCTTTGGTTGTTGCGTGTCTCAATATTAATCTGAACCAACAGCTACGTACCGATGGAGTTGTGCACGTGTCCACCGGTTGGAAATGACACCTACTTCCTCCGTTCCAATTTAGATAAATCTTAAATGGATGTATCTAGAAGTTAAATACATCTAAATACATATATTTGAGAGTCATCTAAATTGGAACGGAGGGAGGATTGACAGAATGGACCACTTTCTCTAGTGTAATGTCAAAAAGGACCACCTCCCGAATGAATTGTCAAAACTACCATGGCGGCACGCTCCCCAGGCGACACGTGTGGCCTGCCGCCACGACCGGAGGCGGCACGTTTCTGGACGGAATACTGACGCGATCTGAAACGGAAAACAGGACACGGTGGGACCTGCCGCCACCATCGTTGGCGGCAAGCTGAGGCGGCACCTGCCGCCAGCGCTACAGGCGGCAAGACAGCTTCGTCGACTGAGAGATTCCCTGCCAATATGCCAAAAGTTTGGAGCACTGTTTCCATACGGACACGGTGGACGCAACATAACTATTTTTTTTTAACCGAGGCAAAAGACTTGCCATTTTTATTAATTAAGAAGAAGTAGGCCTAACCCCGGCACAACAACCTCAACGACACCGTCGTGAGGGCAAACACAGCCACCATGGCTACGCACACTCGGGGCCGCCGCCCCGACATCCAGCCATTCCGCCACGCCGAGCAGACCGCCAACACCACCTTCCGGGACCGCTGTCCCGACGTACCACCGCTCGCATTCGAGCCACGCCGCATGACTTAGCCACCCGCAGCCCAAACTGCACAAGGTAAACCGCTCGCAGACCACGGCCGCCGCACCAACATCCGGGGACGCCGCCCCGACCTAAAAGGCAACCGCTGCTGCCGCTGCCCCAACAGCCCCGACGTAGCACCGCTCGCATCCGAGCCACGGCGTCGCACGACTCAGCCACCCGCAGCCCAAGCTGCCCAGGGAGAGCTGCTCGCAGACCATGGACGCCGTACCAACATCCGGGGCCGCCGCCCCGGCCTAAAAGACAGCCGCTGCTGCCACTGCCACATCAGTTTCGACACTCTCGCCGCCACCACCACCCACAACCACAGGTCCCTCCGGCGTCACAGTTCAAGAACGATGCCCCCAAGGGGGAGTATGACGCAGGACGCCACCATCGCCTGATCCCGAAAGATCTAGGGTTCCCCCGAAGTGGCACGGGCAGAAGGCAAGCATCGCGTCTCGACGGTGCCTCCAAGGAGGAAAACGGCGTCCAGAGGCGTCGCCACCACCTGCGCTGGCAAACCGTGAGCAGAGAGCTTTTGCTCGACGCCGACATGCCTTGCGCCCGCCCGTGCCGCGAGACCGGCCGGTCCACCGAGCTCGTGATGCATGTAAAATGCATACATGAACTTTGCATTATATTACTTATATTTCAATCATATTTGCATCATATAAGGGTTATATCATTGTTTTATAATGATTTTGGGAAGATTTCACATTTTTCCTATTTTTCTGGAATTAACCCTGTACTGGCAGAAAACCCTATTTTCTATATTTTGATGTTTCAAGGACCCAAACGACGTCCAAATTACCTGAAAATTGACGAGCATCATTTTTTGTAAGGAAGAAAGCGTAGGAGCGAAGGATGCGAAAAAGTGGAAGCCCGAAGGCCAAAAGAGGGGGGCCCACGTGGCCAGTGCGTGGGACCCACCAATTTGGCCCTCGTGGCTCCGTTGCCATCGATCTTTCTTCTCGAAGCTTCCTTTTGACCTAAAAATGACTATAAAAATAGTCCCCCGACGTTTTCCAGAAGGAGGCGGCGGAGAAACACAAAACCACGAAACAGGAGACAGAAGGCTGCCGCCGGAGAAGATCGGAGGGGGGAAACGCCGCCGGAATCACCTCCGGAGGGCTCCTCCGTCCCCCCTCCGGAGTCTCCATCAACATCACCGTCAAGACCAGCACCATCTCCATCACCATCTTCGTGATCCACTTCATCCCCCTCATAGTTTGAGATTGTTCGAACCCTAGCTATTGTTTAAGTGCTATTCTACCTGTGTATGATTGGCTACTTGTCATTGTTTGGGGGTGAGATCATATTTTCAGATTGTGTTGTATCACTTATGCCATTGAATCATATCATGTCTTCGCGTTGTGAGTAGTTCTCTCATGTTCCTGGGGGCATAGGATGGATTGGCAATGATTTATATATGACATGTTGATGCATATAAAATGCATACATGAACTTTGCACTATAATACTTATATTCCATTCATATTTGCATCATATAAGGGGTATATTACTGTTATTTAATGATTTTTGGTAATTAATAATGATTTTCCCTTTTTATGGAATTAATCCTGCGCAGACAGAAACCCCCTATTTCTTTCCTTATTTATTTAAGGGCCTTAACGACGTCATAATGAGCTGCAAATTTACGGGGATCATTATTTTGGAAGGAGGAAGACCTGGGAGCGAAGGAAGCAAGCAAACGGAGGCCGGAGGGGCAAAATAGGGTGCCCCACGTGGCCCCTGTACCTGGCCGCATGGACCCACCTCTTTTGGTCCTCGTGGCCCCGTTTGCGTCGATCCTTCTTCCCGAAGCTTCCTCGTGACCTAAAAACGACTATAAAAATAGTCCCCCGATGTTTTCCAGGAGGAGGCAGCGAAGAAACACAAAACCAGAAACAGAGAGACAGAAGGCTGCCGCCGGAGAAGATCGGAGGGGGGAAATGCCGCCGGAATCACCTCCGGAGGTCTTCTCCATCCCCCCTCCGGAGTCTCCATCAACACCACCGTCAAGACCAGCACCATCTCCATCACCATCTTCGTGATCCACTTCATCCCCCTCATAATTTGAGATTGTTTGATCCCTAGCTATTGTCTAAGTGCTATTCTACATGTTTGTGAATTTCTACTTGTCATTGTTTTGTGGGGAGATCATAGTTTCAGATTGTGTTGTATCACTTGTACCACTGAATCATATCATGTCTTGGCGTTGTGAGTAGTTCTCTCATGTTCCTGGGGGTATAGGATGAATTGGCAATGATTTTTATATGACATGTGTTGGTATTTTGTCTAGTTTTTATCTTTTATGTGATTCTATAATGGTGTTGTGCAAACATCGACTGCATATCACTTCACCTTTATGGGCTCATAGGAAAACACCGTAGTGTAATGGAGTGAGGAAGACTTGGGAGGACACGTAAACCCAAGACCGAATCATGAAGTTACTTTATGGGGTATTAGTATCGGGGACCTTAAAGATTAATGCTATGGTGGGACTTTATGTCTTAATAACTCTTGTGCAGTCATTTACTTGGCCACATGATCCATCATAAGAGGTTTAGTTTATTTATCTAGCTATTCCTAATTATGGCTCCGTCCAAAGAAGATTAAAACTTGACAAAATGTTTACCTTGTTGTTTTAGAAATATTTATGCCATGAAGTCTAGGTAGCCCTTGGGAACTCTCTCCACCTATAAGAAACACACACTTGAGCTTGTCCTCTTGCTGCATAGAGGATTGGGCTTTCTCTCTTTGAGAGCTTTCACGTGTCATATTGCATCTTCAGCATTTTACTTTATTGCAAACTCTACACCAAAAACCCAAAAACACTTGCATCATTTAATCATTTTAGTTTGTCTCACTACTAGGGAAAACGCTAGCGGAGGCGCACCACTTTGCCCATCCGAGGCGCATATCATATGCGCCTCTATGGCCACGCCTCTGGTAATTTTTACCGGAGGCGCATACGATATGCGCCTCGGGTATTTGCCTTATGCGAGGCGCATATCAATCTGCGCCTCCTATAAGTATATCGGAGGCGCATACTAATATGCGCCTCGCCTATTCAGATTAGCAGAGGCGCATACAGGGTGCGCCTCGCATACAGGTGGCATATGCGCCTCCTATGACCTCCAATATGCGCCTCTGATATCATTTTCGAAATTAAAAATAAAATACCTGTATACTGTACAGTATACAGGTATTCAGCAGTATATTCACAGTATATTCACAGATATATATAAAAGGGTCCAATGGACCAAAATATGGATAAAACCAACACATCCATCAAATAGTAGATCATCACACAAATAGTTGTCAAAGTAGATCATCATCACACAAGTATCACATATCCATCACATTACAAGTGCCATGTCCACATATCTCTCGAGACCGAGTACATGATTTTCACCATCTCATTACAATAACATTGAAACTAGTAGGCAAGGTAGAGAATACCACCAACCACCAAGAGCAAGGTGATGGTGATGACGATGACGAAGTTCCTCACCCGGTTCTTCTCCCTCCGGTGTTGTCTCCACATAGCTTCCGCCACCGCTCTACTCTCGTAGCCTTGGTAGAGGTTGCCCGGGAACCCGTTCACTTGGTTGTGGCAGTGTTTCCACTCGTCGTACACTCCTGGAACAGCACCTATGTAAACAACATAGCACTTCTTCGCCATCTCCTACACACACACAAGAAAATGATATTAGTTATGTCAGTGGGAAACAATAGCTAGCAGTTCACAAGATAGAATCATGCATATATATGGTGCAACAACATGTAAGAGACCACGTTCTAATCATCGGCGTTTCAAAGAAAGACCCGAAAAAAAAGACACACACACACACACACTTGTCAATAAAAGAGGCAACTCGAAGAGAAGACAAAGAAAGCAACCCAAGAATGACTTGGATTCGTGCCTCATACTTTGGTTGGGCACGGAAAATGACCAGACTCGCTGTTCGATCTTGTGCAGCAAGTAGAGTATATGCCCAAATTACTAGTCTAGTTGCCACACAAGATCGAACAGCGAGCCTAGTCACACGCATAGTGCCACAACACGTTCTAATCATCGGCACTTGTTGTCAAGAAAAGAGCCAACTCAAAAAATAGAGCATGCCTCATATATACTTAGGTTGGACACGGAAATGACAATGCCGCTGACGGATCTGGTGTGCCAAGTTAGATGCACAACGACTCGTGTTTGTACATATCACAAGGCACACCAGATCGTCAGGGTATAATCATACACATTGTGCCACAACGCGTTTTAATCATCGGCATTTCAAAAAGCAAATGACGGCAACTAACGAATAAAAAGCAACATGACCAAGGCATTGAAATAGTTCATAACACACAAATAACTAGATAGCGTCGCTCACAATCAGGTTTCAACGGTTTGACGAAACACACTAGAGTTTGCTAGGCAAGTAAACATAGGGATAGGGTTTACAACACACAAGGACATCATGGATATAGTTCGGAACTAACAGCTAGCTAGCTAGGTAAACATCATGGCATCATCAAGACTTCTTCGAGGGGACATTGATGAAGCCCGACCGATTCTTCGCCATCTGCATGAATGACCTGCCGTCGCCCTGCCGCGCTAACTCTGCGTCTATCTCCTTGTTGGGCGGTGTATAGGCGATACTGAAGGCGCCCCCCCGCCTCATGACTTCCTGGTGCACGATTGTCGCGAGCTCCTCCTGGATGTTGAAGAAGTTCTGCCTGAGGTTGCGATCCTGTATTTCTGCAAGATCTTCAGCCCACCTCTTGAGGTCAGATGGCAGCGTGCGGTTCTCCTGTTCCTGGAAGAACGCCTTCATGTGGTGGATGACGTAGAAGGCATCCTTCTCGCTGCCAAGCGGCTGCTTGACGCAGGGGAACTGCATCGTGTGGCGGAACACGTGCGTGCCGAACTTCAGACGTGGTGTTCTTGGTTTGACGCCTCCCGCTGCGATGTAGCCGGTGAGAGCACCATCAAGAATTCTCCTGATAGTGGAGTAGTCCTTCCGGATAGCACTGTTAGAGTCGAGGTACACGGCTGTTGAGTCTTTCACGTCTAAGTATATGAGCACGCAGCCTGTCCGATCACCGGCCGTGATGGGATGGTAGGGAAGGAGAATCACATCCTTTGTCTGAGTATTGTTCCATGAAGGCTGAGAGGTAGTCGGACGCCAGCACGATGTTATCCTCAGATCTCAGGAAGGCGTCACGCATGAAGAAGGGGTCCACTATCTGGATGCCGGGGATGTTGTCTCGGATGATCTGCATGGCCATATTCAGGGAGAACAGCCGGACCAGGGTATCATGCAGCCGGAACCCGTTCAACATGTCGAAGATGTCGGTATGCCGCACGTAGAAGATATCCCCGGGGGGTACACTGACGAGGCACGGCACATCAGAAGGCACCTTAGCCCTGTAAACCATGTACGACTGATCGTTCTCTCGAAGGCGACGCTCCTCGACATGTAGACAGCTATGATGAAGATTGCGCATATGCGGGCCTGCGACGTCGAGCATCGATGGACGCATCATCGGCGTACCAGCCACGTGATGCTTACTCCTGGAAGCTTCTCCCACAGGGCCGTCCTTAGCCCGGTAAACAGGAATTTGTTCCTGGCCCCGGTCACCCTTAGCCTTCCTTTTGAGACCACCTTGCTTCTTGCCCTTCACGGTGTTGGGCACGGCGGCCGCGTTCACCTCACCGACTGCCTTCTTGAGGGTGCTCATAGGAACTGCTGGCCTCGGAGGCTCGGTGAAGGGGGCGGGTGGCGGCGTCTCCTGACTATTTCGGAAGAGACGCACCTGGCAAGGGGGTTTCGCCGGTGCTGGTTGGGTGTCGGCAACTTGATCATGCATGCCTGATAGTGCCGGCTCATAATAATCTGAAAACCTTGTGTTAACGAACTGGTCGCCGAAGTACGGGTCAATGTCTCCATCGTCGGGATCCTGTGCCATGTTGTCCAAGTCCGCCATCTCAAAGTCTTCATCAAGTTGTGCTTGATGTGCTGCCTCATCATGTGGTGGACGTGTTGCCTCTGGGGTGATGTTGTGCTGGTCCTCCGTCCCCAAACGGATCTGGCTCTTCGGCCATTGGAACACGTAGCCGAAGGCGGTACTGAGGACCGCCGGCGGGTCATCATCGTCCCATCCAGCCGGTTGAGAGGGAGGCTCCACTTGCTCGTAGCCCGGAAGCACCATAGTGTATTTGACCCTCATATTGCCGGGGTCCATTGTGCCATTGTGCCATGCGCGGCTCTCCGGCTGAAGGATACTACCCTTGGCAACATCCTTCAACTGGCCGCCCACCCAGTGCATTAGGGTGCAAGGAGTGTCTTCCTGCGAAAGACATGTAGGCGGGGCGTCAGTAAAACGGATATCAAGTCATTCGTCGGTCATGTGGTTGAGACTCTCCCAGCTAATTAATTAGTTACCTTGAGGGCGTCGAACTCGGCCAATGTCGAGGCGCCGCCGACGACAGGCTTGTTGGGCGCGCAAGTGGCGGCTGAGTGGCTGCCTGATGCCACGGCGGTGCGGGCCGGCAAGTTAAGCTCCGGAGCTGGAGGAGTCAGAAGCGCCTCCGGCCGCGCCACGTTTTCCGATTGGGCGCTGTCGACGTTGGCAACCGGTGGCGGCCCCCGTCTACCACCCTTCTCCCACTTGATGTACTTCTCCATGTAGACGGGAAGGATGGTGTTGAGCTTCTCGTTCACTTGTGACTGGACTTGTGTCTAGACTTGTGAGACTCGTTCTTGGAACTTTGTCTCGGCAGCCGACACAACCTGGTTCACGGCTTGTTGGACTATAGAGGGAATGGCGTCCACCCGTTCTCTTAGGTTTTTCACATCGGCCTTGGATCCCTTCCGCTCTTGGCCATAGTACTCGGACCATGTAAGGCCGCCATAGCCCACCACACGACCAGCCGACGACGGGGCCGCCAGGGGATCGACATTCTTGGTCTTGTTCAGTGCCCTGATAAAAGTGTTGTCCCACTTGGCGACAAGCGTCGACCCGCCCTGGGATGAGGAGCTCCTACACTCCGCTTCCTACGCACAAGGAACACGAAGCATTTGATCAGAAAACTAGACTTCATTGATTAATCGTGAATGCAATCAATTAATCGACTTGCATGCAAACTACTTACATAGTTACTCATGAAGTCTTTCACCTTCGTAGAGAAGGGACCGGCGGGCTCCGAGGAATACTCAGCGGACCCTCTCGGCTTTTTAAACCGGGCCCTTACAAAGTTCTTTGCCTGCTCCTCCTTTATGTTGTCAAAGGGAGGTGTCTCCCCCCCTTTCACGAGCAGCGGCGTCCTCCTTGTCCCATTTGGGCTTCGCGGCTCTATAACCGCCGGAGCCGAGATGGTGGGTACCAATGTTCAGGGCTCTCAACTCCTTGCCCCTCAAACGTTTGGCCTTGCCCACGGTGGAGTTACATCTGGCCTTGAACACATTGTAGTCTTCTTCCTTGACCAGAGGCTCCTTCTTGATGAGCTCCGAGTAACTTAGCTTGTCCTCGACAATCAGCTTCTTCACCCGGGCCTTCCAATTCGACAAGGCCTTCGTGAACTTCCTAATGGCGTACTTGTTCACCGGATTCCCTTTGAGTTTGTCATTGTTGTACTGCTCTGCCCCATTTTCATCACACGGGAACGCGTATCTTTGGTGCAGCTTCCGGAAGAGCTGAATCAGGAAACCCCTGTTCTCTTCGCCCTTTAGGTTCTCCGTGTTGATGGTGACGGTGTTCCGGAGGATTGCAGCGAGTTGGTTTACGTAACCCGTGACAAACTCCTCCGGCTCCTGAGGCGCCCCTATAGCATTCACTCTTGTGAAGATGGACCTTTTGGTGGTGTCGACCACGATGGGGGTCCGATTCTTCCGGGCCTTCTTCGGTTTCGGTTGGCTACCACCGTCCGTAGTAGCTTCACCGCCGCCATCCGTGTTAGTGGCGTCGCCATCGTCGTTCCCGGTCTCCTCAATACCATCGGAAGACGAGGTATCCTCGTCGTCCTCCATCTCATCGTCCGGCGGAATGAATTCCGGGTCCTCTTGGGATTCCAGTTCCACCTGCAGCTCCCAAAATTGCTTCTTGCTGCTAGAAGGGCCCGGCTCCCCCGACATATCTAAACACTCAATTAAATGGAACTAATTAGCACAAAAATTCCTCGGAAAAATTTGGCAGCACCTCCCCTGTATTTATATGCCTAGGAGTGCCAGAAATTCGCCGGGACAGAAATGAATCAACATCCCGGCGAAACATTGGCAACTCAAAAAGAAAAAACCTGCACAAAATGGCCTAAAAAGGCACAAACACAGCCAGCAACTGCTGGCTGGACAACATACACAGCCAGCAATTCTACAACCGGATATAAGTAGCAATAGGATAGTTCACATTCACACATGGCTAAATTAAATTGTATTCACAAATCCTTCATGGCGTTTCTCTGGTTCATTAAAACATGATCATTCTGTCGCCAAGTTTATTCATTGTACTCTAGGAGAAATTGAGATGCTAAGAACAGCAGGCTTTCGATTTAGCATTCTACTTCTGCGATTTCTGACAAGCATTGCAACAGAGTCACGAAGGATCCATGAACCTCTATAAACCCAGGGCTAAATTAAATCTGGTATGAGCAAAGTATGTCTCAGGCATAGTAAACTAAATGCTAACAATTTAAGATGAAATTACAGGAGCTAAAACATTCCTGAATCGTTAATAACCAAATATAAATTCCTAAGAATGGTGACAGTTTTCGATGAACAAACAGTAGAATTTTTCAGCAGCCATAGAAACACTTGGCACCAGAATTGAGCAAACTCATGCTAACAGGATCTTGCCCAAACATGGCATAGCTCGAATACATCAACAGCTCCTACCAATTGAGCAAAGCATGCCTCCCAGAACCTAGGAAATGCAGACAAAAACAACCTAAATCATAACGCACAACTTGGCACCACCCGATTCAATCCCACCGCTAACTCGGAAAATAGGCGCAAATGCAGCTGGTGCCCAAAACGAGATATCCCCATTCCTGCCAGGCAGGGTGCACTTTGGCGATAACCAGCACGCGGGAACCCTGCCATGATCCGTAGAACCTGGCACTCAATCGGACCGCCAGGCAGCAACGGAGATGATAAAAGGGGAACGGGGCGGCTTACTCGGCAAGATCTCCGAGCTGGCGCAGGATCCCGACGAGGCCCGTGACGGCGACGCCCTCGAGCAGCGCCTTGGGGTCCGCCTGGTGGGAGGAGAGCTCGTTGGCGGACTTGTCGGCGGGCAGCGACGGACGGTGGGAGGGGCTCGTGCGCAGGGGCTCGGCGGGCAGCGACGGCGAGGGCGGATCGGGAAAGAAAGAAAGAAGAAAGGGGAAATTTGATCTGGTACAGCGAATAGCCGAGGCGCATATTGCAAAGTCCGCCTCGCTTAATCTTACCCGAGGCGCATATTGGCTAAATGCGCCTCGCATAGTTGTGGCTACTACTCAAATAACTCGCGGTTCAGATCCTATCACTAAACACTCACTAGCTCACTGGTTACTCGCCTCTTGCTGTACCCCTGGCCACCCAGGTTCGATTCCTGGTAGGCCCAATTTTTTTATTCTTTTTTGTAAAGGCCAGATTTAGTGTAAAAACTTTGTCCAAACAAATATAGACTATAAAATATACTGAATATATTTTAAATATTCAAATATTGTCAAAACAATACAATGCAAGTGACAATTATGAATGTGTCTCGATACATAATATTCAATGCAATATTATAACATATAAAAAGTGACACTTATGAATGGTTCGATCTTGACAATATGGTCGGAACTAGCGCGTTAGCGTTTCTTGACGGCCATCTTCTTCTTGCCCCTCTTTGTCACGGTTGCATAGGTTAGGTCCGGGACGTCTTCGCTACTTCTCTTGTACGGGAGCACTCCTTTCTTAGGTGCGGTTGTGGTGTACGGTGTTTGGTTGCCGTATCCGTCTTCCATCTTCGGGTCGCCGTTCTGGTCAAAGTCTTGCTCGTTGGCGACTCCATCCATTCCGATGATGTTTCTTTTGCCTCTCCTGACGACCACCCGGCTAGGCTTTGACAGGTCTGTGATGAACCAGCATTGGTCGACTTGGCTAGCCATAACCCAAGGCTCATTTCTCGCGGGTGCGTTCGCGCCGGTGGTCTTTGACTTTGGCGGTATAACCATGGTGGTGAAATACCGGCATTCTTTCTCGACGCTCTTGGCCCACCTGACACGGAACATCGGCACCTTTTCCGTAACGTAGTCGAGCTACCAAATCTCCTCGATCCTTCCGTGGTATCTTTCCGGGACGTCTCCGGTGTAGAATATCCCCGTTACCCCTGAGTTTTGGTAATCGCAGTTATTGTCCTTGTCCTCGGTGTAGAACGTGTATCCGTTGATATCGTATGCCTGATAGGTCATCAGGTTGTGCGCGGCACCCTGTGCCAAGGCGAATATGAGTTTATCTTCCTCCGAGTACTCGCCATGCGGCGGATTAGCAAAGACCCTATTCCTGAACCACCTCGTGAAACCGGAGTTGTGCTCCTTCATAACAACGGCCTCCGTCGGGACCTGGCGCCCCCGGTCGGCGTAAATCTTCTTGATAAACTCTTTGTGCTCATTTATGTATGGATCGACCACCTCCAGGTGCTGCAGCGCGACGAGGTTTACTCTTTCAAAGTCATTTGTTCGGCCCTCGAAGTCGACGTGCATTGGGTTCCGACCCTCGTGGTGACCCAATCCAGCGAGCCTCCCGAAGTGCTTGTTGGTTGGCAGACCAACAGGGGTCTCGGACTGTAGAAAGTTCGAGCAGAAAGAGATGCACTCTTCGGCCAGGAAGCCGTTTGCTATGCTTCCATCTGGACGGGACTTGTTTTTAACGTATCCCTTGATGTGTCCGTTCAGCCTTTCGAACGGCATCATGCTTCGCAGAAACGGAGGACCGAGCTGGACGATATCCTCCACGACATGGAGAAGCAGATGAACCATGACGTCGAAGAATGCGGGGGGGGGGGGGGGGGGGGAAGTACATCTCGAGCTCGCATACTATCACCACGATCTCCTCCTGTAGCCTCGTGAGCTGCCTAATGCCTATCGACTTCCGAGAGATGACGTCGAAAAAGTTGCAGAGGCCAAACAGAGTTTCACGGACGTGCTTGTCCATTATACCTCGGATCGCGACCGGGAGTACCTGCGTCATCAGCATGGCGACGTCGTGAGACTTCATCCCGCTAAAGCGCTGCTTCGCCTCGTCTAGCCATCTGCTTATCTTCCCCGCGAAGCCGTTCGGAAATTTGACTCCGAGGAAGCACTTCATAAACTATATGGCCTCCTTCTTACTCAGAGTGAAGCACGCGGCCTTTAGCTTGACCTCGCCCTTCTTGCCCTTGCGGCGACGACGGCTATTCTGCGTTTCCGTCTCCTCCTCCTCCTCCTCGTCATTGCTAGGTGGTGGTTGAAGTTCAACCCTGATGCCCATATGCTTCAAGTCGTTCCTTGCCTTCGGCCCATCTTTGGTCTTGTCGGTGTTAAGGATAGTGGCAAGCAGACTCTCGCCCACGTTCTTCATGATATGCACGAGATCGAGGCTATGAGGCACGCGGAGAATCTTCCAGTATGGCAAGTCCCAGAAGACAGACCTCGCCTTCCATACCTTCAACAGCGGCTCTGGCTTCTTCTGGGTCTTTCCCGGCGCAGGGCACTCCTTCCAGTTATTCAGCAACTCGGTGATTACCGCGCCGCTCTTCTGGTCCGGTTTCCTCGGGGCTCGACCTTCCCATCGAACAGATGTGATAGCTTTCTCCATGGGTGATCCATGGGAAGCCACCTCCGAGCCGAAAGGTGCACGGTTTTCCCGGACCCGAGATCTTTCTGCAGCTGGGTGTACGATGTATTGTCCTTGCACCTAACGCACCCATAGAATCCTTGGACCACCTGCCCCGAGAAGTATTCGTAACCGGGATAGTCTTGCACCGTCGTGATCACCGCCGCTTTCATGTTGAAGTAGTCCTGTCTCGAGGCGTCCCACGTACGGGCTCCTTCTTCCCATAACGTGGCCAACTCCTCTTTCAACAGCGTGAGATACAGATTGATGTCTGTACCGGGTTGTTTTGGCCCTTGAATCAGCATACTCATGGTTACGTACTTCTTCTTCATGCACAGCCAGGGTGGGAGGTTGTAGATCCATACAAACACGGGCCAGGTGCTGTGTGTGCTGCTCTGGCTTCCGAACGGATTGAGTCCGTCGGTGCTCACGCCCAGCCTTAGGTTCCTTGACTCTTTACCAAATGCTTGTGATATTGGAGGTCCAACGCCTTCCACTGGCAAGCATCCGAAGGGTGCCTCAGCATCTCCTCCTTATCCGGATCATCGTCTTCCGGCCTCTTTCTTTCCGCGTGCCAGCGCATGAGCCGTGCTTCCTTAGGGTCCGCGAAATACCGCTGCAGGCGGGAAGTTAGGGGAAAGTACCACACCACCTTTCTAGGAGCTTTCTTGGTCCCTCTCTTGTATCGAGATGTCTTGCACACCGGACACGTGGTCTTCTCCGCGTCCTCGCCCCGGTACATGATGCAATCATTTATGCAGACGTGGTATTTCATGACCGGTAGATTGAGAGGGCACGCGATTTTCTTGGCCTCAGCGATACTAGTCGGACATGTGTTACCCTTCTTGGGAAGAAGATCATGCACGAATTCAATGTTTTCGTCGAAGCATTCGTCGGTCATTTTGTGTTTCGCCTTAATCTCTAGAGCCCTGAGCGTTACATTTAGACGGGTATGCCCGTCGTTGCATCCTTCAAACAATGGAGCGACCGCGTCTTTTCTCATTTGCTCCAGCTTAGCTCTCTCTCTAGCAGCGGCTCTGGCGTTACTCGTCTCCTTGAGAAGCAGATCTTGATAATGAGGGTCTTGCAGCCAGCTCGAATCACCACCTTCATCATCTTCGTGTCCATGCCCGGCTCCACCCTGATCATCTTCATGATCATCATCACCTGCCCCGCCGCCGGCATCTTGATCTTCATGATCATGACCGGCATCTTGATCTTCATGATCATGACCGGCATCTTGATCACCACCATGATTGACATCCTCATCATCATCTTCGTCATCACATATCCACCGAGTGTAGCCATCCATGAAATTACGTCGGAGGAGGTAAGACTCCAGCATTCCGGAATCATGCTGTATCAGATACTTTAGCTTGCAATCGCGACACGGACATCTTATCTCCGTCTTGTTTGCACGTGCCATGTCGGCCCTCGCGCATCTCATACACCTATCCACGAGCTCTTTGCTGATCAGTGGTCGGTCAGGATGTAGACGGACGGTCCGCTGGACGTCCGTGTCCGTCTGCCTCGTTCTGCAAATACTAATCGCAAGTTTAGCGGCCGCCGTGTCCGCTAAATTGTTCTGCGCTCGCGTCCGGCGGAAGAAGCGGACCAGCCGCTGCTACCTCTGTGTACTACCTCCGCTGCTATCTCTCGCGGCCGTCCTCCAAGCGCTCCAGCAGCTCGGCCTCCAGGAAAGCCGCCCCCTCGGCGCAGTCCCACCAGGTGGTGATGCCGACGCAGCCTAGCACCATGCGCGCGTCCTCGGCGTGTGGCGTGGCGCCGCTCCTGAACCCGGCGAGCATGGAGCGCACGCTCCTCACCGCGCGGCCGTCGTCCGCGTCAGGCCGCACCGCAGCGCGCCACGCCTGCTCGGACACGAGCCTCGCGAGGTCCTTGGCGTCGACCGGCACCCCGACCACGTCCGCCGGCAGCACGCACTCTGCCGTGGAGACGGAGCCGAGGACGAACCGGAGCTCGGAGGCGACCAGGTCGGCTTTCATCAACACCCACAGCCTCGCCCATCTCCATGTGCAGCTCGGAGAGACCGAGCACCGCGGCGCCGGGGAGCGGCTCGGCCTCGACGGCCCACCCCTCGCGGAGCTCCTCGAGGAAGGCGAGGAGGATGCTCCTCGAGCTGGGCGTTGGGCGGCGACGACCGCCGCGCCGGCCCGACGATGGCGAATAGCTTGGCGACGGCGGACAGCCGGATGGGCTTGGCGGGCTGAGCGGCCTGTATCCGCTAGTCCGTCTCGATTATGCAGGCTGTCCGCCAAGCCGTTTGGGCTTTCGGGGCGGCGCGGATGTAACGGACAGACGGATTCCGTGTCCGCCTGCATCCTTAGTGGTCGGAGCATGGTCGCCTGCACACGGTACGAAGAGCAAGAGGGTAATTAGAGCAAAGATGGACGTGGATCGCCGGAAAAATTCGGCATGACCTCCCCTAAAAAGAGGACATCCGCGAGTGCCAGAAATTCGCCGGAAAAGAAATGAATTGACTTTCCGGCGAAACATTGGCATCTCAAATGAAATCCCTGCACAAGAAGAAGCACCACAACACAATCATATAGTCGGTTTGGCCGACAACACGCATACATGCAAGCAACGCCTTCACGCTTCCTCCAACGACGACTTGCACAAGAGATCTGGACGAGAAAACAAAGGCACATGTTGTAGATCTAGAGGAGCAAGAGACTTCACTTACATATGAGTGTCAACCAATGGAGGTTGAGCAAGCTTCTATGGTGAATCAATGGGGAAATGAGGTGGGGGGGAGGAGGGGGTCGACCAGATTTGTTTGGTGGAGGAGGAAGTAGTGAGACAAGTGAGTGGGGTGGTAGGTGGCTCCATGTACCTTAAGGTGGCAAAAAGGTGGCTCGACTTATCCGAGGCGCATACTGCACGATATGCGCCTCGGATATGTGAGATACTGGAGGCGCATATGCAGTATGCTCCTCGGATAAGCTGCCACCTACCACCACCCGGGCCCACTAGGGTTATGGGAGGCACATTTCAATCATATGCACCTCTAATGTCCGAGGCGCATATTTCGGAAATGCGCCTCGCATTACCTGGGGCCGCCAGATTCGTCCGTACATGGAATAGGGGAGGCGCATGGCCCCAGTATGCGCCTCGGCTATTTGATAGTTGGAGGCGAATGGCCAAATAGTGCGCCTCGGGTAATTTAGCAGAGGCGCATATTGCCATATGCGCCTCCTATAAGGATGTCTCCTATAGCCTTTCCCCTAGTAGTGTCTAGTGCATAGATAATAAGGGAAGTGACACTCTTATTTTAGAGGATAAATACTTATACCTTCTACTCCTCGTGGGATCAATACTATATTTACACATCGAAGACTTCAACGATCCCCTATACTTGTGGGTATCACATGTGTTGGTATTTTGTCTAGTTTTTATCTTTGATGTAATTCTATGATGGTGTTGTGCGAACGTCGACTGCACATCACTTCACCTATATGGGCTCATAGGAGAGCACCGTGGTGTAATGAATTGAGGGAGACTTAGGAGGACAAGTAAATCTGAGACCAAATCATGAAGTTGCATTATGAGGGCATTAGTATCGGGGACCTTAGAGTTTAAGGCTATGGTGGGACTCTATGTCTTAATAACTCTTGTGCAGTCATTTATTTGGCCATAAGAACCATCATAAGGGGGTTTAGTTTATTTATTTAGCTTTACCTAATTATGGCTCCGTCCAAAGAAGATTAAAACTTGACAAAATGTTTACCTTGTTGTTCTAGAAATATTTATGCCATGAAGTTTAGGTAGCCCTTGGTAACGTTTTCCATTTATAAGAAACACACACTTGAGCTTGTCCTCTTGCTACATAGAGGATTGGGCTTTCTCTCTTTGAGAGCTTTCACTTGTCATATTTTATTTTCAGCTTTTTACTTTATTGCAAACTCTACACCAAAAACCCAAAAACACTTGCATCATTTAATCATTTTAGTTTGTCTAGTGCATAGATAATAAGAGAAGTGACACTCTTATTTGAGAGGATAAATACTTATACCTTCTACTCCTCATGGGATCGATACTATACTTACACATTGAAGATTTCAACGATCCCCTATAATTGTGGGTATCAAGACATTTTCTGACGCCGTTGCCGAGGAGTGTAGCGCTTAAGTTTTTATTCTTGTTTGCACTAGATTTTTATTTTCAGTTTTGCATATACTCTAGTTTACTTTCAGTTTTGCATTTAGTTTAGTTTTACTTCCAGTTTTGCATTTATCAAAAACCCAAGAAAAATTAAAAAATGGAAAACTATTATGAAAACGCCTTGATAGCTGCTGAATTTAGAAAATCAAATGAAGGGAAAAGATTAGGAGGCTACATAGAGCTTCTAAATAAAATTGCTAGTACGTTGCTTAATTTTCATGAGGAAGAAATTTGTTGCTCTGAATACTGTAGACACTTTGAATTCCAATGCCCTTCCAATAAAGATGAACCTGTTATTGCAACTTATCATACTTGGAATTATGCTCACTTAGGGATGGAAGAGTAGAGCAATTTGTTATTTTTATGGCAGCCTATGAATTATACACCTTCATTGATAAACATGAAACCTTCCCTATAGCTTCTCAATTTAAATTTTTTATTGCCACTCTCCTTGATCTCTGCATACTTGAATTTAATGAAAATATCTATGTTGTTGACACAAGGAAGAGAGATGCCCAAGAAAGCTCTAATATTTTGCAGGAAGAAGATGATGAAAACATAAGCTTGGAAGAGGAAGTATGTGAAGAAGAGGATAAAAACCTAAGCTTGGGGATGCCCATGCAGCCCCAAGAGGAGGACAATGAAGAGCAAAATGATGAAGAAAATGATGAACAACTAGAGAATGAAGAGAGGAAACATCCACCTTCACCACCTATGGATGAGGGTAACACTCAAGATTTTGTTGATGATAAACTTTGCTTTTATGATTCTGATGATGAGGAAGAATATCAACCTATGCCTAATGAGAACATTATTGATAATAATTTTAAAAATGATGAGGAGTATGGTTTAGACATGCTATATGATAATGCTTTAGATGATGGTCCTATGCTTATTGATAATCCTCCATGTTTAGTTGTTACTACTTTATGTGAGGATAAAAATGATATACTTGCTGCTTGTGATGATACTCTCACTCATGAGAGTCCTACTTTATTTCTGAACTCTCCTATTCACACCATGGAGGAGAAGCTTTTATATGTTGAAGAGTACTTATGTGGGTTGAAATTATCTTACACTAATAATCATTTCACCCATAACCATCATGTTTATGGTGCTTCTTGCAATTATTTTGAGAGTGGAAAATACACTAATAGCTCACATGATAGTTTTAATAATCCTCTATATGTTCCTAAGTTTGCAAAGTTGCACCATTCTAATAGTTCTTTTGTCACATTTGGTTCCACTACTTGTAACTATTATGAGAGAGGAAGCAAGACTTATCTTTATGTTTCTATGTTATTTAAAATGCAATCTACTGATCATTACATGCATTGGTTACCAATTCCTGCTATTTATTCATATATAAAATGCCAATGCATAGGAAAAGAGTTAGACTTAAAAGTTAATGGTTTAATGTTTTGTGGTGTGCTCTTTATGCTTTTATTTCCTATTCAGTTTGGGCACACATTTATATATTGATAACTTGCAAAATAACTTTACCTACTATTTTCTGACAATTAGTTTAAGATTTTCACTTTATATAAAATTTGGAAAAGTAAATGAGAAGGATGAGTAATGGAGATGTTGGGGTCGACCTTGAACATGTGTTGTTCATGCCAATGGAACCATTGCAAAGTCCCTATCATTAAAAAAAATTCCAAAGCTAAAACCAAATAAAAATAGTGTCATCACCTTTGTATCTTATTTTTTCATCTTAATGGCAAGAATAACCTCTTTTGAGAGGTAGGATTAAATAATAGTGATTTGCTGTCCAGAAAACAGATTCCTGAACTTCACTGCGAAAAATGTTAAAAATCACATAAGAGAAATTTTGACCTGATATACGACTGCAATATTCAGTTATTCATACACATTTCATTAGTTTAAAGTTTTCCGATTTGAGCAACGTAAGTGCCTCTGAAAATTCACTCTTTACGGGCTGTCCAGTTTTTGACAGATTCTGTCTTTATTTTGCATTACTCTCATTACTTGTGTTTTGTGTGGTTCTATTGATCAAAGAGCAATACACAACCATAGTAATATTATCTAAGGTGTAGAATCAACTCATGATATGTCTTTGTTGTACCTATGAGGATTTAATTTATGGAGACACTAACCCCTCTAATCAAGTTTTATGTTGAGTTTTGTGTAAAGAGAATTTTTCAAGTGGAAAAGTTGAGGGTGATAAACAAATATCAAGAGGGACAACCACTCAAGCTTGGGGATGTTACCCCTAGCCTCACCCTACATATATCAAAAAAGTACAAGAATATAAGCTTGGGGATGCCAAGCCACCTCACTCCAACCATCTTGATAACAAGTAAGAAGTCTAGCTATATGGCTATAAAGGAAGCGCTTTACGGGAGGCAACCCGGTTGTTTTTATTTTTGATTTTCTTCGTGTCCTCTTGCAATAACAAGAGACTTAGTTTTTAGTTTAGTTTCTGAAATTATTAATAAAGTGCCAAGTTTTACCTATTTTGGTATGAAAAAGTTGCTATTTGCATTCGGAGATTTTATTCTAGCACGAATCTGTGCACGGTATAATTTTTCATTCCTAAGTTGTAACTCCGAATATATTCATATTTTTACTGTAACTGAAACTTTTCATCCTCTGTACACCTGAATTTTTTCAGAATTTTTAGACATGTTTAAGTCAGGTAGAAAAATGCGTTTCGCTGCTGCTAATTTTCTGGACAGATTCTGTCCCATATTGTTTGATGCATTCTTTGAACTTTTAAACCTGAATCTTGTTGATCCAATTAAGTTTATAAGTAGGCATACAACATTATACACTCTCTGGATATTCATATAAATTTTTGTCTAAAGATTATATGCAGCAAGTAACGCATTTATCTATCACTACTAATGTCACCTCACAGAATAGAAATAGGAGAAACAGTGTTTTGAAGTTTTTCACAGGGATTAGAGGAGACGCACCAAGAGCTATCCAAGGATGGTGAAGACCATAATCTTGGGGATGTGAAGACAACCCCACTGGACCTACACACTCTCGGTTTGCACACGTCTAATTCAGGGGCGGACCTAGAACCAAAATCAACCGGTGTCCTTCAATATATCATGCATATTTTTCATTTAATTTGGGGGTGTCACTCACTACAAATACATGTATTGTATTAAAAAAAATGAGTTTGTACCCGGTGTCCTGTGACCCCTGTAAGCTGAACCTAGGTACGCCCCTGGTCTAATTTCTGATTTTCGATCAATACACTTTATCGCATAAACTTGGAGCGTCTTTTGTTTGCTTGTTATGTTAGTTTAGTTTTTGTTTTGAAACCACTGATACCCACAAGTATAGGGGATCGTTGAAGTCTTCGATGTGTAAATATAGTATCGATCCCACGAGGAGTAGAAGGTATAAGTATTTATCCTTTCAAATAAGAGTGCCACTTCCCTTATTATCTATACACTAGACAAACTAAAATGATTAAATGATGCAAGTGTTTTTGGGTTTTTGGTGTATAGATTGCAATAAAGTAAAATGCTGAGAATGCAATATGACAAGTGAAATCTCTCAAAGAGAGAAAGCCCAATCCTCTATGCAGCAAGAGGACAAGCTCAAGTGTGTGTTTCTTTTAGGTGGAGAGAGTTCCCAAGGGCTACTTAGACTTCATGGCATAAATATTTCTAGAACAACAAGGTAAATGTTTTGTCAAGTTTTAATCTTCTTTGGAAATAATTAGGAATAGCTAATAAATAAACTACACCTCTTATGATGGATCAAGGTGCCAAGTAAATGACTACACAAGAGTTATTAAGACATAAAGTCCCACCATAGCATTAATCTTTAAGGTCCCCGATACTAATACCCCATAAAGTAACTTCATAACTTGGTCTCAGGTTTACATGTCCCCCTAAGACCCCCTCAATTCATTATATCATAGTGTTCTCCTATGAGCCCATATAGGTGAAGTGATATGCAGTCGACGTTCGCACAACACTATCATAGAATTACATCAAAGATAAAAACTAGACAAGATACCAACACATGTTATATAAAAATCATTGCCAATTCATCCTATGCCCCCAGGAACATGAGAGAACTACTCACAACGCCAATACATGATATGATTCAGTGGTACAAGTGATACAACACAATCTGAAACTATGATCTCCCCACAAAACAATGACAAGTAGCAATTCACAAACATGTAAAATAGCACTTAGACAATGGCTAGGGATCAACCAATCTCAAACTATGAGGGGGATGAAGTGGATCACGAAGATGGTGATGGAGATGGTGCTGGTCTTGGCGGTGGTGTTGATGGAGACTCCGGAGGGGGGATGGAGAAGACCTCCGGAGGTGGTTCCGGCAGCGTTTCCCCCCTATGATCTTCTCCGGCGGCAGCCTTTAGTCTCTCTGTTTCTGGTTTTGTGTTTTCTCCGCCGCCTCTCACGGGAAAACGTCGGGGGACTATTTTTATAGTCGTTTTTAGGTCACGAAGAAGCTTCTGGGCGATGGATCGACGTAAACGGGGCCACAAGGGCTAAAATAGGTGGGCCCACGCGGCTACAGTACCAGGCCGCGTGGGGCACCCCCTTTTGGCCCTCCGGCCTCCGTTCGCTTGCTTCTTTCGCTCCTAGGTCTTCCTCCTTCCAAAATAATGATCCCCGTAAATTTTCAGCTCATTTGGACGTCGTTTGGGTCCCTGAAATATCAAAATATAGAAAATAGGTTTTCTGCCAGTGCAGGGTTAATTCCAAATAAATGGGGAAACTGTGAATTATCCCCAAAATCATTATAAAACAATGATATAACCCTTATATGATGCAAATATGATTGAAATATGAGAATTATAATGCAAAGTTCATCTATGCATTTTACATGCATCAACCACCCCAAGCTTAAGTCTTGCTCGTTCTCGAGTATGAAAGTGATAAAACTAACATGAACTTTGCAATATAATAACATCATGGATATAAAAGATGATTGCTACTGCTACATAAAGTCAAATGATTCATTATTCAAAGAAGTAGCAATATGCAAACAGTTTATAAAGTGATATCAAGTATTCAATGCAAGGATGTTTAATGATAGTTCACAAAGTGTAACATAAAAGATAGTAATATGAACCACATGTATGCAATATGATAAGTAAGAACATCCTACATAGGTCATAGAGTGAAGATGAAAATCTGAATATAAAAGGTGGACACTTTGGAAAAGATATATAAATGAGTAGAGGTAAAAGATGCATAAGTTTCATCTATCCTCCAAACTATTCTACTTAAGTTATTGAATGCAATGGCAATACTTGGTGTCAAGCTCTCATTCCCCTATCATAGCATCTTAAATGATTAAAGTTTAATGTGAAAGCAAATATGAGTAGTGGCGTGATAAAGTAAAGGTTAGATGTCTCATGCCCCTTGAATACAAGTACCTACACCATGATTACTCAACTTGGGAAACAAAGCAAGTTTAAGTTATCTATCATTGTAAGTAATAATGGTATTATCAAGAGCCTCAACTGGGGTACCTCTTGTCCCATGATATGGATCAAGCCCACATGCATGGCTTAGATTAGCGGCCCAGGTTTTTCTCTAACCATTTATACAAACTCATTTAAACTTACTCTATTTCCACATTATTTCACCATGATAGGCATCCATAAACAAAAGTACATGATATCAACTAAATAAATGATGGAACATGTTGAAAGCTTTGCATGTGACAACACATATGGGCTAACTCCCAACCTTAGATATTTATCAAGCCACTATCATCATAATATTAATCACAAAGGTTCATCTTTATTGAATGCAATAAAAGTAAGGTGTGCATCAAGTTTGCGAGAGCTTTTTAACCAACTTTTCCCAGTACAATAAATAACATAATCATTTTCATTTAGAGGTATAGATAACACAAATAACATGATAAACATACTTGGAATAGCATAAAGCTAATAGGTAGATATGGTGGACTCACTGGAAAAACTTGGGTTGAAGGTGTTGGAAACAAGTTTTTACTTGTTGGAATTTTTGGGCTAGCAAAAGGGAGAAAGATGACCATCTAGATGCATGCATGAGTGTCCATAGAACTAACTAATTCATGTCAAACAAGGTGAAATAACATACAGCATCAAAACATGAATAAAGGATAGCTCATGATAAAGCATTTGCAAATTATTACTCATAAAGAAGCTCATGAATCATGCAACTATATGTGTCATTAAGAATCAACTTAGACATCTCTTTTCCCAATACAATAAAAGCATGCAAGATATTTCAGCCCAAACTTCCAGTAGCTTTCTCATATATAAAATGATAGTGGTGATCTCAAAACAAAAATCAAACCAAAACAAAAACAAATAAAAGACGCTCCAAGTTTATGCGATAAAGTGCATTGATAGAAAAACAGAAGTTAGACGTGTGCAAACCGAGAGTGTGTAGGTCCAGTGGGGTTGTATTCACATCCCCAAGCTTATGGCTTTCACCATCCTTGGATAACTCATGGTGCATCTCTTCCAATTCCTATGAAAAAACTTCAAAACACTGTTTCTCCCATTTCTTTTCTGTGGGGTGACGTTAGTAGAGATAAATAAATAGGTTTCTTGCTGCATATAATCCATGGACTAAAATACATATGAATGTCCAGAAAGTGTATAATGTTGTATGCCTACTCATAAACTCAATTGGATCAAAAAGATTCAACTTAAAAGTTCAAAACAAGCATAAAACAATATGGGGCAGAATCTGTCCAGAAAAACAGCAGCAAAAAGTATTTTTATACCTGACTTAAAATGTCTAAAAATTCTGAAACAATTCATACGTACAGAGGATCGAAAGTTGCAGTTACAGTAAAAATATCAGCTCATTCGGAGTTACAGAATAAGAATTAAAAATCAAACCATGCACAGACCGGTGCTAGAATGAAATCTTCGCATGCAAAATAATAACTTCTTCAAACCAAAATGGGTAAAAATTGATACTTAATTAAAAAAAATTCCAGGAACTAAACTAAAAACATCTCTTGTTACAGCAAGAGGACACAAAGAAAATCAAAAGTAAAAACAACCGGGTTGCCTCCCGTAAAGCGCTTTCTTTATAGCCATATAGCTAGGCTTACTTACTTGGTATCAAGATGGTTGGAGTGAGGTGGCTTGGCATCCCTAAGCTTAAGTTCTTGTATGTAGGGTGAGCTTAGGGGTAACAAGCTTGAGTGTTTGTCCCTCTTGATCTTTGTTTATCACGGTCAACTCTTCCACTTGAAAGTTCTCTTCACACATAACTCATCATAAAACTTGATTAGAGGGGTTAGTGTCTCCATAAATTAAATCTCCATAGGTACAGCAAAGACATATCATGAGTTGATTCTAAACATTAGCTAATATTACTATGGTTGTGAATTGCTCTTTGATCAATAGAACCACACAAAACACAAGTAATGAGAGTAGTGCAAAATAAAGACAGAATCTGTCAAAAACTGGACAGCCCAAAAAGAGTGAATTTTCAGAGGCATTTACCTTGCTCAAATCAGAAAACTTTGAACTAATTAAATGTGTATTAATAGCTGAATAATTCTGTCATAAAATATCAGGTCAAAATTCCTCTTCTGTGATTTTTAACATTTTTTGCAGTGAATCTTAGGAATCTGTTTTCTGGACAGCAAATCACTATTGTTCAATCTTATCTTTCAAAAGAGATTATGCTTGCCATTAAGATGAAAAATAAGATACAAAGGTGTGGTTACAGTAGTAAACAAACACCTTGACTCTATTTATTTATTTTTAGCTTTGGGAGAAGTTTTAATGATAGAGACTTTGCAATGGTTCCATTGGCATGAACAACACATGTTCAAGGTCGACCCCAACATCTCCATTACTCATCCTTCTCATTTACTTTCCCAAATTTTATGTAAAGTGAAATTTTTAAACTAATTGTTAGCAAATAGTAGGTAAAGTTATTTTTCAAGTTCTCAAGATATAAAGGTGTGCCCAAACAGAATTGGAAGTTAAAGCATAAGGAACACACCACAAAACATTAAACCATTAACTTTTAAGTCTAACTCTTTTCCTATGCATTGGGATCTTGTAAGAAAATAAATCATTGAAACACAACGCAAGTAGCATAGGAGGATAAAACAAGTGGAACTTCAAAAGTTTCAATATAAAGAGAGAAGACTTAGTATTATTGAGATATATGAAGTCATGTCTCCTTCTCTCATAAAAACTTTCAGTAGCATCATAAGCAAATTCAACAATGTAACTATCACATAAAGCATTCTTTTCCTTCATCATCATAAAAGTATTATTACTCTCCACATAAGCAAAATTCTTCTCATTAGTAATAGTGGGAGTAAAACATTCATAGTCATCATTGTAATCATCATAAATTGGAGTCATGTCATAATCATAAGCAATTTTATGCTCAATAGTAGGTGGGCTGAAAAGATCACATTCATCATTATAATCATCATATATATGAGGCATAGTATCATCAAAGCAAATTTCCTCTTCTATGGTGTGAATAGGAGAGTTCAAAAATAAAGTAGGACTCTCATGAGTGAGAGTATTATCACAAGCAGCAAGTATATCATTTTTATCCTCACATAAAGTAGTAACAACTAAATATGGAGGATTATCAATAAGCATAGGACCATCATCTAAAGCATCATCATAGAGCATGTCTAAACCATGTTCTTCATCATTTTTAGAATCATAAAATCAAAGTTTATCATCAGCAAAATCTTGAGTGTTACCCTCATCCATAGGTGGTGAAGGTGGATGTTTCCTCTCTTCATTCTCTAGTTGTTCATCATTTTCTTCATCTTCTTGCTCTTCATTGTCCTCCTCTTGGGGCTGCATGGGCATCCCCAAGCTTAGGCTTTTGTCATCTTCTGCACATACTTCCTCTTCCAAGCTTATGTTTTCATCATCTTCTTCCTGCAAAACATTAGATCTTCCTTGGGCAAATCTCTTCCTTGTTTCAACAACATAGATATTTTCATCAAATTCATCTATGCAAATATTAAGGATAATGGCAGTCATATTTTTAGATTGAGAAGCTATAGGGCAGGTTTCATGTTCATCAATGAAGGTTTTTAATTCATAGGCTGCCACAAAAATAACAAATTGCTCTACTTCTGCCATCCCTAAGTGAGCATAATTCCCTGTATGATAAGTTGCAATAACAGGTTCAACTTTATTGGAAGGGCATTGGAATTCAAAGTGTCTATAGTATTCAGAGCAACAAGTTTCTTCCTTATGGCAATTAAGCAGCTTACTAGCAATTTCATTTAGATACCTCATGATTTTTTTAATCTTCTCCCTTCAAAAGATACTCTAAATTCAGCAGCTATCATGGCATTTTTATAATAGTTTTCCATTTTTATTTATTTTGGGTTTTTTATAAATGTAAAACTGAAAGTAAAACTAAACTAAATGCAAAACTGAAAGTAAACTAGAGTATATGCAAAACTGAAAATAAAAATCTAGTGCAAACAAGAATAAAAACTTAAGCGCTACACTCCCCGGCAATGGCGCCAGAAAACGTCTTGATACCCACAAGTATAGGGGATCGTTGAAGTCTTCGATGTGTAAGTATAGTATCGATCCCACGAGGAGTAGAAGGTATAAGTATTTATCCTTTCAAATAAGAGTGTCACTTCCCTTATTATCTATGCACTAGACAAACTAAAATGATTAAATGATGCAAGTGTTTTTGGGTTTTTGGTGTATAGATTGCAATAAAGTAAAATGCTGAGAATGCAATATGACAAGTGAAAGCTCTCAAAGAGAGAAAGCCCAATCCTCTATGCAGCAAGAGGACAAGCTCAAGTGTGTGTTTCTTTTAGGTGGAGAGAGTTCCCAAGGGCTACTTAGACTTCATGGCATAAATATTTCTAGAACAACAAGGTAACATTTTGTCAAGTTTTAATCTTCTTTAGACTGGAGCCATAATTAGGAATAGCTAATAAATAAACTACACCTCTTATGATGGATCAAGGTGCCAAGTAAATGACTACACAAGAGTTATTAAGACATAAAGTCCCACCATAGCATTAATCTTTAAGGTCCCCGATACTAATACCCCATAAAGTAACTTCATAACTTGGTCTCAGGTTTACATGTCCCTTACATCATAGTGTTCTCCTATGAGCCCATATAGGTGAAGTGATATGCAGTCGACGTTCGCACAACACCATCATAGAATTACATCAAAGATAAAAACTAGACAAGATACCAACACATGTTATATAAAAATCATTGCCAATTCATCCTATGCCCCCAGGAACATGAGAGAACTACTCACAACGCCAAGACATGATATGATTCAGTGGTATAAGTGATACAACACAATCTGAAACTATGATCTCCCCACAAAACAATGACAAGTAGCAATTCACAAACATGTAAAATAGCACTTAGACAATGGCTAGGGATCAACCAATCTCAAACTATGATGGGGATGAAGTGGATCACGAAGATGGTGATGAAGATGGTGATGGAGATGGTGCTGGTCATGGCGGTGGTGTTGATGGAGACTCCGGAGGGGGGATGGAGAAGACCTCCGAAGGTGGTTCCGGCGGCGTTTCCCCCCTCCAATCTTCTCCGGCGGCAGCCTTCTGTCTCTCTGTTTTTGGTTTTGTGTTTCTCCGCCGCCTCCTTCGGGAAAACGTCGGGGGACTATTTTTATAGTCATTTTTAGGTCACGAAGAAGCTTCTGGGCGATGGATCGACGTAAACGGGGCCACGAGGGCTAAAATAGGTGGGCCCGCGCGGCTACAGTACCAGGCCGCGTGGGGCACCCCCTTTTGGCCCTCCGGCCTCCGTTTGCTTGCTTCTTTCACTCCTAGGTCTTCCTCCTTCCAAAATAATGATCCCCGTAAATTTTCAGCTCATTTGGACGTCGTTTGGGTCCCTGAAACATCAAAATATAGAAAATAGGGTTTTCTGTCAGTGTAGGGTTAATTCCAAATAAATGGGGAAACTGTGAATTATCCCCAAAATCATTATAAAACAATGATATAACCCTTATATAATGCAAATATGATTGAAATATGAGAATTATAATGCAAAGTTCATGTATGCATTTTACATGCATCAACCACCACTATCATTTATATATGAGAGAGCTACTGAAAGTTTGGGTTGAATAAAGTTGGATGCTATTAAAAATATTGGGATAGGGATGTTTAAGTTGATTTAAAAAGATATATATAGTTGTATAATTCATATGTTTTTAATGAGTATCAATTTGCAAGTGTTTTATCAAGAGCTATCTTATATTCATGTTTAGATGCTGAATGGTACTTTACTTGGTTTAACATGAATTGATTAGTTCTATGGACACTTGTTCATGCATTTAGACGGTCAACTTTCTCCCTTTTGCTAGCCCAAAAATCCCAACAAGTAAAAACTTGTTTTCCAACACCTTCAACCAAAGTTTTTCCAGTGAGTCCACCATATCTACCTATTAGCTTTATGCTATTCTGAGTATGTTTATCATATTACTTTGTATTATCTATACCTCTGAATTAAAATGTTTATTTTATTGATTTTTATGGGAGAAATTTGGTTAAATAGCTCTCACACCTTACTATTGCACTTAATACACATGAATGAACCATTGTGATTAAAATTATGAAGTTGTGAGTTTGACAAGAGTCTTGGTTGCTAGTTAGCCCAAATGTGCTGTCACATGGCAAGCTTTCAACATTGCACTAAATTATATTTAGTTGATATCATGTACTTTTGTTTACGGATGCTTATCATGGTGCCAAATAAATGTGGAAATTTAGTAGGTTTAAGTAGTTGTATAAATGCCTAGAGAGATACCTGGGCCGCTAATCTAGGCCATGCTGTCATGGTGAAAATTTACTTATATGCTATGTGAACCTTCAGTGATACACCTCACAATAAAAAGCTATACCAATAGTAAATAAAAAGGGTGTTGAGATTGTTCCTTATGTTTGTTTGTCTTGTCATTTTGACATGGGCTTGTTCCATGTCCTGGGACAAGAGGTACCCCAGTTGACCCTCTTAATGATGCTATTATACAATGCTTTTGCTTGAACTTGCTTTGTATCCCAAGTTGAGTAACACCATGGTGTAGGTACTCATATTCAAGGGGCATGAAACTCTCAACCATTTCTTTGTCAAGCACACTACTCATATTTGCTTTCACTTTAAACTTTAATAATTCAATATGCTATGATAAGGGGTAATGAGAGCTTGATACCAATGAATACCACATTGCAAACATTAAGTAGAAGTATTTGGAAGTTAGATGAAACTTGTTCATGTTTTTACCTCTACTCATAGATATCTATCCAAAGTGTCCACCTTTTATATTTAGTTTTATATAAGAGTACTCTATGACCATTATAGGATGTTTTTACTTTTCATTATGCATACATGTGGTCCATAGTACTTTCTTCTATGTTACACTTTGTGAATTATCATTGAACATCCTTGCATTGAATATCTGATATCACTTCATAATCTATCTTGCATATTGCTATTCCTTTAAAGAATGAATCATTTTACTCTATGTAGCAATAATAATCATCTTTGATATCCTTTGATAGTATTTAAATGCAAAGTCCATGTTAGTTTTATCACCTTCATACTCGAGGATGAGTATAGGTTAAGCTTGGGGATGTTGATGCATGTAAAATACATACATGAACTTTGCATTATATTACTCATATTTCAATCATATTTGCATCATATAAGGGTTATATCATTGTTTTATAATGATTTTGGGAAGATTTCACAGTTTTCATATTTTTCTGGAATTAACCCTGCACTGGCAGAAAACCCTATTTTCTATATTTTGATGTTTCAGGGACCCAAACGATGTCCAAATGACCTGAAAATTTACGAGCATCATTTTTTGGAAGGAAGAAAGCGTAGGAGCGAAGGATACAAAAAAGTGGAAGCCCGAAGGCCAAAAGAGGGGGGGGGGCACGTGGCTAGATTCCTTGGCCGCGTGGGACCCACCAATTTGGCCCTCGTGGCTCCGTTGCCGTCGATCTTTCTTCCCGAAGCTTCCTTTTGACCTAAAAACAACTATAAAAATAGTCCCCCGACGTTTTCCAGAAGGAGGCGGCGGAGAAACACAAAACCACGAAACAGGAGACAGAAGGCTGCCGCCGGAGAAGATCGGAGGGGGGAAATGCCGCCGGAATCACCTCCGGAGGGCTCCTCCGTCCCCCCTCCGAGTCTCCATCAACATCACCATCAAGACCAGAACCATCTCCATCACCATCTTCATGATCCACTTCATCCCCCTCATAGTTTGAGATTGTTCGAACCCTAGCTATTGTTTAAGTGCTATTCTACCTGTGTATGATTGGCTACTTGTCATTGTTTGGGGGTGAGATCATATTTTCAGATTGTGTTGTATCACTTATGCCATTGAATCATATCATGTCTTCGCATTGTGAGTAGTTCTCTCATGTTCCTGGGGGCATAGGATGGATTGGCAATGATTTATATATGACATGTGTTGGTATTTTGTCTAGTTTTTATCTTTGATGTAATTCTATGATGGTGTTGTGCGAACGTCGACTGCACATCACTTCACCTATATGGGCTCATAGGAGAACACCGTGGTGTAATGAATTGAGGGAGACTTAGGAGGACAAGTAAACCTAAGACCGAATCATGAAGTTGCATTATGAGGGCATCGGGGACCTTAGAGTTTAAGGCTATGGTGGGACTCTATGTCTTAATAACTCTTGTGCAGTCATTTATTTGGCCATAAGAACCATCATAAGTGGGTTTAGTTTATTTATTTAGCTTTACCTAATTATGGCTCCGTCCAAAGAAGATTAAAAATTAACAAAATGTTTACCTTGTTGTTCTAGAAATATTTATGTCATGAAGTCTAGGTAGCCCTTAGGAACGTTTTCCACTTATAATAAACACACACTTGAGCTTGTCCCCTTGCTGTATAGAGGATTGGGCTTTCTCTCTTTGAGAGCTTTCACTTGTCATATTTTATTTTCAGCTTTTTACTTTATTACAAACTCTACACCAAAAACCCAAAAACACTTGCATCATTTAATCATTTTAGTTTGTCTAGTGCATAGATAATAAGAGAAGTGACACTCTTATTTGTGAGGATAAATACTTATACCTTCTACTCCTCGTGGGATCGATACTATACTTACACATTGAAGATTTCAACGATCCCCTATACTTGTGGGTATCAGCTCGCTGCAAGCAGCCACCACCACCGAACAAGCCACCCGCCCATCGTGGAGACCGCATCCATGGCCGACCATCGAGCTCCTCCGCATGTCGGAGCCCCTGCAGCACCTCATGCTACAGAAGCCCGATGTGCCAGCTACGCCTCCTGCCACAGCGATTGATCCGGGGCCGCCGCCCCGGCCTCCACATCCCGAGAGAAAGCCATCCCTGCCGAGGGCCGCCTCGAGCCGATGGCAAGCAGCCGGCCTTCCCGCACCTCCAGGCCGTCGAGACGGGCCGCGCCAGTCTGGCCGCCAGCCACGCCTCCCCGCCCGCGCCCCCGGCCCGCCCGGCCCAGATTGAGCCCGACGGGCGGCCGCGAGCACGCCCGCACCCGCCACGCAGCACCAGCGCCTACATGCCGCACCTTGCTGCTGCCCAGAGCCCGACGCCTCTCCGCCTCACCGCCGCCCCGTGCCCGACGCCCCCGCCGCCAACAAGCTCACGCCGCGCCGAGAGAGGAAGGAACCGCCCTGTCGCCACCTTCCCGGGGGAGTGCGCGGCGATTTTCTGACTCCCTTCGGGGGCGGCGAAGCGGATGGAGGGATCGGGGAGGTTCGAGGCTCCGGTGTCTAGGGTTCCCCCGGGTCGCCTAGGGAGGACGACGCGGGGGTAGTACGAAAATGCGGTTTCTACCTACCTTTTTCCGCAACGTAACTATGGAGTGCTAGTAGATTGGAAGGTGCAGCTGGATTCTCTCGCGTGCGTGCGAACAAACGGGCTGACGACGCGGAGATTTAATTGGAGACGCATGCACGCACCTTCCTATTTCACGCGCGCGAAGGAGAAAAATGCCGGCGACGTAAAAACCTGCCTTGCCGCATGTAGCGCTGGCGGCAGGTGCCACTAGGCCTGGAATTCGAGCCGAGCCGAGCCGGCTCGGCTCGACTCGTTCAAGCTCGGTCAACTAACGAGCTAGCTCGGCTCGACTCGTTTAATAAACGAGTCCAGAAATGAAACTCGGCTTGGCTCGCTAAACTCGCGAGTTTGCTCGTTTAACTCGTTTAGCTCGGTAAAATTGTTAACATGTATTATAATTATTTATATATATAATTATTTCTAATTATTTGGGAATGTATGATGCAATTATCACAATAATCAATGACAATATGACACTATCAAATAATATCTAGTCGCTAAACTATAATAATATGGAAAAAAAATTCAGAAAGATAAGAATACATGTAATGACTTTTTTTACCGAGTTAAACGAGCTAAATGAGTAGCTCGGAGCTCGGCTCGTTTAACTCGAACTCGTTTACCGTCTAAAATGAAAACTCGGCTCGGCTCGTTTAGCAACGAGTTCGAGCCGAGTCGAGTCGAGTTCCGAGCTACTCGTTTAACTCGCGAGTTTCGAGTTTTAATTCCAGCCCTAGGTGCCACTTCAGCTTGCCGCCAACCGTCGTGGCGGCAGGTCCCACTGCGTCCCGTTTTCCGTTTCAGATCGCGTCAGAATTCTGTCCAAAAACGTGCCGCCGCCGGCCGTGGCGGCAGGCGACACATGTCGCCTGGGGAGCCTGCCGCCACGTTAGTTTTGACAATTTATTCGGGTGGTGGTCCTTTTTGACATTACACTCGATCAAGTGGTCCATTCTGTCAAAAATTCCGGAGGGAGTAGCTAGTAGCTTGTCACGCTGTTCATCAGTCTTCGCTCTACAGTTAGGTACTCACTCCGTTTCATTTTAGATGATTTCTAAATAGATGTATCCACATATAAAATATGTGTAGATACATTCATTTAAAATTCATCTAATATGAAACGGAGGGAGTAGTTCACAGGGTTTCCTTCGTCTGCCAAACTTACAATTTGTTAAATTTCGTTACACAAAGATCGAGATCGAGACAGTGCCAAATATCTCCCACCTGATGCTCCCGATCGGGGTTGCTTTGCTGCACCTTCCATCCCCCTGTCAACCGGAACTATTATGCCCTTGATTTCATTGTAGATGACAGCACTTTGAAGGAGCTAGCTACATCAGAAAGGATGTGATGTAACTATTCCATTTCCATCGGACCCTCCCTCACCTTTTAATTGTTAGTTACTCAATACAAAGTTTCAGACTCAGACGTATCCAGTACAACATAGCACATCGTTTCTGATTGTTGAATCAGCTGCTTTCAAAACCTTTACTCGAGCACAACAACCCAGTGAAAAGTTAGATTTCCATCTACTACTAGCATGTTCATTCAACTGGTTGAAAAAAAAAGGAGTGTGTATGCAACAATTCTGAATCATAAAAAATGCCCCGTGCGCCGACTTCATAATTTCGTTTCGCCACACAAATTCATAGTGTCGACAACACCCAGTGCATAAAGACTCCCACACGAACAAACCCATAATCAATGGCAAGAAAAAAAACTCTGCAGAGTCAAAGCCAGAAACGCACACAGACACGGTAACCAGTCATCACAGAGAAACCAACAGATCTCTCATAAGCCAACGTTTATACAGTTGTGCCTCCTAAACATAACCCACGCCCGAACCAACAAAGAAAAAAGGAAAAAGAAAACGGGGTCAGATGTATAATTAATCGCTGTATAATCCTGGTACATTTCAATGGATCACCAGGAATGAAGAATGTGTTTGTACTGCCGTGAGAGCATCCTATGCGGGCGACGGCGGCGACAAAGGGGAGTCCACCCGACGACCGGTCAGCACACAGTCCTCTAGGAAGTTGGTCAGCTGCGAGGTGTAGAGCCCCGGATTGCTCCGGTAGTGGTCGACGTGAGGGGACGACACAAAGTCGCACGACCTCACCACGCGCTCCGCTCTTCGTTGTTGGCTCTGCACGAACGATTCCACCGACTTTGCCGGTATAACACGATCGGCCGAGCTGTACATATACAGCTGAGGGCAATTCGGTTGGTTCGAGGACAAAAGCTCCATAACACCGGAAAGCCTCCTGCAAAGATAAACCAAGATTGTTGATTATTAACTCAACCATGTAGTGATTTACTGCATTTAGGACAGGATCTATGACATTTTTTCACTATTTCTATAAATAGGTAACACCTTATTATTTGTTATCAAATGTCAGTTATATCATGAGACACGACATGTTATAATGGATGATGGGGGACAGAAGAACTCTCCTACAAGTTTGTATGGCATTATTACATTATATCTATAATACGTATTTTTCTTAAATTTGATATCAAATTCAGTTACATCATGAGCAATGAACTCTCTACAAGTCAGACGCCATGCCAGACATTTAAAAACAGAACCATTGAAAGGGCATAGAGAATATGACTGAAAATGCAAATGACACCTGCATACATACCTATTTATGGCTGGATAGTTCAGAACAACATCGAAAAACTTTTCCAATGCAGATAGTAGAACAGCCTCGGTGGCAGCAGGTTTAATATCTCTCTGAGACTCCACAACTAGGACGTCAGACCTTGTGTCTGGTACAGCTCCTTTTGTTGCTACGCTGTGTTTCTTCATGATAGCAGCCGAGAAACCTAGAGCCCAAACCTGAGTTCAGGAAAAAAAACTATGTTTACATTCCAACAAAACATTTTTTTCTGTGAATTAAAAAACTGACTAAGGAACATACGAGTAGATGACTAACAAAGAAGGATAAAACACAATTGATGACACATTTGATACGAGTGGATGACGAACAAAGAAGGATAAAACACAATTGATGATACATTTGTTCAACTCGGCTATTTTTTTTTTTTTGATGGTACAATTTGTATTGGAGGTGCAGAATTGACAAAGAGAATATTTCTGTAACCAGCTACTTTTGTTGACCTGAGCTTAGCTAAAGCTTTTACCTGAGAATCGGGGACAGCAACAGGCGCTGAATCGATTATGGAACCCTTAATCTTATGCACTGCTGAAGGATCTTGCCGCTGCAAATTCTCCAGTATCACACCATAGCTGCAACAGGAACACAAAGCATGAATAAACCTCAGGGTCCACTTAATTCCTGAAGCGAAAGATCCAAATAAAAGTGCACATACATACCAAAGCCAGCCAGTGTTACTGAAAGTGTGGAAGACAATCTTCTTCCCGTCCTCCTCCCTGACCCAGTCGGCGAGGTGTTCAGACAACATCTCCACGTTCCTCTCAGCCTTCCCTCCTCCAGCATTATAGCTGACAATGTCCGACATGGGGAGCGTGAAGGTCACGACATTGAAACCCCTGGAGGTGTACCAGTCGGCGTATCTCTTGAGATGCTTCTGCTTGGAGCCGAGCCACCCGAGAAGCACAACCACCGTCTGGGACCTGTCGCCACCGCACGACGTCCCGGGTTCCGGCAGATGCCAGCGGTACAGGGCATCTGAGGATGAGGACGAGGAGGAAGGGATCGCAGCCGCCGCGCCCTCCGAGGCCTTGGCAAGCCTCGCGTACTGGTACACCGTGTTGATGACCGGCAAGGACGCGACGGGCGCCTTGGCGCCCAGGTCGAATGCCTGGTGGTGGTGGTTCCGTGGGAAGAAGTGCATGCCGGACAGCGGTGTAACCGAAGGCGCCGAGGCTTCTGGTTTGCTGGCTGGAGGAAGCGACATGGCGGCGTCCGTGCTGGCATCGAGCCTGTTGTGGTGGGACAGCCTGTCGGGCAGCTCGATGGAGGAGACCGCGGCGAAGGTGGCGACCGCCATGGCGGAGAGCGGGCGGTGGAGGGAAGCCATTGTGCTCCCTCTCACAGTATTCAGATGCTAACAATGGGGAGGAGCTGGTGTCTTGTATTTATCTGTCTGTCCTCCGCAGCCCTGAGTCATGAGAAGAAGAAACCAGCAACAATTAGAAGGGTTAGCTGTCGGTCCTAACACGCGGTTCGCATAAATTGAATTCAACTGCCGAGAAAACATGTGAGCCACGAGGACATGTGTGCTTATCAGGGTCCAACAAACCCTGACCACTACACGTCTTTATCAGGGTCAACAGCTCAACACATATATTGTAATGATAACAACATTGAGAATTTGGTGTTTACCTTGTAGGAGGAATTTGGGGTTGGAACTGGAGGAGGCGGGCTATCTGGCTGGCTGCCAAGCCAAAGCTGAATTGGACAGCCGAGCCCTGCGGAGCGCCTGCTCGTCCTGCAGCCAATCTGTCAAGAACAAATTAAATACATGAGCGAGTCTTAATCATGACGAAATCGTATGCACAGACGCGTAATTTGACTTGGTGGGATCCACCGGAGAGAGGATTTGCGGACGAGAGGAAAGAAAAGGAAGCTTTTTTCTTCTTCTAAATTTTAAAAAAATTGCGAGGATGGGAGGAAGGACGGTGGGTCGTTGGTGACAGCGATTTGTGCTTGCGTTAGCGTCGCGGTTGCGAGGCTTGGGGAAAGGAAAAGAAGAGGAGAGGGACACGGTTTGGGCTTTTCTCGCTTGCTCCGCCATTGCGGGAGTCAGCCGTCCTGGATTTGTTCCGGGGAAGCTGGAGGGGGAGGAAGAAGAACGATTTGGATTGCGGCGGCGGGTATTCTGGGAGGGGAGATTGAGAGCTGAGAAGCGTGGTCGAATCAATCGGTGAGGGGAAGGGAATCGAAGGGGGCAGATAGGACGGATCCACGGAGCAAGAACGCAGAAGGAGGGGGAGAGGAAGAGGGCGTACCAGGGCAAGGGGAGAGAGGAAGCTGCCTGTCGTCGTCGTCGGTGGTGAATCCGCCGCGGTGGCCCGAGACGCAATCCCCGCAGGACGGAGATAGAAATAGGGTCGGGGAGGCGTGGCGACGGCGCCGCCCGTCGCTGCCCGACCCAACCTGGGTCACACGAACGCTCTCTGAAGGCGGGGTGCGGTCCAAGTTGGAGGGAGCCTTTTTCTTTCCTCGGACGGGTATAGTCCAAAGATATATCCCACGAATATTCCTCCTTCCACGTTTATCGTATTTTCCACGATTCAAAATGAGCCCGCCACGATTCTTCTGCAGAAAAAGAAGATTTAATTCCACGATTGAGGGAGCGTGCTATCTTGATTCGGAATGCTAGCTAGCGTGTGCGTTTTTGTGTGCGTCCGTTGTACGCGCTTGCTTGCTTTGGCGAGAATAGAATAGAACAAAATTAAGGCGGCTCAAGATAAGCGTATATATATTTTGAAGATGGGTCTCGATTGCTGGCTGTGAATCTAGCAAGTTGTGCCATTGGGCATTCCATCTGTGGAAGATGCGAATAAACCCGTGGAGGAGGCAAGGAGAGGGATCGATCTTGTCTCACGGCACTCTCACGATCAGTGATGACCAAATCACACTCTTTTTCGGAGGCTCCGTGGCTTGCCTGATGGCAAGAAACCAAAGATTTTTTTTTTTGCTCCCCTCCTCTTTACTTTTTTAAAAAGAAACCAATGGTGAATCAAGAAGGCTATGGCTAGCAACGTATGGTCTAACAAGATTATGATGCACGAAGACTTCTCCTTCGAATCGATCACATTGCTCAATTTGTGGACCTTTGGATGCTACTTAGTGAGATAAACCTCGAGGAGGAGGGCGTGGGGGACGACATCTCTTGGAAGCCAACAGACAAATGGGGAATAGTCGGCGGCCCAATTTCATGGAGCAACATCGACAAATCTGAAGAGCTTGGTTTGGAAGATTTGGGACCCCTCCCAAGATCAAACATTTTGTTCCCTTGCTCTTCGAAATAGACTTTGGACGACCGATCGTCTAGCAAGAAGGGGGTGGTCGGATTGTGGGTTGTGCCGTCTATGCAAAAGAGTCCTCTAATCAATCACCCACCTTCTCGTCAAGTGTCGCTTTACCACACGCATTTGGGGCTTCATAGAAGATTGGGCCAGTCTCTCGAACCCGATGTCTGGCAATGCTCTACTCTCACTCGCCATGAGTGGTGGCACAAAATAGTGGAAGGAGCAACCCCAAATCGAAAAGTCGTGGCATCGTTTACGTTGCTCACATCATGGGAAGTTTGGAACGAGGCGTAATGCCCGCGTCTTTCGCAATAAGCATGCCTCCTCCACGACCATTATGGAGAACATCGAGAAGGAAGCCCGTCTTTGGGGGACGGCGGGCGCCAAACGTTTGAGTGAATTCTTGCCGAGAGAGTAGCGACCGGATGTATTATTTACACTTTACTTTCTTGTAAAACTCCTTTCTTAGCTAATCGATTGGACAAAACGTTTGCCATTGTTTCAAAGAAAAATGACTAAATATGACAGCCAGAAGCCTCATCATTCAAACTGAAGTGTGCTCTATTCAGTGAAAATCTTTTTCTTTCTCACGGTGATTAGCTCATCTTCTGGGTTTACTAAGGCCCGTTTGGAACTAGAGGTTTTGAGGGAATTAGTAGGGATAATCTTCGCACGGATTGGGTGAAACCTCGAGCTTCACCCAGTCCTATCAAATCCCTATTTATTCCCAATCCGCTAGGAATGGATAGTGGAATGAATATTGAGAAACAATACACCTGAGTTTGGGGGAAATTAGAGAAATGTGGGGTGAACAGATCAAATACACTATAACCAAACGTATTATTAAGGATATGTGGAGATTTGAATTAGACTGGGATATTCCCCAAGAAACACACTAGTCACAACCAATGCCTAAATGTGGTTATCCGTGCAAAAAAATACGACACGTAAAAAAGGGAATGCACTTTTCTAGAAAGCCAACTTTTTTTTTTCTTAAGAAAATCTATTCCGGAGGGAATCCCGTAAATTTCTTTTGAGACAAATCCCGTAATTTCTTCGAACGCACTCGGAATAGTAATCCGATTCAAATTCCTTTGAAAAGAAAATTACTAATTTGCCCTAAAGAGGTACTAATTCGATCCGGAGACGGCGGGCCTCGCGGAGGCAGTATTATACCCAGGGACCTGATTATACTACAGCGCGAGTACTTGGTTCCATGAATAAGTGGTTGATTAATCACAAATGTCGGTGAGCCGGCAGGCATGTTGAAGTTTTTGTCCGTAGCTGTACCGTTCAGTCTTGGTAATAAATTTGTAGTGTTCCCAATCTGATAACTTATTTGATATGTGATCGGTTATATCTTACTAGTTTTCTCAAACTGGTATCTACCAATCCCATATCAAACAGGTTATCAGATCGGAAACTGTATGAGTCATAAAATTTCCTTTTTTTCTGAATTTGAACGCATGCACCTTGTTGGCTGTAAGCCTGAATTTGCACGCACACATGTAAGCCTGAATTTGCACGCACACAATCACCTAAAACAAGAGGAAAACACACAGAGGCACGAAACTGGGAGGAGAAAGAGGGACAGAGCATACGATCTGGTTTTGCGACCCGCACTGTAATGTCTCAGCTAGAACTAACTGGCGAACTATTCGGCCACGATCCGTCTCATTCGTATCATCCCACAAACTAGGATCATGGCGGAATGACACAATCTTGACTTGAACACTGCATGTCTTAGACCATACAATCTATTATGTCTACGACTCAAAGACTGAACGAAAAACTGAAAACTTGACAAAGGGAACAAACTGAATGACACACTAGATTAAACATAACATTGTATTCATTGTCATGCAACATAAGGGAGCTTCAAGACTCGGCGGACGAAGAACCTCGATCCGAGGACGAATGAGAAGGAGCGGCGTCGAGAGATAAAAGTGGCGGCGGCGACATAGAGGGAGCAGTGAGAACTAGGGATTTAGTCTCGAATCGGTCAGCAATTTGAGGGAAAGAGAGTTTGCATTCAGAAAAAACTAAAGAGGTTATTTTTGCAAATTTACATGCAAACTTTGCGATATGGCCCTATGATGCAAGCAAAATCGGACCCAGACCATGCCTCGAGCCTCGTTAGCATGCCACGGTGTCAAAATACGTAGCACAAAGCTGTTTTGGGCCGTATATTCTCCCGCGGAGCAAGTTTGATGTGTAAAATTAACCTTTTTCAACAAGTTCTACTAAAGTGCTCCCACCGCGTAAGTTTATGTACCACATGTGCATTTTACTCGTGATATAAAATGATCTACTCCCTCCGTCTAGAAAAGGGTGTCATAGATTTCTCTAGATATGGATGTACCGAGACGTATTTCACATCTAGATACATCCGTATCTAAAGAAATTTGTGACATCCTTTCTCAGAAGGAGGTAGTAATTAAATCCTCACATGTTTTGAGAAAACTTGTTTCACAAGATTAGATATGAATATTCATGAATTTTAACTCAAATGACAAGTGTATGGCTATATTGGCACAAACATGTGTTTAACCATGAAAACAAATATGAAAATAATGTTCTACATTTATGTTTTTTTTTTAATTTTTGATTGCCTAAAAAGCTCTGCCATAAATACAATTTATTTTAAAAAATGGAACATAGTTGTCGAGGAACTGCTGAAATATTTTGAATTATACTATATTCCTATTTAAATGGATTTCATCTAATTTACCAAAAGTATTAAAAAAAATTGAAGTAGAGCTGTGTTGCATGTTGTTCCATAAAATCACTAAAAATCACATTCATGTAGCTATGTATAAATTGATGTAATATCCAAATGGGTTTAAAAAAGTCATATACCATGTATTGAAAGTTGTGCGAGAATTTGCACTTTTGAAATTAATCAAACAATATGATTAATAGTGCAAAAAAATCCCTTGGCCCGGAGTCATACGACATGCAAGGAAAACGACCCATTTCAACTTTGTTATGTTTTGAACATTTTGTATAAAATTTGGGCAACCAAGCAAAAGAAAAAAAAGATCCATTATCTCTGAGAATGATCGCACCTGGTTTTTTTAAAGCATCCAATTGATTTGAAATTGTCTTTTAACCTTGATATTTATCAATTCTGACTTTTCTACTGCTCTCCTCCTCTCGACGACGACGGGCGGGCCAACGACGAAGCCCTCGTCAACCTCTTCACTTTCAGATTTGAACTCGCGACATTTAGGTATGCGATGTGAAAATACCTCTCTCATGTAATCTTGCCCCGTTTCAACTAGAATTTTCTTGTCCAAATTGTACGCTTAGATATGGTCTTTATGCTTGGTAACATCGCTACACAATGAGGAGAATTAGTGAGCTCCTTGTCGAGGGCGTTGACCCGTCTAATCTAGACATAGCAATGTCTTGTTAATCATTGATGTACTAATTTACAAATGGATGCATGTCGTTAATTCGGTTACTTGATAGGCGTTTGTGATTTTCTGATTTGTACCGGCGAGGGGTAGTGTCGGGAACATATCTTCTCTGTATCGTTCCAATTTTATCGGATGTCCTCGAAGGGACGGGAATATATCTTGGTGTCAATGGCATTTGTTGATGTTCATGTTTTACTGCAACCGGATATTTACAGATCCTTTTCTTAGTATAATTTGGTCGTATGTATCCATATGGTATATCATGTCAGTTGCATTTGATACCAGCACGATATTAATATTGTATTCAGATTTGCTGACTTTGTGAGAGCAACATGTAGTCAGGTGACTTTGACTCACTGATACGTGGGGTCCACGAGTAAGTGACTCAAAGTTAGCCAAAGTGAGACGAGCCAAAGTCAGCCTATCTCGCGCGCACTCTCTCTCGCCCCCTCGCGATTCTCGTTTCGCCGCCGGCGTCGCCGGGCTGCCCCGGCCGCCTCCGCCGCCGCCTTGGGTCGCAACCCGACCGCCTCAGTGTGGATCTCCCTCTCATCCAGCTTGATTCGTTCCTCGAGCTCTCCCGCGGCGCGCAACCCCAACCTTAGCTAGGGTTTCGGTCGCCGTAGTGCTTCGCCGTGCTCTCGGGTGTTGCTGGTGACGTGCTGAGGATGGTGTCGACGCGATGCTGCCGCCGTTCGTGTCCCGCGCTCCCATTCGGCCTATACTCTCGCGGCGGCGCGAATCTCCTCCTCCACGGCGTCGTCATCCTCAGCCGCGTCGTCCGCCGCCGTGCTCGGTAACCACCAGCCCCCTCCCCTCGCAGAATCGTATCGATCTCCACTGCAGCTTCTCTCTAACCCGCTTTACATTTCTGCATTCCAGAGGCCGTGCAGGTAGGATTAAGTGTGGGAGATGAAATGCATTTTCTGGATGTTAGGATAGGATGCTGATGTTAATTGCATCTAACACTAACACACATTGATAACTTTTTAATTTGTAGTATTGGACTATACACAGATGCTCATAGCTGAATATGCGCTTAAACCATCAAATGGAACTTTGTTTCAACTAATGCGACAAGACATGTTCTACAACCATGGTACCGGTACGCCTCTGTATGTACTGCCATTTTCTTCATTTATATTTGGTGTTTTCTTGAAAGATGCAAGCAAGGAAATTTTTGATCATGCTCATTATAATGAACTCCAGGAGGTAGATAATATTGTTGTCATATGCTCATATTTATTCCCTTTGAACTTAAGTCATTATAAACTGATCGCGTACCCACTTCATCTGCATGGGCTGAAGAAAAGATGTCTGTTTGAGATCGTGGCCGAGGTCAATCGGCAGCCCTTCACTTGCTTGATTGCTTCTGAACTTATGACCATGATTCATTGCCAAGCATAGCACTAGCAGAAATGAAATGATTAGTTTTAACTGTCCTAAAGATTAATAAATTGTCCCTATCTTCTACGAATATGTAGTTGAACTAATCCGTTTCCATGATTATTCTCACAAGAGATTTATGCTGATCTGTGTTGCATCAGCGTGTGTCCGTATCGGAAGTGCCCATGTTGATTTATATTTGGTTAACTTGTAATAGGACTTGAGTATATGTTAGTTGTCGTATGCTGTTAGTTTTTTCAGATCAAACCACAGCAGCTCGTTTCTAAGGTTGTGCACCTCCCGCTTCCTTCCTTGCCTAAATGTTAATTTACCAACCAAAGTTGGTTTTGCTTTGTTGCAGATTTGAACAAGCATGTTCAGTACACAAAAGAAGATGTCGCCAGATCCTTCAAGAGGGTGTTTAGTTCCTCTCTCGTGTGATTAGATTATTGCTACTTCAGGTACTTCGTTTTTTAATCATATTGTCAGTTGGCTTCTAGCTTTAAACAATTGTATTATTTGCTCCACCAGTTTTATGCTTCAAGTACAGCTAAGCTAAGCTACTTGCAGTTTCGCTACATATATGATTCTCTATGTTATGCTACTAAACTATGTGGACGAAGCACGACAATTGCCTTTTTGTAGATAATGGATGCCTTTTTCAAACCGCTGCTCATGTACTCAAACTTGATCATATTTTTGTGAATTTTTATAAGTATCCGTCCAAATTCAACTCATGAATTTCCTAGGAGTGCTAGCAATGCATGACGGCATGACCCATGCAATATCTTTAATGAGTCACTGTTCATTTAATTGAAGATTGGGCGTTTCTTCCAAGCAAATCAAACTGTATACTTACACGAGTTTTAGAATTGGGCAAAAATGTTTTTCTGTACTTTCGTTATTCTGTAGAGTACTACTTTTATGTACTTTGGTTACTCTGCAAAATACTTTTCCTTGATGTTTTACTCTTGAGAATATACATGACAATCATGAAGATGGTGCTGGCTACTGAATAGCACCAGAGAAAGGCTTTCTTCCTATTGCCTAAAACCTCAGCAAAGTTGAGGAAGTGACCCATGGCTGTATTTTTCCTGTAGGATACTGTACTGAATGAGAATAACAGGCATCAACTCCAATATATGATTGAGGAAGCTACCATCAACAATGGAAATAGAACTTACCTGCACATTCTCCACCAACAGACCAAAGTAGTGTGCAGCAGCCGCTTAGATCGACGGCGGCGGTTGTGGCGGGTCTGGCCAGTTATGGTTTGTATAGGGGAACCAAGGTATCAATACCCCATCCTTGCTCGCTTGCTTCTCATGTCTCCGTTATGAGTTATCTGGATGTTCTTCTTTCCCTTATGAGTTGGATGTTGTGCAGGGAAGAGACTGGAAGACGTTGTCTTTAGGGGACCATGGACAGTTGAGTGAATTGAGGCAACAAATCAGGTATAGATTTCAGACTTAGGTTATAAATTATTCAAGTTTTATAGTGGTTGGCATTTTTAAGAAACGTCCATTCACTCCGATCTAATGGTTCTAAAATAGGCAGCACCAGACTAACGGCACTGAAAATGTGTGACCGGTACCCAAATTATGTGGGGACGGCCCTCTCACCACTCCCTCCGGCACCTAGGCTGCCTGCCAGTAGCAGCATCCCCCACGGGCATCGTCTCCGGCCTCCTCTACCTCCTTGCCAGCAGCAGCAGCAGCAGCTAGCGTCGGGCACCGTAACAGGCAGTTCCATCCCTACCTCCTCGCCAGCAACAGCATCTGCTGCGGGCGTCGTTGCCAGCCTCCCCCACCTCCCCTCCAACAGCAGCAGCCGTCGCCGGCCTTTCCCTCCCCCACCTCCCAGCCAGCAGCAGCAGCATCAGGCCACGAGCGCCATCGCCGGCCTCCTCCACCTCCCCGCCGTCTGGCGCCGCCTCCAGCCTTTCCCTCCCTCACCTCCCCGCCAGCAGTAGCAGCCGTCCATGGGTGACGTCGCCGCATGAGTTTGGTGGCAGCCAGACGCTAGGAGGTGTAGATGGCGTACAAGGACGACGCATCCTGATGCATGACTTTCAGAAGAAACTGTAAAGTAAGTTACCGATGGCTGTAATGTGCACTTGTGTGTGTGTGCTTACTGCTAGAAATCTCGAGCTGCTTCACAAACAATTCACGTCATGGCAATTAAAACTGTAGATGCAAATTGCAGATTTAGGATGCCAACCATGTAATGTCATGTCGATGCACTGAACCTGTTTGTAAAGCTAAATTTCGGAATTATTCTGAACTGAAGAAGATGGAGGATCTGATCAAGTTTCTGCATATCTTTGTAGGGTCTTATGTGCAAACTGTATGGACCTGGTTGTACTTTATTTTTCCATTGAGGTCCTTCCTGTAAGATGTACTGTCACCGGTGATGAATAGAGCAGTCTGGGTCCTTCGGGAATCGGGACTCGTTCAAACAAAAAAAGAAAGCTGTAAACCGGAGCACGAGGTGCCATGTAAACCGGGCCACCATGTGCACCGCCCTTGTGCGTGTTCAGTGATCGATTGACCCAAAACCTGTACTATAAATTTGGTAAACTGTGCACCATTATTACAGATGCCTTTAGAGCAGATCAAGTCAAAGGAGATGCCACCATGTGCACACAGCTCTGTTCCATCAGTACCGAGAGAGATCCATACAGAATGAACTTCACAAAGACCCCATCGCTCACTTCAGAAACAGCTACCCATTGTCCCATTCATTCTTGCTCTCACGACATACCTTGGAACCCCCCATCCTGAGCACAAGCAGCGGCGGCCATGGCCGAGCTCGTCGGCGTCCTTGCCGCTGCCATTCTCAAGGTCGTGGGCGACCAGATTGGTTCAGCAATAGGTGGTCAGATCACGCTGCAGAAGAACTTCGATAAGGACCTGAGGAAGATGAAGATGACGCTGGAGTCTGTGGAGGCGCTGCTTGCGGACGCCGAGAAGCGTTCGATCACAGACAAATCGACGCTTCTGTGGCTGAAGAGGCTCACCGATGCCATGTATGACATTTCCAGTATAATTGATGAGTTTGAAGCTGACACGCAAGCAACCACCCAGTCGTCAGAGCGGAAGGTAACATTGAAGCCTCTATTCCTTGCTCTCTTGTTGCTAAAGATATTTGTACCGAAAGTATTGTGTTTAAATCTGAGTATCAAGATTTATATCTTCATAGGTAGAATGGGCAGATTGTTTTGGCATAACTGGGTGGTTGGTATCCCCTGTTTAGATTCAGCGGCCTATATTCATTTAAATACCGGCAATTTTTTTATTAAATCAAGAAAAGTCCTTTTGTAGAATTAAAAATAGTTTAAAATGCTAGTGTAGCACAAGATGGAAGTTCCAACGGTTCAAGGTCAACAAACTATGAAAAAAAAAACAAATCCAATATAAAGAAGTTTTAGATTTGGTTTATTCTATGCTGAATTGTCGTAAAAGGGTCAGTATTGTGAATTATCACCGACCATATGGTTCGCCTCATTTCTAGCAAGTTTTGTCCATGGAGTCAGCTACCCATAGGTAATATTAGTTACTTAGTTAGTGCACATGAGTCACTCCCTATCTCAGAAAAAAAGAATCTCCCAGCCCCCCACGTCGCCACACCCAGGAGACATGGGCGGCTACCCCCGCCTCCTCCACCACCTCCTCTCCGTCCTCTACCCCTGCCTTCGCCGGGAGTCGCTGCCGGGCAAAGCCGGGAAAACAAGGACCCTCCCTCCATGACAGCGGCAAGGATTTCCCCTTCCATGGAGGCAGTGGTCTTTTTCGTCAGTGGCGGCGCCTGTATGGGCGGCAACGCCGGTCTCGACGATGAGGGAGGGCGGACCTGTCACGCGACCTGCAGTGTACCCGTGGTCGCTGCAGCCTCTCGCTCTGGGTTCTCTTTGCAGGCTGACGGGCTTGGGAAGGTCCGTGGAGTAGCAGTGCAGCGCGCTGGCGGTGCGGCGATGATGATTGCCTCTTGTTGCGTGCTTGCGTGGTGGTGGCGGCGGTGGCGGTTGCCTCCTGCTGCGTGCTTGCGTTGTGGTGGTGGTAGCCGGCCAGGAGGCGGCGGCGGATATGACCCTAGCTCTGTCCGGTGGCGAGTTTGGACGACGATATTACCGGTGAAGACCGAGCCTCGACTTCGGTTATGGTGACGTCTCTAGTCGTCATTACCTTGTCGAAGGCATCACGTCAAGATACGTCGCTCCTTTCGGCCTGCATCGGGAAATATGAGATCTCGATCTCTCGAATCGGATGGTTGGCGACGCCTGACATCATGCTCTCTGCTGGGGACATCATTTTATACCAGGTGATGACTCGACTGGACAGGTGGTTGAGCGGCGTGCTTTCTACCATTTCATCGTCGCGGGTCTCGACGACACGACTCAACCGGTTCTTGGCGGCGGATGTCTGTTGATGAACGTGCGCATGGTGGTGGCGCTGTTTGGTACTGTGGTGCGTCGACGATATGCCTGGCAAGAGTTATGCGGATCTCTGCCCCAAAGATGGATCGACGGTTTGACGATGATGGTGGCTTCTTCAGCATGCACATGTGGTGTGCGTCGAGTGTCTGCTAGCTAGACCAGTTGTGAGCTTCCGACTAGCCATATGGCGGCCTGGTGATGCCCCGGGTTCTAGCTGGTGGGTCGTGGTTGAGAATCCGGGGCACAAGGTCCTAATGTCATATCACCCCCATTATCGAGTGTGTAGGTGTGGGCGTGTGGCGTCTGCCACGAAGGTGCCTTCAGGTTGTTTATAATATGCTTTTGTGAGTCCTTTGTTGAATAATATAATAAAGAAGATCGTATGCATCTCTTCGATGCAGCAGCCGGGAATCTCAATCTCAATTTCAAAAAACACGAGTCACTCCCTTGAGGGATATATCAAGATATAAGATTCATATATCGGTTAAACTAACACATGCACGTAAAATTTGATGTAAAATATGAGATGATGCACAGGCCGGAGAAAATAACCAAATTATACAACAAGCTACAATAAGTTCCATAATATATTGTAAAAAGTTTTTAAACCATAAAAGATCATAATGTATTTTTACCAAATCTCACATGTAAGTGTTTCACCCTCTTTAACATGTATGCATTCTTTACACTTTCTCATAACTCATATGCCATTTTTTTGCTACTTAACAAACAAGTACTATGTTCATATGGTATCATAATAGGACACCTAAAACAAACAGTTATATGCTCGGAGCTTATGTGCGGCGTGGCGCATTCTCCAATATTCTTGGCTACGTTATACAACATCAGAAATCACACAAGCGGTGAAATAATTGTAGATTAAGGGCACCCCTCGTGTTTCTCTCAAAACAAATTTATTTATTATCAAGCTACAAATATTTAAAATGTTATAACTTAAAATTGACATATTTCATATATTTAATCAATAGTAATCCTTGTAACTTATACCAGATGTGCAAGTGTCATGGAAAATAGGAAGTAGTGGCGTTTAAAGTTTCATGCATGTGTACTAAAAATATACATATATCCCTTCTAGGTCTTGCAATGTACTAACAATACATGAAATACCGTGCAGCTGTCCCTCAAGAAACATCTCTTACGGTGGGTCTGTTGTCTCCCAATAGGTCCCAAGATTACAATGGCTAATGAGATGGAAATGGTTCGCGATGAACTAAAGGAGATCACAGATAACCACCAGAATTTCACCTTAGGGGACACGCACACTTCTCAGTTCAGTGTGACTCATATACGAGAAACATCATCGATCATGGGCGACAAAAAACATATTGTTGGGAGGAAGTATGATACTGAGGCAATATTGTCTTGTTTGTCCGAGAGTGTGGCAAAAGAGTTCACTGTTCTTCCCATATATGGCATCGGTGGACTTGGGAAGACAACATTGGCAAGAGTTGTTTTCAGTAATTCCCAGTTCAGAGGCTACTCTCAGGCGTGGATCCATGTTTCCGAGACATTTGACTTGAATAAAATTGGCAATTCTTTAATATCACAATTATCAAAAGTGAAGAGTCAAGAGACTGAAATGGAAATGATACACAAATCCCTCCAACAGCTACTAGCTAGTAACAAGATACTTATTGTTTTAGATGACCTGTGGGAAGACAACAAATTGAATTTGGATAATTTGATGAATATGTTAAAGGTTGGGGAGAGTGGCAATGTGGTTGTTATAGTAACAACACGCTCTGAGGACATCGCAAATAAAATTTCTACCAAGCCACACAAACTAACACCACTAACAGATGACATGTGCTGGACTATCATAAAGGAAAAGAGTGACTTTGAATTGAGACCTGACCAAAAAGAGCTGGAGCACATAGGGAAGGACATTGCAAGGAAGTGCGGAGGTGTGGCTTTAGCAGCCCAATCACTTGGACATATGCTGCATTCTCTCACTTTTGATGAATGGGAGTCAACAAGAAACAATGATATCTGGAATTTATCTGATTCAGAAAATACAAGTTTGACATATGTGCTTGCATCCTTGAGGTTAAGCTATAGTGCCATGCCTCCCAATTTGAAGCTATGCTTTGCCTATTGTGCAATATTTCCAAAAGGGTACAAGATAGTTAAAGATGATCTGATTCAGCATTGGGTTTCGTTGGGTTTCATCAAGGCCACAAATCTATTATCCACTTTGCAGGTTGGCGAGAAATACATTAGGCAGCTCATGGGACTGTCCTTCCTTGAACATTCAAAATCAACATCGGTGCGTTAGTTCATACCTTATACAATTGACAACGTTAATACTTTTCTGAAATATTGTCAGGCACCTTACATGATATGTATTCATATCATACGCACATCATGGTATTGAAACAAGAGTTTGAAACAACCATGTATCAATTACTATTAATTATAACATAAAGTTGCATCTTACTACGATATACACAACTAACTGCTCGAACATCCTTATATATATTAGTATATCGACGTTGTTTTCCATGATATACCATGTAACAGAATATATAATATAAATTATATTATGAAATTATGCTAGCGCCTGTGCAAAAGTTAAGTATAGGACTAGCAGGAAATTCAGAATTTTTTTACTAGTAGGACAATCTTATGAGCGCACATAGCTTATTTGTGGGGATTTTATCATGGCCTTTGGGTCTTTAGCAAATGAAAATAACAAGAATTTGCTGCAACACTGTGTATACCTCCTACTAACCTATATAAGATGCACATGCATAAACATGGAACTTAGATTTGTGGCACCCGAGCAAGAAAATTTTAAATTTGAGTTTGAAAAAGGTTAATTTTTTTTCCATTGGATACATCATACATACACATGTTTTTTACGTATAAGAAAGTTTTTGGTTAAAAAAACGTATTACGAGCTACAAAAAAAGCATTTTTTTTTGCTGTGAGAAGGAGAAAATAGGATATCTTTTTCCCGATTATTTTGTGTAGCTCGAAATACAAGGTTTTTGACGATACTTCTGGTGTATATACGGATTGTGGATATGTAGTTGTATACTTTATTTCAGTTTTTTTAGCCCTAGAAATATCATTTTCGAATGTTTTAAAAAACGGGCACAAGTGTGCTTTGGAGCCACTACCACTTTCCGGTAAACATGCACGTATTAGCATATATAGTGCTGAGATGCACCCTACTACATGCAAAATAAGAAGGGTCATATTTTTGGGTGCATATTAGTACGGTATGTAATTAAGAGCAAAATGCAAAGTTATGCCTTATTTTTTACTGCTAAAAAAGGGCCATACTTTCGGGTGCATATTTGCAAGCCGTCATATTGTAGGATGCATCTTTGAAGTATTTTCTTGAAATGTATACTTTGTTGGCTGATACATGCTACTGAATGATTTTTTTTGCCCACGTGCATGTCAGGTCATATTTGGAATGAGAGTATTTTTTCTACATACTACAATATTCATTTTCAAATTTTAACCAGATAATAGAGAACTCATAAAAATACCTCTAACCTAAACAGGCCCTAATCATCCACTGGCCTATGGGTTTAGTTTCCACACGTGGTTGACTATTGTCTGGACTCCTGTTTGCTACTTATCATTGGATTTTAGTATGTAATATATTTTTAGTACATAAATTAGTTGGAATATTAAAAATTGACACCACTAAGCCTTTTTTTTTGCAGACTATGGAAGTGGATTTTGAAAATCAAACATTGTTCACCATGCACGACTTGGTGAATGATCTAGCAAGATCAGTCATGGTCGATGAAATATTTGTGTCTAGCAAACAAGGCAACAACAACACTGGGGGAAGGTCTTACCACTTTGCATTACTCAATGATTGTCGGAAGTCGTTGGATTCATCGAAGATAAGAGCACTCCGTTTTATGGAGTGCGGTGAAATTGAACTTCATGGGACTGCATTTTCATCTTCCAAATCCATGCGTGTCTTGGACTTATGTGACTGCTACATACACAAGTTGCCAGATTCTATTGGTGTACTGAAGCAGTTGAGGTATCTTAATGCTCCGAGAATCAAAGATGCAAAATATTCCCAATAGTATCACCAGGCTCTCAAAGCTATTGTACCTCAACCTTCATGGATCTTCTAGCATCTTGGCTTTGCCAGAATCAATTGGAGAAATTGAAAGTCTGTTGTATCTTGATTTGTCGGGTTGTTCAAGTATTGAAAAATTGCCAGATTCATTTGGGAGGTTAAACAATTTGGTACATTTGGATTTGTCAAATTGCTCTTGTGTTGGAGGTATATCAGCGTTCTTGGAAAGCCTCACACAACTGATATATTTGAACTTATCATACTGTCCAAATATTGGAGAGCTACCACAAGCTCTGCGTTGCCTATCTAAACTGCGGTATTTGAACTTATCATTTAGCTCATATCTAAAATGTTGCCAGGAATTGGAAGTTTTGGGCACCCTCACCAAACTTGAGTATCTGAACCTATCTTCAGGGGAGTGTGATCTTCAAAAGCTCCCTGAAGCCTTGGGCAGATTCATTCAACTCAAGTACTTAAACTTATCAGGTTGTCAGAGTCTGATAAAATTACCAAGGTTACTTGGGAGTCTAAAAAGTTTGGTGTATCTTGATTTATCAGACTGTCATAAGGTTGACTGTCTATATGAAGCTTTGGTTGGTCTTGTCAATCTGGAACATTTGAATTTACATGGTACATGTATCAGTTTGCTGCCAGAAGATATGACAAAACTCCGTTATTTGAATGTATCTGGGCTTAGACAAAAAGAAATAAAAAATACCCTTGATTGTCTTATCAACCATATCAGCAGTAATTGTTTTGATCTGGAGCATCTGGACTTGTCTGGTAATGATTGTATTCGAAGTATACCTGAAAATATTTGTAGCCTGAGAAAGCTGCATACGTTGGACCTCTCGGGATGCTCATGGCTTTGGAAGATACCAGAAAGTGTAGGTACAATTGGTACTTTGAAGTTTTTGAATTTAAATGGTTGCGGCCTTATTTCGCGCCTCCCTCGGCTCAGCAGCAGTGCAGTATCTTTACCACGATTTGTGGTGCAGTCTGGGTACGGTGACTCTGGTAGCAACCTAGTCCAGCTACAATCCACAGATCCCGTTGAGCTGCAGATAACTAAACTTGAAAATGTGAAGTCCCTAGGAGAGGCACAACGCATACAATTAACGGAAAAGCAAAATCTTGAGGACTTGACACTGGAGTGGACTAGAGGTGTTGAGGGATCTGTGGATGACAAAATGTTGCTGGAAAATCTAGTGCCACCAAGCACATTGAAGAAGTTGGAGATATGTGGTTATAATGGTGTCAGCTTTCCAGCCTGGGTAGTGGGCCAACTACCAAACTTAGAAGAATTGGTTCTCAGAGGTATGACAAGCCTGGAAGAGTGGGACACATCATACTGCAGTATTGAGGAGCACGTGATTAAGAGTTTGAAAATACGTGATTGCCCCATGTTAAGGATGAGACTACCTCTGCCTAAAGTTGAATCCTGGGAGATATCATACAGCGATAATGTGATGTCACCGTGGGAAGAGTGTCCTGCATCACATACCAATGCTTGCTCCTCATCTTCTGCAGTGACTACTATGCTGTCGGTTCGACGCTGCGATCTGCCTATGCATCAGTGGAGGTTGCTTCAGAACCTCCCTGTACTCTCTTGTTTGTCTATTGATTGTTGTGGTGATCTAACCGACTCTCCAGAGATCATCCAGCATCTCTCCTCCTTGAAGAAGCTACGGCTAGAAGACAGAAACTTGGAAGAATTGCCAAAATGGACTGGTCAGCTCACATCTCTACAGGATCTGCTAATAAGAAACTGGGGAGAGCTAAAAGGATTGAATGAGAGCATGAGGCAGCTCACAAAGCTACAATCACTAGAACTGTCTTATTGCCGCAGCATAGCATCACTGCCGCATTGGTTAGGCGAATTAACCTCTCTTAAAGAACTTTCCGTATGGCACTGTGATGTCTTGAGGTCTCTCCCGGAAAGCATACAACAACTCACCGGTCTCCACATACTAGAAATTGGTATCTGTCCAGAATTAAAGCACATCGTTGAACCAGATGAGCAAACGATGAAGCTCGCTCAAAACCAAGAAAAGGTGTGTGTTCTGCCCACCTCTCTCGAGGAACTTGAGATATCGGATTGTGAGGGTATCAGGTCTTTGCCTGAGGGCATACAACAACTGACTAACCTCCGAAGACTAAATATTGTTTGGTGCCCTGAACTATGGCGGTGGTGTAAATTAGAGGAGAACCAGATGAAGCTAGCTCATATAGAAGACAAGGTATGTCTTTCTCCATGTACTGTATTATTATTAGTAATCTTATTTTGCTATATACGTACCTTTTCTCCTTTTCATATCTTGGAGTACTATTAGACTCACATAGGAAAATAAATCCAGCCCGAGCTCACCAGCTCGTATTCTTTTTTTGTATGCTCTGAAAAATATCATCGACCACCCGGTCGTCTTCAACCGCGCGCAACAACTCCCTTCACCGGAGGTCTGGAGCGCTGCCCCGGATCCCTGCGCGGGAATACCAGCCCAGTACGCCCGCCCCCGGGTCACTGCGCCAACGTACGGGATCTTCACCATCGCCCAGACCACGGGCAGCCCCGACCGCCGTACCTCTTGGTGCCCAGAGTGCGGCGATCCACAGCCAGCCACCCGAGCGTGCCGCCGCTCCCCACTGCCTCCAGGCGCACTACCAAGGCCCGCCGCCCGTGTCCCCTTCTCCTCTCTCGCGGGTCGCTTCGCGCACGGGTGGGGCTGGGCCTGTGCGTCGCCTCGACGCTTCCGCTGTCTTCCGCGCGCGTCTCGCCAGCGCCGGCCATCAGCCGAGGCCACCACCTGGGAGGGCGATGTCTGTGGCCCAGATTTGCCTGGGAAGAGAGATACAGAGTGCCTAGGAAGACCACCACGCGACACTGCTTTGTCATTCTCCAATACGCAAGACCACCGACCCCAATCCTTGGGGTTGAAGGCACAACTAATGAGATTCAAAATATACTAAGCTGTAGAACAACAAAAAACAGGTAATCAATCGAGGTTTCTTTATCAGAACGAAACACACATTTAGGATTAGCTCTACCTCCCCTATATGCAATAAAGTATACTTGTTTTACATACCAACCACAGGAAAAAACCATAATTCTTAGAAGAGGTTTTACTAACAAATTAGACAAAACTGCCATGCCCGTTCCTTAGATGTCGCACCGCCGTCTCGATTGGGCCGCGACTGCTTGTATCTCGGTAGTAAAGACGCGGAGGGAATCGGCTCGCTCTCCTCTACTGATTCCTCAGCTCAGAGCTCACCTATTCCTATATCCCTCTCTTCGTACTTTGGTGTTAATGGGAATACATGGCCAGCACCCTGAAGGAGCCGAAGTAGAAATGTTTGGCCCTCAGTTAGTTTCATCCTTTTTTACATTCTCGAAAAAAGTTTCATCCCTTTTGACCGAACAGATTGTACGTGTAATCTTTGCAACTGCCATTTATGCCATCCTGGTACGCATCAAGGCTTAACTTGCCTGACACATGTAGAGCACGAATGTCAATGAGATGAAAGTGTGAAATCTCACAGCAACTCAGCATTAACCATGGCGATTTAGTTCACTTCGGCCATGGTGACTGGTGAGTTTGTGTACTGTTTTCTGCATCAAGCAGTGAAAAAAAAAAAAGATGCTCCAGGATTCTCGAACAAAAATGAGTCTACTACAGCATCCCAAGCGCATATGCACGCTATCTGTTGTACTAATATACTACGTTGCGTCTTGGTATTCTTAGAGGGTTCTTCCATGCACAAATGTACTTTGCCTGTTGTTAAATAACACCTCCTTTTCCAATACATATACATAGAAAAAGCCAAATTATTTCATTTCCTACAGTACGTGTTGTGATCCTATACCAATGCAAAGATCCACACATTAACTTTGGGATTAGTTTGCAGCACCGGCCAGTGCGAAACACTTGGAACCATTTTTTTTCTCGATCTGAACGAACAATTTCATTATCTACAACACCTGGATCCAAGCTAACAACAGTGTTGAAATTATTGATTGTGCAGGTATTTGCCAGCTAGTCGTTAAGAGATCGATCACAGTGCGGTCGCCGGCCGCAGGTCCGACGAAGGAATAATGACTCGCCGCCTCGTGTCCTCGGCGCCGTCCGAAATCTTTAGCCACTCCACGCGGATCTCCCGCGGCTGCCACCCCCGCTTCAGGAAGTGAGGCGAGTATGCACACTTGCAGCAGAACCTTCTCTCGCACGCTGGCCGGCCGGGTCGTTGTCTTCCCGCTGTGAGTCTGGCAAGTCCTATGTTACTGTTCTATACAGAACTACAGTGCCAGTGGCGACCCGGGTGTATTTTATGTTTCCTGCTTAGTGTCATGACGGCCTACGGTGCACTGTCAGACAGAGCACCTGAAGCAGAGGAAATCGGCAACAAATCAGAAGACGCGTCGACTTTGGATGTGGGCCCAGCTGGCAGTGGCAAAGAGCGTGACTGTGTGGCTAAGAGAGTGTCAGACAAGTATAATTGAAAAGTAAATTGACATCTGAGATCAATAGCTCTATAGTCTTATATATATGAAAATATTGTAATTCACAAGAAGTCTGATTTTTGCATAAAAGTCCGAGTCATCAACTTATATTTCTCAACTTTCTCTTGGTTCTTCGCCTATTTGTATTTTTCAACTTGCTCTTGGTTCTTCAACAATTCAACAATGAAAAAGTTCAATCTATCAATGATCAATCCCCCATCAATACATACATCTGAGAATTAGAGCTCGATATTATACCTTACCAAATAGAATCTGCGTATAATGTACGAAAAGAAGAGGCCTGCCGCCTTGCTCCTGGCCTACTCCAGTTTAGGCGTCAGGTGCTTGCCGCTGCCGCGCCTCCCTGCTGCCGCCTAGGGTAAGCCGGCTAGGGATTGGGAGAATCCGGGAGGTGAAATTCGGAAGGCCAGAACGGGAGCCGGGGAGGAGATGGACAGCGAGCGGCGCAGCCGTAGCAAGGGGAGGCGGGCAGGGGCTGGGTAGTCTGGGACGAGTCACCTGCGATGGAGGAAAACACCTCTCGAACGGGATTCACCTCTGTCGAACAGAACACACGAACGGCGCGGGGGGCTTGGGTAAATCCTATTTGCCGCGTACCGCGGACGCTGTTCATCAGCTCCCTGCGCCGGCCCACCAGGAGTTCCTCTGGTCAGGTTCATTGGTTTACAGTTTTTTTCTCTTTTCGTTTTTCTATTAGTTTTTCTTTTTCGTGTTTTCTTCTCCTTTTTCCTTTTTCGTTTTTTATTTTCTGAATTTTTATGTTTATTTTTTTTTCCTTCTAAGTTTTCTCTTATTTCTATTTTTCTCTTTCTATTTTTTTATTTTTTTTATTTACCATTCTTTAAATTAAATAAATCTTTTTATTGTGGACAAATATTTACTAGTTTTGACCTTGTTTCAATAAAACATAAATATTTTTATTGAAAATTGTTCAATTATATAAATGTACATATTTCAACAATCGTGGAAATGAGGAAAATGGTCTTATTGAAAAAATCGTTCAAGTAACACAAATTTTCTTATTAAAAATGTTCAAATGAGGAAAATATTCTTACTGAAAAATCGTTCAAATGTGGTAAATGTTCTTGTTGGAATATCGATCAAATAACAATAATTGTTCATGTTTGAAAATCACTCAATTAAGGTTTGTTTTACATATGGGAATATTTTATTTCATACAACAAATTTTTCCTTTTTTAGTTTTTCCCACAAACGTAAATACATTTTTTAACTACAAAATCAGAAAAAAAAAACAGAAAGTAGAAAAAGGAAAGATAACAGATGAAAAAAAAAGATAAAGAGTCTGCACTATTTGCCCATGGAGTAAGTGGGTCCGCGCGGCCTATCTACCCAGGAATGGGTTGCGCGAGAGGAAATCCCTCCCGTGTTGGTCGGTGAATACTATATATCACTCATTAGCGACGCGATCTGCTTGCGTCTCCTGAAGCGTGAATTACGGGCAGGCCCATTCAGTTTCCAACACGAGAGTTTCTGCCTGAAGGATAGCGTGTATGGCCGGCCCATTTGGCCGATTCTTATTTTTTCTATTTATTTTATTTTTTATTTTTATTTTTCTTTTTCTTTCTTTTTTGGTTTCTTTTCTGTTTTATTTTTTTTTCTTAAAAATGTTCAAAATAAAAAAATGTTCAAATTCAAAAAATGTTCAGATAGGAAAAATGTTCAGATTAAAAAAATGTTCTTCAAAAATTGTTCAAATATGAAATTTGTTCAGATTTAAAATATATGTCTTTGTTCATTGTCGTGATGCCTACATAAATATTATCATGTTCTCTATGTCATAGCTAGATTAAGTTTGTGTTATAATCTTATAAATTGCCTAGCTGTAATTTGTTTACCCATCATATGAGTGTTTTATTTACTTGAAAGACTCCACTAGTGAACTCATGGCCCTCGGTCCATATTTTTACATTGATCGCAAACTTTATTCATCATTTTTCATCATCATTACTCATCTGGTCCACTTTCATATTTTCATCTATTTCACTATATAATTGACCGCTTTGTTTTCCGCGAGACCGGAAAGATTGACAACATTTCCGCCGTTGGGGGCAAAGTAATTGGTTGAGTGTGTGCAGGTCCACGCCTGTTGAAGATTAAGCGCCAGAAATCTTCAACATTCACTTTGTTGTTGATTTCAATGTCCTAATAGTTCGATAAACCTCGGTTCGTTAACGAGGGAAAACTGCTACTTACTACATCTACGCCTTCGCTTGGGGCACAACCCAATGCTATCATCACCGATCATCAGTCCACGGCTGGCAGCGTATGACCAATTATTTTGGTCATAGATTTTATGACCCTCTAATTGGTCATAGACGGTTATGACCATTCCAATAAAAAAGGTCATGATCGATGGTTTTAGTCGATCGGTATGTGATTATCGGTTTTTGGTCACAAAGGGGTCATGAAGAGAAATTTGTGACCTTCTAGTGACCAAAATGGAGGATCACCAGTCAGCATATTTCTTGTAGTGCGCCCTGACTTACATACACCACTCGGACCAACGACCTCTAGCGAGCCACAACGTCGTAAGACCCCATCCGTCATGTAGCTCCGGTATCCAAGTGACCTCCCCTACACCTCGAACGTTGTGCCGATTCAGAGGAATTGTGGCAACATAACATCCAAATCTACTGACCGAGTTGACAAACTCGTTGCCCACAATGCACCAGGGCGCCACCAAAACTATCATAGGCCACGATCGTTCCCCATCGGACAGTCGGACTGCGATGGCTAAAATTATGCATGGCGACGCCCGGTCCAATAAATCTTATATTTTCACCGAAAGACTTTATGACCACTGCGCCTACTTCCATGATTACCATGAGATAGAAGATTAGTTAGCTTTCAAAAGGACTTCTCTTCCTTCAGAAGAAGAGAAGGGACCGTAGAAATTTATCTTGTTTGTTAGAGTATTATACTACACCACGATTACTTGGTTCCATTAATTAGTTGTTGATTAATCACAAATGTCGGTCAGTTGGCACCGTTCATATATTTTCAAACCAGGGATTTTCCACTTTGAAGTTCACATTCAAACTTCGTTGTTTTGTCCTGAATATGCATAGTGAATTATAGCTTAATAGAAGGGTGCGTTAGAATACTCAAAATCACATGTGGTTGAGCACAAATAAAAGAAAAGAATCGATCTTGACATCACTCATAGTGCTGAGTTCATTTCGAGCTCCTCTTAATGCGGTCAGGTGATATAAGTGAAATGACGTACATGTTTTTTTTCCTTGTGAAAAATTTAACCGATCTATTAATCGTCAACAAAAGTATGCCTACGTGTCTTTCACAGGGAGGTACGCGACGACTCTGTTTGGGCTCATTTTAGCAATACCTAGAAGATCTAGGTGAACATCATCTCTCGCCAGCCGACCATGAATAAAAAAGAGAATAAACTATATGACCATTATTGTGTTATGAGAAATCTGGCTCAAACGAGATCTTCTTATCTTCACGACAAGATCATGCTGTTCAAGGACATCATTTTGGCGATCCATAGATATTTGGACCTTTGGCGCCTTGCTGGTACCAAGTGCTTAATTAATTGTCTCGTTTGGGGATCCTTTGCGGACTGCTCAAGCCATCCTCTCCCTCTCCTTTCTTTTTCTTATTTTATCCTTCCACTTATGTGGGTTGTAGCCCATTTGGTACCAAATATTATTAATGGCTCTGAGGATTCTTGGAACAATATATGTCCAAATGCCGTTTGTACCAACCATGCATGTTCTATGAGTTGATCAGACTGAAGGGCTTGGAACGCGCGCGACATATGATCATTCATCGCACACAATTTTGTAGTCAGAATCATGTGCGATAGATATAAAAGGTGTTCCTTGTGAATCAAGGACACATACATGGTTCTAATTGCAGTAAATGCATTATTCAAACAATTTAGACTATATTGTAGGGGTACTTTCAAAATATTTTCAATTTTCAAACCTTTTTTTTCTTATATTGCCACATTTAAATGGAATTCGGCCAATTTATGGAAAGTAACTAAAATTTGAACTAGAGGTTTGATGGAGGTTGTTCTATAAAATTTTAAAAACCACATTCACCTACCCATGTCTAAATCTATATAATATCGTGATGGGTTTTGAAAAATTCATTGACCTTATATAGAATGTTGTGTGAGCAATTTGCACGTTACTTTTGAAAAAAAAAATCAAACAACATGATAAAAAGGTCAAAATAATGACTCCCTTGGTAGGGAGTCCTGCTATGGCTACTAAGCCGGAATAATGACCCACTTTATTTTGACATGTTTTGGAAAAAAAACTTGCATCATAAAATGGCTTTCAAGGTGTGAGCATTAATGGCTTTGAACTCAAATTACAAAGTGCATGGACATCTTCGGACCATCTAAACAATATCTCCAATTTTGGCATAAACATATGTCTAACCATGATAAACAAATATGATGACGAATATTCCATATTTATTTTATGAAAATATCCTTTTCCAAATGCCTAAAAAGGTTTGAATACTCAAGCAACTACAATAAAATATTGTTGCAATTGCCATAATAAAAAGGACAGACCCAGTGCACAGAGACTCTCACACAAGGCAGGGTTTGGGGAGAGATTATAGGAACCTAGTCTTACCCCTACAAAGTGCAGTGCAGGGAGGCTGGTTCGAACCCAGAACCTCTTGGCACAAGTGGGGAGGACCTCACCACTACACCAAGGCCTGCCCTCTGCAATTGCCATAATACAATTTCAAATAAATTGGACAATATTGTAGGGGTACTACCTAATATATCAAAATTTTAAGCCTTTCTACTAAAATTCACCAAAATTATTTAAAATTTGAACTGCATGTGTGATATAGGTTGTTATATAAAATCACCAAAAATCGTATTCATGTAACCATGTAAATATCTATGTAATATCCATATGGTTTTACAAAAAAAAATCATAGACCTCATGTGGAAACTTGCACCAACAATTTGCACCTTACTTGTAGAAAAAACAAACAATATGATTAAAAGTCTAAAGATGAATTCCTTGGTATGGAGTCCTTTTATGGCCACTAGTTGACAAAAAATGATCCAATTCAATCTTGACATGTTTAAAAAAAAAGTTTTTCACAAAATGGCGTTCTAGGTATGAACATTCTTGGCTTTCATTATGGCCATTTTCAGACAACTCTTCATGATAATTCATCTAATATTTTGGCACAAAAATGCCCCTCACCATGAAAACAAATATGACAAGTAATATTCCACATTCATGTAATGAAAATAACGTTTTCTACTTTTAAAATGCCTAAAAAGGTCTGCCTTGAACCAAGTACAATAATATGGTTCTAATTATCATAAATACAATTTAGTTTACAAAATAGATCATACTTGTCGAGGTACTGCTGCAATATTTTTAATTTTCAAACCGTACTACTATATTCCTATTTAAATGGACTTCATCTAATTTACTGAGAGTAATTAGAATTTCATCTAGAGCTGTGCTGCACTCGTTGTTCTGTAAAATCACTAAGAAATCACATTCATGTAGCTATGCACAAATCGATGTATTATTCATAATAGATCATGCACGTCGCTGTGTAGGGACGTGGGAAATTATGAAGAGGAGGAAAAGAAGAGAGTCCGGACGGCCGGGACGCTGGGCGGACGCTGCCGCTTCCTATCTCCCCATTCAAGTGGCAGGGGGACTCGACCCTTTCATTGATAATCAAGCTCCGAGCGAGCTTTCTAGGTGTTGGAAAGCAAACCTAGCTGGCCTCTCCTAAGCTGATGCCCATACAGATTAGATACAGGGGTATGGATCAGGAGGTTAAATCCACCCCTGTGATATAATGGGCGTAATGATCCTCCTAGTACTCAGAAATCACATGGTCCATTTTCCTACCAAAAAACGAAACTGGTTTGACGTAAATATATATCCACATTCTATGTCGCGTAAAATTTCATGGGAAAAAGAATTTTTATTGTTCCGTATAAAAAGACAAAAAAGAATGCCTCTAATTTTTTTTATCTAGCATCAAAATTTATCTTTTTTGTGGAGGTAAAATAAAAATTTAATTTTTCGCAAAACTTTATATCACCCTAATGTTTCGCCGAGATGTACACGTACAATTTTGTTCCCTTTTTTTAAACATGTTTAAAATGCATTTTTCAAAAAAGGGAAGATGATCCAGCCATCCAGGTATCACTACAGGAAAAACTGGCACTGCCGTGCAGCACTTCTTTGCCGTGCGTCTACGTCTTTGCCGTGCGGCCGTCGACAAGGCGCACGGCATAGGGACCACGCACGGCACATAACAACAACCACTACAAGAAATATGTCAACTAGTGATCTTTTGTCAGTGACCTTGAAAATATTGGTCATAGATCTATGACCAATTTCAACCAATTGGTCGTAGGCTGTTTTGGAGGGTGCAAACCCGAAAATATAGCGACCAATTTTATCATAAAGGTCGTAGACCGATTGCATGAATTGGTCACAATTCGGAAGACACTAGCCTATGACCTTTTTTTATTCCCTTACGACCAATTTAAATGGTCGTTTGTATTAGTTGACAGCCAACTCATCACTTTCGCTTAGGTGTCAATGCTTAGGTGTCAGCAGATGTTGACTAATTTGAACGGTCCCACTCGCCAGGACCTACCTGACATGCGGATCCCACCCCACCCCCCACTAGACATGCGGGTCCCACTAGCCATAACCTGACATGCGGGTCCCACCCACCCCACCAGAGATGCGGGTCCCACCCCAGCCCCTCACCTGACATGCGGGTCCCACTAGCCATAAGCTTACATGCGGGTCCCACCCCCCACCTGACATGCGGGTCCCACTAACCAGAACCTTACATGCGGGTCCCACCCCCACCTGACATGCGGGTCCCACTAACCAGAACCTCTAGAACCTTACATGCGGGTCCCACCCCCACCTGATATGCGGGTCCCACCCCAGCCCCCACCTGTCATGCGGGTCCCACCCCGGCCCCCACCTGACATGCGGGTCCCACCCCGGCCCGCACCTGACATGCGGGTCCAACCCAACCCCCCACTGACATGCGGGTCCCATCCCAGCTGACAAGTGGGATCCGCCGCCATCCCTGCGGCGAAATATATTCGCAAAAATTCCGTCAAGACGGATAATCGATCCAGAGAAAACTTCTCCTGGGTGGTGAAGGTAACCACTAGGCCACACAATCATTGATGTCCATTGTGCACACCTCTGGTACTTAAACCAGTTCCGGCGTGGACTAGGCTTGGCCCAGTGGGCAGTTTCAAGTGGGTTGGTTCACCTTTTTTTTGCCCGTTTCTATTTATTTTCTTATGTTTTCTTTTATAACTTTTGATTTTCAACTCAATTTCAACCAAATAAATTTGTAACTGTTTAGACTCGGGCAGCGCTGCGAGTTGGGCTCGGCTGGTTCACTTTTTTTTGTTCTTTTCTATTTATTCTTTTATGTTTTCTTTTGTATCTTTTGATTTTGAACTCCAATTTCAAGCAAATAAATTTTGTAAATATGTCCTATGTCCTTATAGACTATAAGGGACTATTGTTATTCAATATAAAATACAAGATATCACTAATCTTGTATATTGCTTTACATAGGGTTTTGAAGATTTTGAAATGCAATTTTGGAATTTTTAAATTCAAATGCAAGACTAAAAACTATAGGATTCTAAAATTATGACATGATGAAATGCAAACATGCACTTATAAAATTTTAGTTTTAAATTATCCCATGGTATTTTTTGAAATTATAACACTGATTTGACCCGCTTCCAACCGAATAGGCAGAAATTTGTCTTTCTGATGAGAGGTGGATAAAAAAATTTTAGGAAGGCAACCATCTGCTTATTTGTACATAAAACATGGTCTAGTATTTTTAGAAATTGGTGTGGTTCAAATTTTTAGAAGTTCCTGCCGATTTCGTTGGAAGTGGGCCCGGTGTGAATACGAGTGTCACATAATTTAGTTGTGATTTTTTGCAAAAATCACTTTTAGATCATAATGTATACTTTCTTTGGAGATCTTTGACGGTTTTTGCTGGATCGAAGTTACGGTTAGGTTTAGGTTTATCGTTAGGGTTGACGGTCTCGCAATTCGGCTCGTTGGTTTCGCGCGGCATGTAGTTGGGTCCGTGCGCTCGCGGTGATCTTTTCTCAGAGGCTAGGAGGATTTCGTCTATTGTGTTGTTGTAGCTGGTTTCAGGAAGTGGATGGACCTGTCCCAGCCATTTTAAAATTCAATTTTGGAATTATTTTTTAAAATTCAAATGCAAGATTAAAACGGCTCACCGAAAGCGGAACATCCAAAGGAATAGAAAATAATAGAAACTCGGTCACATATAATGACACGTTGCGAAGGATTTCCATTATTTTTACTTTTTTGAATTCTTTATGGCGATTTCAAAATGCGGTCAAAATTGACGACACAACCGCTCTTAGCTAGGGGTTGAATCTTGCGAAACTATTGGTGTATCTCTGTTAAAATAGATAGTTGTGCACCTAAAAATGATTTTTTCAAAAATTAACGAGTAAACTACGAGGCAGCTGTAGTTCAAATTTGACCAGATTCCAACCGAATCGGAAGAAATTTGTCTTTTGAAGAGACGCGTATGGAAACCTTTGACACACAAACATTTGTTTATTTGTACATCAAATATGGTATAGTATTTTATAAAATTGGTGTGATCCAATTTTATAACATATTTTTGGTAGTTCCTTCATAAAACAACCCATTTTCGACACTCGGAAATGAGAAATAATATTTTTGTGTAACTAAAATGAAAAATTTCTTCGCCAACATTGTTCTCCATTCCAAGACGCACGCTTGTGTATAATATGGACTTATTTAAACAAACTATGTTATGAATGTCATTATAACATTCGTCATTTGCCCTGAAAGTCATGAATATTCGTTCACGGTAGCTCATTTCTAAGAACACTTTTTCAAGATATTTACTGTATTCCAAGTTTCTTATTTTTCCTCAAAACTAGGTCACATATAATTACACGTTGCGAAAGATTTCCATTATTTTGATTTTTTTTAATTCTTTATACCGATTTCAAAATGCGGTCAAAATTGACCACATGACCGCTCTTAGCTAGGGGTTGAATCTTGCAAAACTATTGGTGTATCTCTGATGAAATAGATAGTTGTGCACCTAAAAATGATTTTTTTCAAAAATTAACAAGTAAACTACGAGGCAGCTGTAGTTCAAATTTGACCCGATTCCAACCGAATCGGCAAAATTTTGTCTTTTTGATGAGACGCGTATGGAAACCTTTGACACACAAACATTTGGTTATTTATACATCAAATATGGTATAGTATTTAAAAAAATTAGTGTGATACAATTTTATAACATATTTTTGGTAGTTCCTTCACAAAGCAACCCATTTGCGACACTCGGAAAATGAGAAATGATTTTTTTTGTGTAACGAAAATGAAAACTTTCTTCGGCAACATTGTTCTCCATTCCAAGATGCACGCTTGTGTATAATATGGACTTATTTAAACAAACTATGCCATGAATGTCATCATAACATTCGTCATTTGCCCTGAAAGTCATGAATATTCGTTCACGGTAGCTCATTTCTGAGAACACTTTTTCAAGATATTTGCCGTATTCCAAGTTTCTTATTTTTCCTCAAAACTAGGTCACATATAATGACACATTGCGAAGGATTTTCATTATTTGATTTTTCTTAATTCCTTATGTCGATTTCAAAATGCGGTCAAAATTGACCACATGACCGCTCTTAATTGACCACATGACCGCTCTTAGCTAGGGGTTGAATCTTGCGAAACTATTGGTGTATCTCTGATGAAATAGATATTTTTGCACCTAAAAATGATTTTTTTCAAAAATTAATGAGTAAACTACGAGGCAGCTGTAGTTCAAATTTGACCCGATTCCAGCCAAATCGGCAGAAATTTGCCTTTTTGATGAGACGCGTATGGAAACCTTTGACACACAAAAATTTAGTTATTTGTACATCAAATATGGTATAGTATTTTATAAAATTGGTGTGATCCAATTTTATAACATATTTTTGGTAGTTGCTTCACAAAACAACACATTTTCGACACTCGGAAAATGAGAAATGATTTTTTGGTGTAACGAAAATGAAAACTTTCTTCGGCAACATTGTTCTCCATTCCAAGATGCACTCTTGCATATAATATGGACTTATTTAAACAAACTATGCCATGAATGTCATCATAACATTCGTCATTTGGCATGAAAGTCATGAATCTTCGTTCACGGTAGCTCATTTATGAGAACACTTTTTCAAAATATTTGCCGTATTCCAGGTTTCTTATTTTTTCTCAAGTCATGAATATTCAGCCTACACGTCCACGAATCTTCTAAGTGTTATGGCCCGAACGTGAGGAAGGTCACACCGGGGAGCTATGTCTTGCACCATTTGGTGAATCACACATTCCACCACACTTCCACACATATCATAGGTCCACATGTAAATTTTGGTGGGATTCCGATGCTCCGGAGGTCATTATATTCCCCCCCCGAAACGGCGGTTTGTGGGCCATGGCGGTCTACCCCCCTAGATTTTTCCGCGCGAGGTTCCACCAACGTACTGTTTCATAGGTTTAGGTTTGGTTAGGTATTATACACATGGAAAAAACAGGCTTGGCACTATTTGGCACATTCTAGCCCCCGGTATAGCCACAGCGGGACAGTTCAGACTACACGTCCACGAATCTTCTAAGTGTTATGGCCCGAACGTGAGGAAGGTCACACCGGGGAGCTATGTCTTGCACCATTTGGTGAATCACACATTCCAACACACTTCCACACATATCCTAGGTCCACATGCAAGTTTTGGTGGGATTCCGGTGCTCCGGAGGTCATTCCCCCCCCCCTCGAAATGGCGTTCTGTGGGCCACGGCGGTCTACCCCCCTAGATTTCTCCGTGCAAGGTTCCACCAATGAACTTTTTCATAAGTTTAGGTTTGCTTAGGCATTAGACACATGGAAAACCAGGTGTGGTACTATGTGGCACATTCTAGCCCCCGGTATAGCCACAGCGGGACAGTTCAGCCCCCGGCACTCACGAGCAAATAGATAGAAAAAACAAGAGAGGAAAAATAAACAAAAAACATAAGAAAGAAAAAATAAACAGAAAACATAGGAAAGAAAAAATAAGAGAGAAAAAACAAAAGCCCATTAGTACCGGTTGTAATATATAACCGGCACGAAATGGGTGCGCTTCGCGCGCGAATAACGCCGCGGCCCAAAACAGAGCTTTAGCACCGGTTGTTCTCCACAAAACACACGGTTTATATAGGGTCATGTGGCTGATCCAACACTAGTTTTGCCCATCCGGAAGATTGCGCATCCGTCTCGTGTCGTCGTGAGCAGCAAATCGACCTTCGATCCAAGCAGCCGCAAGACTTCTCTGATGATCTAACGACCGTCCCAAAAAGTGTTGGGAATGTTGTAGATCATCAGAGAGCCTTGCAGCTGCTTGGATCCGACCGAGGGGCATGGGTACCACTTCCACCACCACCACTCCCACCTCCTCGGCAATTGATCATTGTGTCACCCTAATCCAGTGGTTGGATTCAACCTACCCGAGGGCTTGTGTTTCCAACAGCGTCGTTGTGTTGTCCTTATTCACCGACCTATAGGAGGTGGCTCCAATGGCTGGCCGACGAACAAGGACAAACACAATAATGCTAGGGAACATGCCAGCGGGTAGGCTAAATCCAACCATTGGGTTCGGTGGCAAAGGTAGATGCTCGTTGTGTGCCGTTCGCTGCAGGGACGTCGCTATTTATAGGCGATTAGAAGGTGTACCTATGGATGAGGTGGGAGTGCAGATCTAACAGCTCACAAGCCCTCAAAAGAAAAACACACCCCTGATCCAACGGCTCACAAGCGCTCTAAAGAAACACACGATCCGTGTGCTTCCGATCAAACGGCTCACAAGAGCTCGAACGAAACACACGATCCGTGTGCTTCTGATCCAACGGCTCACAAGCGCTCGAAGGAAACACATGATCCGTGTGCTTCCGATCCAACGGCTCACAAGCGCTCGAAGGAAACACACGATCCGTGTGCTTCTTCCACCGCTTCCCGCCTTCGTCTGCCGTGCATTGCTTCTTTGCCATGCGCCGTCGCACGGCAAAGAAAACTTTCCCGTCCGGCAAAGAGACGATGCACGGCAAAGATAGCGGCGCATGGCAAAGTTAGCGGACGACGCACGGCAAAAGAAGCAGGGACGGCAGTCTGTGGGCCCCCGGCGGTCTACCCCCCTAGATTTCTCCGCGCGAGGTTCCACCAACATACTTTTTCCTAGGTTTAGGTTTGTTTAGGCATTAGACAAATGGAAAACCAGGTTTGTTGAGGTTGCGATCCTTGCGGGACAAGGCAAGAAGCATGGCTCACTCTGGATTGGTGACGGGTGCGTCGACCCAATGACCGAGCCGTCTCTACGCCAGGTCCATAGAGGCCGTACTCGTGACCAGCCTCGGGTTGAGCCCCGGCCACGAGCTTCGGATCTAGCTGTCGAGCGGTTACGGGTATGTTCTTCCTCGGTCCTCTACGCTTCTTTACATGTTTTCCATTGCAATGTTAATGACATCGCGGCGACACAACGTAGGCGGACATGGAAGCCAGGGAAGAGAGATTCCGGCAGGAGGCGGAGCAGCGGCAGAAGCAGCTGGAGGAGCAGCTTAGAGCGAGCCAGCAGCTGCAGATGCAGTTGCAGACACAGATGCAGCAGCAACAGCAGATGATGAACTGGTTTGCGAGCCAGATCCTTCTGACTTCTCCACCGGGGACGGTTCCTACTCCTCCTTTCGCCTTCCCGTGGGTAAGTGGTTAACCTAATATCTCCATCCTATTTCTCTTGTCTTATTGTCTAACCCGAACATCATATGCAGCTGCAACAACAGACCGGTCAGAGCTCGGTGATACCGAACATGCAGCTCATCCAGGCACCTCAGCCCGGTCAGAGCCCGGTGACACCTCAGATGACCGTCAACAATCCAAACATCATCCGGAACCTAAGTGAGTTTCCAGGTGAGTTCTCCTACACTTGTGACCAACGCACTTCTAGGTTGTAGAATGCCATTACACTTGTACCAAAAATAACTTGAAAATTGCATAATTTACTCTATTGTCTCACACTTGTTGGAAATTTAGCAATCTCATTATTTTTCTTTTCACCTAGTAGAACATGGTGGACAAGGAGATGGATCCGGACCATCACATCGTTAGCTACAATAAAGGTTAGTTCTTCTACGTTCATCACTTGTTGAAAATGTTGCCATGCCATGCCATAAGATGTCATTTGCCATGTTAATGCCATTTACCATGAAGGATGCCATCTTATATTGCTTAGTTGGTAAAGGATGCCATTTTATATTGTTTACCATGATCTTATATTATATTGCTTAGTTGGTGAAGATGCCATCACATAGTTAAAATTTAGCCACTTGTTGAAATTTTGGAGCATATGAATTAGAATGCTAATATTAGAATTATAATGTCTTATATTAGTGAACAAATGGAGTATATGAAATAGAAAGCAAGATTGATATCTCATGACCTTTCTTTTTGATCTTGTTGAAGATTTTAGCCATTCCATGCCACTTGTTGAATCATAGATTGCTTCTCCCGTAGATTGCTAATATTAGAATGCTTGTTAATATTGTTTACCATGTTACTTCTTAATATTGTTTACCATGTTGATGTCATCTTAAGATGAAATTTTAGCTACTTGTTGAAATTTGTCAGTTTGTAAAGGATGCCATCTTGTTGAAATTTTAGCCACTTGTTGAAATTTTAGTTCCTCTACATTCTATTGTCTCACACTTGTTAGTTTGTAAAGGATGCCATCTTGTTGAAATTTTAGCCACTTGTTGAAATTTTAGAGTATATTGAATTATAATGTCTTATATAAGTGAATGAAGGGCCACTTGTTGAATTAGAATGCTAATATTAGAATATTAGAGTATATAGGTTGATATCTCACCTTTCTTTTTGATCTTGTAGAAGGGCAAGGAGATGGACAAGGACAAGAGCAAGGAGATGATGATCATGTTTATATTGATGCTATGTTGATCTAATGCAAAGAGATGCTAAGGTCCTACGTTTATATTGATGTTCATGTACTCTACTAATGGTCAAATTGTGTGTTTTATTGTGTTGGGCAAAGAGATGATGATCCTATGTTTATGTTGATGTTCATGTACTCCACTTCGATGAATTATGTTGAATGATGTTGTTGTGTTGGATGATGTTGGATTATGTTGTTGTCTATCTTGTGTATTTATTTGTGTGGTATATTGTTGTTAAATTGTGTTTAAACTGCAGATATCAGTGAAAACAGAACAAAAATTAAAAATCCCCAGGGCCTTTGCCTTGCGTATGCGCACGGCAAAGAACCATTAGGTAGCTTTGCCGTGCGCATACGCACGGCAAAGACAGTGTTGCGGCTGACCTGGGGTGTGCCTGGTTCGCTCTTTGCCGTGCGGGTGAACGGGGACGCACGGCAACGACACTGCCTTTGCCGTGCGTGCGGCGGGATGGCGCACGGCAAAGAGGAGGTCTTTGCCGTGCGTGCGTCGGGATGGCGCACGGCAAAGCCCCACACACGGCAGATGCAGGCGGCGCACGGCAACGTCTACTGCACGGCGACGAGTGGTAGCGGACGGCAAAGATGACGCCGCACGGTAAAGGTCTTTGCCGTGCGTGCGTCGGGAGGCGCACGGCAAAGAAGCCTTTGCCGGGCTGGCCTTCACTGTGTGACTTTTGCCGTGCGTATATCGCTCTTTGCCGTGCAATTTGGCCGAGTCTCCCGTGGTGTATAGACCATGCACTCTGGGTTGCGTACCGTCCAGTAAAACACCTTTACTAGGCATGGCGCCATTGGGAGCTGGAGTAGGGATCAAGCTTAGCTCTGGCTTCCGTACCTGCCTTCATGGCTGTGGGCCAGTAATGTGGTAACAAAAAATCGTCGGTGCTGTAAGAACAAAGAGGTAATTCTCTGAGAGCATGCAAACACATTTAAGTACAGATAAAACAAGGAAAGAAAAGGACCATCATACTGAAAACACTGGTCTCTCACTCTCTCCTACACTAAAACAAGGAAAGAAAGGAACATCAGTTTTTTTAAACTTGAGCATCCGTGGTTAACTACAGCGGAGAAGTTGCTAAACACCTAAAAATTCAGAGTACAGTTTCTGATTCCTTAACGCCTGCTTCAGTACTGTCCCCTTGCAGCCAGGACAAATTCAGAGTACCGCGAGTGTGAAAGTAGCCACAACAGCGTGGATTATTGCAATCCTTTCTTCCACCAGCTCAAAAATCTTGGTCAATGGGCATACCACGGAGAGGGTGTGGCATGGGCGTGGCCTTCGGCAGGGCAACCCCCTCTCCCCGTTGATTTTCGTTTTGACCATGGACGTGTTGGCCGCACTTTTTGTGCGGGCCGACCAGGACGGCCTCTTTGGCCCCCTCGAGCATGTGGGTGTCAAGTTTCGCCTCTCGTTGTTTGCAGATGACGTGGCCCTGTTAATTAAACCTATGGAATCCGAGGTGCGGCTTGTCTTGGGGTTGTTCGAACTCTTTGGGGATGTCTCGAGTATGTGTGTAAATTTTGCAAAAAGTACGGCAACTTTGATCCGTTGTGATGCTCCGGCTGTGGAGGAGGTGCAACCACTGCTACCTTGTGGTATTGTTTCCTTCCCTGCACCTACCTTGGTCTTCCGCTGGCCCCTATTCGTATCTCTAAAAACCATCTTCAGCCGTATGTGGATAAGCTTGTGCATCGTTTGCCGTCGTGGATGGGATCACTCTTGGCGGAGCCAGGGAGAGTGATTCTCATTAAGGCGGTGCTCACGGCTATGTCCATTTATTTGTTGTTGGCCTTGGATGTCCCCACGGCAGTAATCGAGCAGTTGGAAAGTATTTGTCGTGGATTCTTGTATCGCTAAAGGAGGGAGTTCTCCTATCGCTTGGCATCAGGTGTGACCCACTAGGTTGGGTGGTCTTGGCATCCGCAATCTTCATATTCTAAATGATGCTTTACGTATGAAGTGGCTCTGGCTCTGTCGTGCGGATAGTACCAAGCCTTGGTCTGGGAGGGAGCTATCCTGTTCGAAAAATTGTCGGGACATGTTGATGCTTCTGTTTGCATTGCGCTTGGCAATGGCCAAAGTTTTCTCTTCTGGACCGACAGGTGGATTGCGAATCAAAGTGTTTTTATGTTGGCTCCTGCTCTCCTAAACTTCGTGGATCCCAAAATCCAAAATATGTGAACTGTTGAGCAAGGGCTCAACACGAACGCTTGGGTGCATGATATTGTCGGTGGACTCTCGGTTGCGGCCTTAGGCCAATTCCTTACCTTATGGAACACCCTCGTCCAGTTTACCCTCGTGGATTCGGCTGATCGTTTCGAGTGGAGGTGGACTAGCAATAAAGTCTACTCGGCCAGATCGACATTACCTTGCATTCTCTGAGGTCGGACTGTGTGGCCTTTTCACGTGGCTATTTGGGATTGCAAAGCCCCTTTGAAGTACAAATTCTTTGCGTGGAAGGCGGCATGGAACCGATGTTGACGGGAGAGAGGCAGCTACGTCATGGCCTGACTAACGATGGAACTTGCCCTATTTGTCTCCAGGAGCCTGAATCAATTCAACATCTGTTGCTCAACTGCTCCTACTCTCGCTCCATCTGGTTTGAGATCCTTTCAGGGCTTGGACGGCCGGAGCTGACGCCTTCGGCTATGGAGAACCTCAAGATTGGTGGACGAAGATCGCCTTGCACTGGCCTACCAAGGAGGCGCCTAAAGTTCGTTCCCTTTCATTGATAATCAAGCTCCGAGCGAGCTTTCTAGGTGTTGGAAAGCAAACCAGAGTCTGGTAGCCGCCTCCCCTAAGCTGATGCCCATACAGATACAGGGGTATGGATCAGGAGGTTAAATCCACCCCTGTGATATAATGGGCGTAATGATCCTCCTAGTACTCAGAAATCACATGGCCCATTTTCCTACCAAAAAACGAAACTCGTTTGACGTAAATATATATCCATATTCTATGTCGCGTAAAATTTCATGGAAAAAGAATTTTTATTGTTCCGTATAAAAAGACAAAAAGAATGCCTCTAATTTTTTTTTATCTAGCATCGAAATTATCTTTTTTGTGGAGGTAAAATAAAAATTTAATTTTTCGCAAAACTTTATATCACCCTAATGTTTCGCCGAGATGTCCACGTACAATTTTGTTCCCTTTTTTTAAACATGTTTAAAATGCATTTTTCAAAAAAGGGAAGATGATCCAGCCATCCAGGTATCACTACAGGAAAAACTGGCACTGCCGTGCAGCACTTCTTGCCGTGCGTCTACGTCTTTGCCGTGCGGCCGTCGACAAGGCGCACGGCATAGGGACCACGCACGGCACATAACAACAACCATACAAGAAATATGTCAACTAGTGATCTTTGTCAGTGACCTTGAAAATATTGGTCATAGATCTATGACCAATTTCAACCAATTGGTCGTAGGCTGTTTTGGAGGGTGCAAACCCGAAAATATAGCGACCAATTTTATCATAAAGGTCGTAGACCGATTGCATGAATTGGTCACAATTCGGAAGACACTAGCCTATGACCTTTTTTTATTCCCTTACGACCAATTTAAATGGTCGTTTGTATTAGTTGACAGCCAACTCATCACTTTCGCTTAGGTGTCAATGCTTAGGTGTCAGCAGATGTTGACTAATTTGAATGGTCCCACTCGCCAGGACCTACCTGACATGCGGATCCCACCCCACCCCCACTAACATGCGGGTCCCACTAGCCATAACCTGACATGCGGGTCCCACCCACCCCCACCAGAGATGCGGGTCCCACCCCAGCCCCTCACCTGACATGCGGGTCCACTAGCCATAAGCTTACATGCGGGTCCCACCCCCCACCTGACATGCGGGTCCCACTAACCAGAACCTTACATGCGGGTCCCACCCCCCACCTGACATGCGGGTCCCACTAACCAACCTCTAGAACCTTACATGCGGGTCCCACCCCCACCTGATATGCGGGTCCCACCCCAGCCCCCACCTGTCATGCGGGTCCCACCCCGGCCCCCACCTGACATGCGGGTCCCACCCCGGCCCGCACCTGACATGCGGGTCCAACCCAACCCCCCACTGACATGCGGGTCCCATCCCAGCTGACAAGTGGGATCCGCCGCCATCCCTGCGGCGAAATATATTCGCAAAAATTCCGTCAAGACGGATAATCGATCCAGAGAAAACTTCTCCTGGGTGGTGTGAAGGTAACCACTAGGCCACACAATCATTGATGTCCATTGTGCACACCTCTGGTACTTAAACCAGTTCCGGCGTGGTGGACTAGGCTTGGCCCAGTGGGCAGTTTCAAGTGGGTTGGTTCACCTTTTTTTGCCCGTTTCTATTTATTTTCTTATGTTTTCTTTTATAACTTTTGATTTCAGCTTCAATTTCAACCAAATAAATTTGTAACTGTTTAGACTCGGGCAGCGCGCGAGTTGGGCTCGGCTGGTTCACTTTTTTTGTTCTTTTCTATTTATTCTTTTATGTTTTCTTTTGTATCTTTTGATTTTGACTCCAATTTCAAGCAAATAATTTTGTAAATATGTCCTATGTCCTTATAGACTATAAGGGACTTGTTATTCATATAAAATACAAGATATCACTAATCTTGTATATTGCTTTACATAGGGTTTTGAAGATTTTGAAATGCAATTTTGGAATTTTTAAATCATGCAAATGCTAAAAAACTATAGGATTCTAAAATTGATGATGATGAAATGCAAACATGCACTTATAAAATTTTAGTTTTAATTATCCCATGGTTTTTTTGAAATTATAACTGATTTGACCCGCTTCCAACCGAATAGGCAGAAATTTGTCTTTCTGATGAGAGGTGGATAAAAAATTTTAGGAAGGCACCATCTGCTTTTTGTACATAAACATGGTCTAGTATTTTTAGAAATTGGTGTGGTTCAAATTTTTAGAAGTTCCTGCCGATTTCGTTGGAAGTGGGCCCGGTGTGAATACGAGTGTCACATAATTTAGTTGTGATTTTTTGCAAAAATCACTTTAGATCCATAATGTATACTTTCTTTGGAGATCTTTGACGGTTTTTGCTGGATCGAAGTTCGGTTAGGTTTAGGTTATCGTTAGGGTTGACGGGTCTCGCGATTCGGCTCGTTGGTTTCGCGCGGCATGTAGTTGGGTCCGTGCGCTCGCGGTGATCTTTTCTCAGAGGCTAGGAGGATTTCGTCTATTGTGTGTTGTAGCTGGTTTCAGGAAGTGGATGGACCTGTCCCAGCCATTTTAAAATTCAATTTTGGAATTATTTTTTAAAATTCAAATGCAAGATTAACACGGCTCACCGAAAGCGGAACATCCAAAGGAATAGAAAAATATAGAAACTCGGTCACATATAATGACACGTTGCGAAGGATTTCCATTATTTTTACTTTTTGAATTCTTTATGGCGATTTCAAAATGCGTCAAAATTGACGACACAACCGCTCTTAGCTAGGGTTGAATCTTGCGAAACTATTGGTGTATCTCTGTTAAAATAGATAGTTGTGCACCTAAAAATGATTTTTTCAAAAATTAACGAGTAAACTACGAGGCAGCTGTAGTTCAAATTTGACCAGATTCCAACCGAATCGGAAGAAATTTGTCTTTTGAAGAGACACGTATGGAAACCTTTGACACACAAACATTTGTTTATTTGTACATCAAATATGGTATAGTATTTTATAAAATTGGTGTGATCCAATTTTATAACATATTTTTGGTAGTTCCTTCATAAAACAACCCATTTTCGACACTCGGAAATGAGAAATAATATTTTTGTGTAACTAAAATGAAAAATTTCTTCGCCAACATTGTTCTCCATTCCAAGACGCACGCTTGTGTATAATATGGACTTATTTAAACAAACTATGTTATGAATGTCATTATAACATTCGTCATTTGCCCTGAAAGTCATGAATATTCGTTCACGGTAGCTCATTTCTAAGAACACTTTTCAAGATATTTACTGTATTCCAAGTTTCTTATTTTCCTCAAAACTAGGTCACATATAATTACACGTTGCGAAAGATTTCCATTATTTTGATTTTTTTTAATTCTTTATACCGATTTCAAAATGCGGTCAAAATTGACCACATGACCGCTCTTAGCTAGGGTTGAATCTTGCAAAACTATTGGTGTATCTCTGATGAAATAGATAGTTGTGCACCTAAAAATGATTTTTTTCAAAAATTAACAAGTAAACTACGAGGCAGTGTAGTTCAAATTTGACCCGATTCCAACCGAATCGGCAAAATTTTGTCTTTTTGATGGACGCGTATGGAAACCTTTGACACACAAACATTTGGTTATTTATACATCAAATATGGTATAGTATTTAAAAAAATTAGTGTGATACAATTTTATAACATATTTTGGTAGTTCCTTCACAAAACAACCCATTTGCGACACTCGGAAAATGAGAAATGATTTTTTTGTGTAACGAAAATGAAAACTTTCTTCGGCAACATTGTTCTCCATTCCAAGATGCACGCTTGTGTATAATATGGACTTATTTAAACAAACTATGCCATGAATGTCATCATAACATTCGTCATTTGCCCTGAAAGTCATGAATATTCGTTCACGGTAGCTCATTTCTGAGAACACTTTTTCAAGATATTTGCCGTATTCCAAGTTTCTTATTTTTCCTCAAAACTAGGTCACATTAATGACACATTGCGAAGGATTTTCATTATTTTGATTTTTTCTTAATTCCTTATGTCGATTTCAAAATGCGGTCAAAATTGACCACATGACCGCTCTTAATTGACCACATGACCGCTCTTAGCTAGGGGTTGAATCTTGCGAAACTATTGGTGTATCTCTGATGAAATAGATATTTTTGCACCTAAAAATGATTTTTTTCAAAAATTAATGAGTAAACTACGAGGCAGCTGTAGTTCAAATTTGACCCGATTCCAGCCAAATCGGCAGAAATTTGCCTTTTTGATGAGACGCGTATATGGAAACCTTTGACACACAAAAATTTAGTTATTTGTACATCAAATATGGTATGTATAGATTTTATAAAATTGGTGTGATCCAATTTTATAACATATTTTTGGTAGTTGCTTCACAAAACAACACATTTTCGACACTCGGAAAATGAGAAATGATTTTTTGGTGTAACGAAAATGAAAACTTTCTTCGGCAACATTGTTCTCCATTCCAAGATGCACTCTTGCATATAATATGGACTTATTTAAACAAACTATGCCATGAATGTCATCATAACATTCGTCATTTGGCATGAAAGTCATGAATCTTCGTTCACGGTAGCTCATTTATGAGAACACTTTTTCAAAATATTTGCCGTATTCCAGGTTTCTTATTTTTTCTCAAGTCATGAATATTCAGCCTACACGTCCACGAATTTCTAAGTGTTATGGCCGAACGTGAGGAAGGTCACACCGGGGAGCTATGTCTTGCACCATTTGGTGTAATCCACACATTCCACCCACACTTCCACACATATCATAGGTCCACATGTAAATTTTGGTGGGATTCCGATGCTCCGGAGGTCATTATATTCCCCCCCGAAACGGCGGTTTGTGGGCCATGGCGGGGTCTACCCCCTAGATTTTTCCGCGCGAGGTTTCCACCAACGTACTGTTTCATAGGTTTAGGTTTGGTTAGGTATTATACACATGGAAAAAACAGGCTTGGCACTATTTGGCACATTCTAGCCCCCGGTTATAGCCACAGCGGGACAGTTCAGACTACACGTCCACGAATCTTCTAAGTGTTATGGCCCGAACGTGAGGAAGGTCACACCGGGGAGCTATGTCTTGCACCATTTGGTGAATCACACCTTCCAACACACTTCCACACATATCCTAGGTCCACATGCAAGTTTTGGTGGGATTTCGGTGCTCCGGGGTCATTCCCCCCCCCCCTCGAAATGGCGTCTGTGGGGCCACGGCGGTCTACCCCCCTAGATTTCTCCGTGCAAGGTTCCACCAATGAACTTTTTCATAGGTTTAGGTTTGCTTAGGCATTAGACACATGGAAAACCAGGTGTGGTACTATGTGGCACATTCTAGCCCCCGGTATAGCCACAGCGGGACAGTTCAGCCCCCGGCACTCACGAGCAAATAGATAGAAAAAACAAGAGAGAAAAAATAAACAGAAAACATAAGAAAGAAAAAATAAACAGAAAACATAGGAAAGAAAAAATAAGAGAGAAAAAAACAAAAGCCCATTAGTACCGGTTGTAATATATAACCGGCACGAAATGGGTGCGCTTCGCGCCGCGAATAACGCCGCGGCCCAAAACAGAGCTTTAGCACCGGTTGTTCTCCACAACAACACACGGTTTATATAGGGTCATGTGGCTGATCCAACACTAGTTTTGCCCATCCGGAAGATTGCGCATCCGTCTCGTGTCGTCGTGAGCAGCAAATCGACATTCGATCCAGGCAGCCGCAAGACTTCTCTGATGATCTAACGACCGTCCCAAAAAGTGTTGGGAATGTTGTAGATCATCAGAGAGCCTTGCAGCTGCTTGGATCCGACCGAGGGGCATGGGTACCACTTCCACCACCACCACTCCCACCTCCTCGGCAATTGATCATTGTGTCACCCTAATCCAGTGGTTGGATTCAACCTACCCGAGGGCTTGTGTTTCCAACATCGTCGTTGTGTTGTCCTTATTCACCGACCTATAGGAGGTGGCTCCAATGGCTGGCCGACGAACAAGGACAAACACAATAATGCTAGGGAACATGCAGCGGGTAGGCTAAATCCAACCATTGGGTTCGGTGGCAAAGGTAGATGCTCGTTGTGTGCCGTTCGCTGTAGAGACGTCGCTTATTTATAGGCGATTAGAAGGTGTACCTGTGGATGAGGTGGGAGTGCAGATCTAACAGCTCACAAGCCCTCAAAAGAAAAAACACACCCCTGATCCAACGGCTCACAAGCGCTCTAAAAAAAACACACGATCCGTGTGCTTCCGATCAAACGGCTCACAAGAGGTCGAACGAAACACACGATCCGTGTGCTTCTGATCCAACGGCTCACAAGCGCTCGAAGGAAACACATGATCCGTGTGCTTCCGATCCAATGGATAACAAGCGCTCGAAGGAAACACACGATCAGTGTGCTTCTTACACCGCTTCCCGGCCTCCGTCTGCCGTGCATTGCTTCTTTGCCATGCGTCGTCGCACGGCAAAGAAAACTTTGCCGTCCGGCAAAGAGACGACGCACGGCAAAGATAGCGGCGCATGGCAAAGTTAGCGGACGACGCACGGCAAAAGAAGCAGGGACGGCAGTCTGTGGGCCCCCGGCGGTCTACCCCCCTAGATTTCTCCGCGCGAGATTCCACCAACATACTTTTTCCTAGGTTTAGGTTTGTTTAGGCATTAGACAAATGGAAAACCAGGTTTGTTGAGGTTGCGATCCTTGCGGGACAAGGCAAGAAGCATGGCTCACTCTAGATTGGTGACGGGTTGCGTCGACCCCAATGACCGAGCCGTCTCTACGCCAGGTCCATAGAGGCCGTACTCGGACCAGCCTCGGGTTGAGCCCCGGCCACGAGCTTGGATCTAGCTGTCGACGAGCGGTTACGGTATGTTCTTCCTCGGTCCTCTACGATTCTTTACATGTTTTTCTATTGCAATGTTAATGAATCGCGGCGAGACACAACGTAGGCGGACATGGAAAGCCAGGGAGAGAAGAGATTTCGGCATGAGGAGGCGGAGCAGCGGCAGAAACAGCTGGAGGAGCAGCTTAGAGCGAGCCAGCAGCTGCAGATGCAGTTGCAGCCACAGATGTAGCAGCAACAGCAGATGATGAACTGGTTTGCGAGCCAGACCCTTCTGACTTCTCCACGGGGACGGTTCCTACTCCTCCTTTCGCCTCTCCCGTGGGTAAGTGGTTAACCTAATATCTCCATCCTATTTCTCTTGTCTTATTGTCTACCCGAACATCATATGCAGCTGCAACAACAGACCGGTCAGAGCTCGGTGATACCGAACATGCAGCTCATCTAGGCACCTCAGCCCGGCAGAGCCCGGTGACACCTCAGACGACCGGTCAACAATCCAAACATCATCCGGAACCTAGTGAGTTTCCAGGTGAGTTCTCCTACACTTGTGACCAACGCACTTCGAGGTTGTAGAATGCCATTACACTTGTACCAAAAATAACTTGAAATTGCATAATTACTCTATTGTCTCACACTTGTTGGAAATTTAGCAATCTCATTATTTTCTTTTCACCCAGTAGAACATGGTGGACAAGGAGATGGATCCGGACCATCACATCGTTAGCTACAATAAATGTTAGTTCTTCTACATTCATCACTTGTTGAAAATGTTGCCATTGCCATGCCATAAGATGTCATTTGCCATGTTAATGCCATTTACCATGAAGGATGCCATCTTATATTGCTTAGTTGGTAAAGGATGCCATTTATATTGTTTACCATGATCTTATATTATATTGCTTAGTTGGTGAAGATGCCATCACATAGTTAAAATTTTAGCCACTTGTTGAAATTTTGGAGCATATGAATTAGAATGCTAATATTAGAATTATAATGTCTTATATTAGTGAACAAATGGAGTATATGAAAGAAAGCAAGATTGATATCTCATGACCTTTCTTTTTGATCTTGTGCAGATTTTAGCCATTCCATGCCACTTGTGAATCATAGATGCTTCTCCCGAGATTGCTAATATTAGAATGCTTGTTAATATGTTACCATGTTACTTCTTATATTGTTTACCATGTTATGTCATCTTAAGATGAAATTTTAGCCACTTGTTGAATTTGTTAGTTTGTAAAGGATGCCATCTTGTTGAAATTTTAGCCACTTGTTGAAATTTTAGTTCCTCTACATTCTATTGTCTCACACTTGTTAGTTTGTAAGGATGCCATCTTGTTGAAATTTTAGCCACTTGTTGAAATTTAGAGTATATTGAATTATAATGTCTTATATAAGTGAATGAAGGGCCACTTGTTGAATTAGAATGCTAATATTAGAATATTAGAGTATATAGGTTGATATCTCACCTTTCTTTTTGATCTTGTAGAAGGGCAAGGAGATGGACAAGGACAAGAGCAAGGAGATGATGATCATGTTTATATTGATGCTATGTTGATCTAATGCAAAGAGATGCTAAGGTCCTACGTTTATATTGATGTCATGTACTCTACTAATGGTCAAATTGTGTGTTTTATTGTGTTGGGCAAAGAGATGATGATCCTATGTTATGTTGATGTTCATGTACTCCACTTCGATGAATTATGTTGAATGATGTTGGATGATGTTGTTGTGTTGGATGATGTTTGGATTATGTTGTTGTCTATCTTGTGTATTTATTTGTGTGGTATATTGTTGTTAAATTGTGTTTAAACTGCAGATATCAGTGAAAACAGAACGAAAATTAAAAATCCCCAGGGCCTTTGCCTTGCGTATGCGCACGGCAAAGAACCATTAGGTAGCTTTGCCGTGCGCATACGCACGGCAAAGACAGTGTTGCGGCTGACCTGGGGTGTGCCTGGTTCGCTCTTTGCCGTGCGGGTGAACGGGGACGCACGGCAACGACACTGCCTTTGCCGTGCGTGCGGCGGGATGGCGCACGGCAAAGAGGAGGTCTTTGCCGTGCGTGCGTCGGGATGGCGCACGGCAAAGCCCCACACACGGCAGATGCAGGCGGCGCACGGCAACGTCTACTGCACGGCGACGAGTGGTAGCGGACGGCAAAGATGACGCCGCACGGTAAAGGTCTTTGCCGTGCGTGCGTCGGGAGGCGCACGGCAAAGAAGCCTTTGCCGGGCTGGCCTTCACTGTGTGACTTTTGCCGTGCGTATATCGCTCTTTGCCGTGCAATTTGGCCGAGTCTCCCGTGGTGTATAGACCATGCACTCTGGGTTGCGTACCGTCCAGTAAAACACCTTTACTAGGCATGGCGCCATTGGGAGCTGGAGTAGGGATCAAGCTTAGCTCTGGCTTCCGTACCTGCCTTCATGGCTGTGGGCCAGTAATGTGGTAACAAAAAATCGTCGGTGCTGTAAGAACAAAGAGGTAATTCTCTGAGAACATGCAAGTACAGATAAAACAAGGAAAGAAAAGGACCATCATACTGAAAACACTGGTCTCTCACTCTCTCCTACACTAAAACAAGGAAAGAAAAGGAACATCAGTTTTTTTAACTTGAGCATCCGTGGTTAACTACAGCGGAGAAGTTGCTAAACACCTAAAAAATTCAGAGTACAGTTTCTGATTCCTTAACGCCTGCTTCAGTACTGTCCCCTTGCAGCCAGGACAAATTCAGAGTACCGCGAGTGTGAAAGTAGCCACAACAGCGTGGATTATTGCAATCCTTTCTTCCACCAGCTCAAAAATCTTGGTCAATGGGCATACCACGGAGAGGGTGTGGCATGGGCGTGGCCTTCGGCAGGGCAACCCCCTCTCCCCGTTGATTTTCGTTTTGACCATGGACGTGTTGGCCGCACTTTTTGTGCGGGCCGACCAGGACGGCCTCTTTGGCCCCCCTCGAGCATGTGGGTGTCAAGTTTCGCCTCTCGTTGTTTGCAGATGACGTGGCCCTGTTAATTAAACCTATGGAATCCGAGGTGCGGCTTGTCTTGGGGTTGTTCGAACTCTTTGGGGATGTCTCGAGTATGTGTGTAAATTTTGCAAAAAGTACGGCAACTTTGATCCGTTGTGATGCTCCGGCTGTGGAGGAGGTGCAACCACTGCTACCTTGTGGTATTGTTTCCTTTCCCTGCACCTACCTTGGTCTTCCGCTGGCCCCTATTCGTATCTCTAAAAACCATCTTCAGCCGTATGTGGATAAGCTTGTGCATCGTTTGCCGTCGTGGATGGGATCACTCTTGGCGGAGCCAGGGAGAGTGATTCTCATTAAGGCGGTGCTCACAGCTATGTCCATTTATTTGTTGTTGGCCTTGGATGTCCCCACGGCAGTAATCGAGCAGTTGGAAAGTATTGTCGTGGATTCTTGTGGTGTGGAGAGGAATCGGCTAAAGGAGGGAGTTGTCCTATCGCTTGGCATCAGGTGTGACCCACTAGGTTGGGTGGTCTTGGCATCCACAATCTTCATATTCTAAATGATGCTTTACGTTTGAAGTGGCTCTGGCTCTGTCGTGCGGATAGTACCAAGCCTTGGTCTGGGAGGGAGCTATCCTGTTCGATAAATTGTCGGGACATGTTTGATGCTTCTGTTTGCATTGTGCTTGGCAATGGCCAAAGTTGTCTCTTCTGGACCGACAAGTGGATTGCGAATCAAAGTGTTGTTATGTTGGCTCCTGCTCTCCTAAACTTCGTGGATCCCAAAATCCAAAATATGCGAACTGTTGAGCAAGGGCTCAACACGAACGCTTGGGTGCATGATATTGTCGGTGGACTCTCGGTTGCGGCCTTAGGCCAATTCCTTACCTTATGGAACACCCTCGTCCAGTTTACCCTCGTGGATTCGGCTGATCGTTTCGAGTGGAGGTGGACTAGCAATAAAGTCTACTCGGCCAGATCGACATACCTTGCATTCTCTGAAGGTCGGACTGTGTGGCCTTTTCACGTGGCTATTTGGGATTGTAAAGCCCCTTTGAAGTACAAATTCTTTGCGTGGAAGGCGGCATGGAACCGATGTTGGACGGGAGAGAGGCGGCTACGTCATGGCCTGACTAACGATGGAACTTGCCCTATTTGTCTCCAGGAGCCTGAATCAATTCAACATCTGTTGCTCAACTGCTCCTACTCTCGCTCCATCTGGTTTGAGATCCTTTCAGGGCTTGGACGGCCGGAGCTGACGCCTTCGGCTATGGAGAACCTTCAAGATTGGTGGACGAAGATCGCCTTGCACTGGCCTACCAAGGAGGCGCCTAAAGTTCGTTCCCTTTCATTGATAATCAAGCTCCGAGCGAGCTTTCTAGGTGTTGGAAAGCAAACCTAGCTGGCCTCTCCTAAGCTGATGCCCATACAGATTAGATACAGGGGTATGGATCAGGAGGTTAAATCCACCCCTGTGATATAATGGGCGTAATGATCCTCCTAGTACTCAGAAATCACATGGCCCATTTTCCTACCAAAAACGAAACTCGTTTGACGTAAATATATATCCATATTCTATGTCGCGTAAAATTTCATGGGAAAAAGAATTTTTATTGTTCTGTATAAAAAGATAAAAGAATGCCTCTAAATTTTTTATCTAGCATCGAAATTTATCTTTTTGTGGAGGTAAAATAAAAATTTAATTTTTCGCAAAACTTTATATCACCCTAATGTTTCGCCGAGATGTCCACGTACAATTTTGTTCCCTTTTTTTAAACATGTTTAAAATGCATTTTTCAAAAAAGGGAAGATGATCCAGCCATCCAGGTATCACTACAGGAAAAACTGGCACTGCCGTGCAGCACTTCTTTGCCGTGCGTCTACGTCTTTGCCGTGCGGCCGTCGACAAGGCGCACGGCATAGGGACCACGCACGGCACATAACAACAACCACTACAAGAAATATGTCAACTAGTGATCTTTTGTCAGTGACCTTGAAAATATTGGTCATAGATCTATGACCAATTTCAACCAATTGGTCGTAGGCTGTTTTGGAGGGTGCAAACCCGAAAATATAGCGACCAATTTTATCATAAAGGTCGTAGACCGATTGCATGAATTGGTCACAATTCGGAAGACACTAGCCTATGACCTTTTTTTATTCCCTTACGACCAATTTAAATGGTCGTTTGTATTAGTTGACAGCCAACTCATCACTTTCGCTTAGGTGTCAATGCTTAGGTGTCAGCAGATGTTGACTAATTTGAATGGTCCCACTCGCCAGGACCTACCTGACATGCGGATCCCACCCCACCCCCCACTAGACATGCGGGTCCCACTAGCCATAACCTGACATGCGGGTCCCACCCACCCCCACCAGAGATGCGGGTCCCACCCCAGCCCCTCACCTGACATGCGGGTCCCACTAGCCATAAGCTTACATGCGGGTCCCACCCCCCACCTGACATGCGGGTCCCACTAACCAGAACCTTACATGCGGGTCCCACCCCCCACCTGACATGCGGGTCCCACTAACCAGAACCTCTAGAACCTTACATGCGGGTCCCACCCCCACCTGATATGCGGGTCCCACCCCAGCCCCCACCTGTCATGCGGGTCCCACCCCGGCCCCCACCTGACATGCGGGTCCCACCCCGGCCCGCACCTGACATGCGGGTCCAACCCAACCCCCCACTGACATGCGGGTCCCATCCCAGCTGACAAGTGGGATCCGCCGCCATCCCTGCGGCGAAATATATTCGCAAAAATTCCGTCAAGACGGATAATCGATCCAGAGAAAACTTCTCCTGGGTGGTGAAGGTAACCACTAGGCCACACAATCATTGATGTCCATTGTGCACACCTCTGGTACTTAAACCAGTTCCGGCGTGGACTAGGCTTGGCCCAGTGGGCAGTTTCAAGTGGGTTGGTTCACCTTTTTTTTGCCCGTTTCTATTTATTTTCTTATGTTTTCTTTTATAACTTTTGATTTTCAGCTTCAATTTCAACCAAATAAATTTGTAACTGTTTAGACTCGGGCAGCGCTGCGAGTTGGGCTCGGCTGGTTCACTTTTTTTTGTTCTTTTCTATTTATTCTTTTATGTTTTCTTTTGTATCTTTTGATTTTGAACTCCAATTTCAAGCAAATAAATTTTGTAAATATGTCCTATGTCCTTATAGACTATAAGGGACTATTGTTATTCAATATAAAATACAAGATATCACTAATCTTGTATATTGCTTTACATAGGGTTTTGAAGATTTTGAAATGCAATTTTGGAATTTTTAAATTCAAATGCAAGACTAAAAACTATAGGATTCTAAAATTATGACATGATGAAATGCAAACATGCACTTATAAAATTTTAGTTTTAAATTATCCCATGGTATTTTTTGAAATTATAACACTGATTTGACCCGCTTCCAACCGAATAGGCAGAAATTTGTCTTTCTGATGAGAGGTGGATAAAAAAATTTTAGGAAGGCAACCATCTGCTTATTTGTACATAAAACATGGTCTAGTATTTTTAGAAATTGGTGTGGTTCAAATTTTTAGAAGTTCCTGCCGATTTCGTTGGAAGTGGGCCCGGTGTGAATACGAGTGTCACATAATTTAGTTGTGATTTTTTGCAAAAATCACTTTTAGATCCACAATGTATACTTTCTTTGGAGATCTTTGACGGTTTTTGCTGGATCGAAGTTACGGTTAGGTTTAGGTTTATCGTTAGGGTTGACGGTCTCGCAATTCGGCTCGTTGGTTTCGCGCGGCATGTAGTTGGGTCCGTGCGCTCGCGGTGATCTTTTCTCAGAGGCTAGGAGGATTTCGTCTATTGTGTTGTTGTAGCTGGTTTCAGGAAGTGGATGGACCTGTCCCAGCCATTTTAAAATTCAATTTTGGAATTATTTTTTAAAATTCAAATGCAAGATTAAAACGGCTCACCGAAAGCGGAACATCCAAAGGAATAGAAAATAATAGAAACTCGGTCACATATAATGACACGTTGCGAAGGATTTCCATTATTTTTACTTTTTTGAATTCTTTATGGCGATTTCAAAATGCGGTCAAAATTGACGACACAACCGCTCTTAGCTAGGGGTTGAATCTTGCGAAACTATTGGTGTATCTCTGTTAAAATAGATAGTTGTGCACCTAAAAATGATTTTTTCAAAAATTAACGAGTAAACTACGAGGCAGCTGTAGTTCAAATTTGACCAGATTCCAACCGAATCGGAAGAAATTTGTCTTTTGAAGAGACACGTATGGAAACCTTTGACACACAAACATTTGTTTATTTGTACATCAAATATGGTATAGTATTTTATAAAATTGGTGTGATCCAATTTTATAACATATTTTTGGTAGTTCCTTCATAAAACAACCCATTTTCGACACTCGGAAATGAGAAATAATATTTTTGTGTAACTAAAATGAAAAATTTCTTCGCCAACATTGTTCTCCATTCCAAGACGCACGCTTGTGTATAATATGGACTTATTTAAACAAACTATGTTATGAATGTCATTATAACATTCGTCATTTGCCCTGAAAGTCATGAATATTCGTTCACGGTAGCTCATTTCTAAGAACACTTTTTCAAGATATTTACTGTATTCCAAGTTTCTTATTTTTCCTCAAAACTAGGTCACATATAATTACACGTTGCGAAAGATTTCCATTATTTTGATTTTTTTTAATTCTTTATACCGATTTCAAAATGCGGTCAAAATTGACCACATGACCGCTCTTAGCTAGGGGTTGAATCTTGCAAAACTATTGGTGTATCTCTGATGAAATAGATAGTTGTGCACCTAAAAATGATTTTTTTCAAAAATTAACAAGTAAACTACGAGGCAGCTGTAGTTCAAATTTGACCCGATTCCACCCGAATCGGCAGAAATTTGTCTTTTTGATGAGACGCGTATGGAAACTTTTGACACACAAACATTTGGTTATTTATACATCAAATATGGTATAGTATTTAAAAAAATTAGTGTGATACAATTTTATAACATATTTTTGGTAGTTCCTTCACAAAACAACCCATTTGCGACACTCGGAAAATGAGAAATGATTTTTTTGTGTAACGAAAATAAAAACTTTCTTCGGCAACATTGTTCTCCATTCCAAGACGCACGCTTGTGTATAATATGGACTTATTTAAACAAACTATGCCATGAATGTCATCATAACATTCGTCATTTGCCCTGAAAGTCATGAATCTTCGTTCACGGTAGCTCATTTCTGAGAACACTTTTTCAAGATATTTGCCGTATTCCAAGTTTCTTATTTTTCCTCAAAACTAGGTCACATATAATGACACATTGCGAAGGATTTTCATTATTTTGATTTTTTCTTAATTCCTTATGTCGATTTCAAAATGCGGTCAAAATTGACCACATGACCGCTCTTAATTGACCACATGACCGCTCTTAGCTAGGGGTTGAATCTTGCGAAACTATTGGTGTATCTCTGATGAAATAGATATTTTGCACCTAAAAATGATTTTTTTCAAAAATTAATGAGTAAACTACGAGGCAGCTGTAGTTCAAATTTGACCCGATTCCAGCCAAATCGGCAGAAATTTGCCTTTTTGATGAGACGCGTATGGAAACCTTTGACACACAAAAATTTAGTTATTTGTACATCAAATATGGTATAGTATTTTATAAAATTGGTGTGATCCAATTTTATAACATATTTTTGGTAGTTGCTTCACAAAACAACACATTTTCGACACTCGGAAAATGAGAAATGATTTTTTGGTGTAACGAAAATGAAAACTTTCTTCGGCAACATTGTTCTCCATTCCAAGATGCACTCTTGCATATAATATGGACTTATTTAAACAAACTATGCCATGAATGTCATCATAACATTCGTCATTTGGCATGAAAGTCATGAATCTTCGTTCACGGTAGCTCATTTATGAGAACACTTTTTCAAAATATTTGCCGTATTCCAGGTTTCTTATTTTTTCTCAAGTCATGAATATTCAGCCTACACGTCCACGAATCTTCTAAGTGTTATGGCCCGAACGTGAGGAAGGTCACACCGGGGAGCTATGTCTTGCACCATTTGGTGAATCACACATTCCACCACACTTCCACACATATCATAGGTCCACATGTAAATTTTGGTGGGATTCCGATGCTCCGGAGGTCATTATATTCCCCCCCCGAAACGGCGGTTTGTGGGCCATGGCGGTCTACCCCCCTAGATTTTTCCGCGCGAGGTTCCACCAACGTACTGTTTCATAGGTTTAGGTTTGGTTAGGTATTATACACATGGAAAAACAGGCTTGGCACTATTTGGCACATTCTAGCCCCCGGTATAGCCACAGCGGGACAGTTCAGACTACACGTCCACGAATCTTCTAAGTGTTATGGCCCGAACGTGAGGAAGGTCACACCGGGGAGCTATGTCTTGCACCATTTGGTGAATCACACCTTCCAACACACTTCCACACATATCCTAGGTCCACATGCAAGTTTTGGTGGGATTTCGGTGCTCCGGAGGTCATTCCCCCCCCCCCTCGAAATGGCGTTCTGTGGGCCACGGCGGTCTACCCCCCTAGATTTCTCCGTGCAAGGTTCCACCAATGAACTTTTTCATAGGTTTAGGTTTGCTTAGGCATTAGACACATGGAAAACCAGGTGTGGTACTATGTGGCACATTCTAGCCCCCGGTATAGCCACAGCGGGACAGTTCAGCCCCCGGCACTCACGAGCAAATAGATAGAAAAAACAAGAGAGAAAAAATAAACAGAAAACATAAGAAAGAAAAAATAAACAGAAACATAGGAAAGAAAAAATAAGAGAGAAAAAACAAAAGCCCATTAGTACCGGTTGTAATATATAACCGGCACGAAATGGGTGCGCTTCGCGCGCGAATAACGCCGCGGCCCAAACAGAGCTTTAGCACCGGTTGTTCTCCACAAAACACACGGTTTATATAGGGTCATGTGGCTGATCCAACACTAGTTTTGCCCATCCGGAAGATTGCGCATCCGTCTCGTGTCGTCGTGAGCAGCAAATCGACCTTCGATCCAAGCAGCCGCAAGACTTCTCTGATGATCTAACGACCGTCCCAAAAAGTGTTGGGAATGTTGTAGATCATCAGAGAGCCTTGCAGCTGCTTGGATCCGACCGAGGGGCATGGGTACCACTTCCACCACCACCACTCCCACCTCCTCGGCAATTGATCATTGTGTCACCCTAATCCAGTGGTTGGATTCAACCTACCCGAGGGCTTGTGTTTCCAACATCGTCGTTGTGTTGTCCTTATTCACCGACCTATAGGAGGTGGCTCCAATGGCTGGCCGACGAACAAGGACAAACACAATAATGCTAGGGAACATGCCAGCGGGTAGGCTAATCCAACCATTGGGTTCGGTGGCAAAGGTAGATGCTCGTTGTGTGCCGTTCGCTGTAGAGACGTCGCTATTTATAGGCGATTAGAAGGTGTACCTGTGGATGAGGTGGGAGTGCAGATCTAACAGCTCACAAGCCCTCAAAAGAAAAACACACCCTGATCCAACGGCTCACAAGCGCTCTAAAAAAACACACGATCCGTGTGCTTCCGATCAAACGGCTCACAAGAGGTCGAACGAAACACACGATCCGTGTGCTTCTGATCCAACTGGCTCACAAGCGCTCGAAGGAAACACACGATCCGTGTGCTTCCGATCCAATGGCTCACAAGCGCTCGAAGGAAACACACGATCCGTGTGCTTCTTCCACCGCTTCCCGCCTTCGTCTGCCGTGCATCGCTTCTTTGCCATGCGTCGTCGCACGGCAAAGAAAACTTTGCCGTCCGGCAAAGAGACGATGCACGGCAAAGATAGCGGCGCATGGCAAAGTTAGCGGACGACGCACGGCAAAAGAAGCAGGGACGGCAGTCTGTGGGCCCCCGGCGGTCTACCCCCCTAGATTTCTCCGCGCGAGGTTCCACCAACATACTTTTTCCTAGGTTTAGGTTTGTTTAGGCATTAGACAAATGGAAAACCAGGTTTGTTGAGGTTGCGATCCTTGCGGGACAAGGCAAGAAGCATGGCTCACTCTAGATTGGTGACGGGTGCGTCGACCCAATGACCGAGCCGTCTCTACGCCAGGTCCATAGAGGCCGTACTCGTGACCAGCCTCGGGTTGAGCCCCGGCCACGAGCTTCGGATCTAGCTGTCGAGCGGTTACGGGTATGTTCTTCCTCGGTCCTCTACGCTTCTTTACATGTTTTCTATTGCAATGTTAATGACATCGCGGCGACACAACGTAGGCGGACATGGAAGCCAGGGAAGAGAGATTCCGGCAGGAGGCGGAGCAGCGGCAGAAACAGCTGGAGGAGCAGCTTAGAGCGAGCCAGCAGCTGCAGATGCAGTTGCAGACACAGATGCAGCAGCAACAGCAGATGATGAACTGGTTTGCGAGCCAGACCCTTCTGACTTCTCCACCGGGGACGGTTCCTACTCCTCCTTTCGCCTTCCCGTGGGTAAGTGGTTAACCTAATATCTCCATCCTATTTCTCTTGTCTATTGTCTAACCCGAACATCATATGCAGCTGCAACAACAGACCGGTCAGAGCTCGGTGATACCGAACATGCAGCTCATCTAGGCACCTCAGCCCGGTCAGAGCCCGGTGACACCTCAGACGACCGTCAACAATCCAAACATCATCCGGAACCTAAGTGAGTTTCCAGGTGAGTTCTCCTACACTTGTGACCAACGCACTTCGAGGTGTAGAATGCCATTACACTTGTACCAAAATAACTTGAAAATTGCATAATTTACTCTATTGTCTCACACTTGTTGGAAATTTAGCAATCTCATTATTTTCTTTTCACCCAGTAGAACATGGTGGACAAGGAGATGGATCCGGACCATCACATCGTTAGCTACAATAAATGTTAGTTCTTCTACATTCATCACTTGTTGAAAATGTTGCCATGCCATGCCATAAGATGTCATTTGCCATGTTAATGCCATTTACCATGAAGGATGCCATCTTATATTGCTTAGTTGGTAAAGGATGCCATTTTATATTGTTTACCATGATCTTATATTATATTGCTTAGTTGGTGAAGATGCCATCACATAGTTAAAATTTTAGCCACTTGTTGAAATTTTGGAGCATATGAATTAGAATGCTAATATTAGAATTATAATGTCTTATATTAGTGAACAAATGGAGTATATGAAATAGAAAGCAAGATTGATATCTCATGACCTTTCTTTTTGATCTTGTTGAAGATTTTAGCCATTCCATGCCACTTGTTGAATCATAGATTGCTTCTCCCGTAGATTGCTAATATTAGAATGCTTGTTAATATTGTTTACCATGTTACTTCTTAATATTGTTTACCATGTTGATGCCATCTTAAGATGAAATTTTAGCCACTTGTTGAAATTTGTTAGTTTGTAAAGGATGCCATCTTGTTGAAATTTTAGCCACTTGTTGAAATTTTAGTTCCTCTACATTCTATTGTCTCACACTTGTTAGTTTGTAAAGGATGCCATCTTGTTGAAATTTTAGCCACTTGTTGAAATTTTAGAGTATATTGAATTATAATGTCTTATATAAGTGAATGAAGGGCCACTTGTTGAATTAGAATGCTAATATTAGAATATTAGAGTATATAGGTTGATATCTCACCTTTCTTTTTGATCTTGTAGAAGGGCAAGGAGATGGACAAGGACAAGAGCAAGGAGATGATGATCATGTTTATATTGATGCTATGTTGATCTAATGCAAAGAGATGCTAAGGTCCTACGTTTATATTGATGTTCATGTACTCTACTAATGGTCAAATTGTGTGTTTTATTGTGTTGGGCAAAGAGATGATGATCCTATGTTTATGTTGATGTTCATGTACTCCACTTCGATGAATTATGTTGAATGATGTTGTTGTGTTGGATGATGTTGGATTATGTTGTTGTCTATCTTGTGTATTTATTTGTGTGGTATATTGTTGTTAAATTGTGTTTAAACTGCAGATATCAGTGAAAACAGAACAAAAATTAAAAATCCCCAGGGCCTTTGCCTTGCGTATGCGCACGGCAAAGAACCATTAGGTAGCTTTGCCGTGCGCATACGCACGGCAAAGACAGTGTTGCGGCTGACCTGGGGTGTGCCTGGTTCGCTCTTTGCCGTGCGGGTGAACGGGGACGCACGGCAACGACACTGCCTTTGCCGTGCGTGCGGCGGGATGGCGCACGGCAAAGAGGAGGTCTTTGCCGTGCGTGCGTCGGGATGGCGCACGGCAAAGCCCCACACACGGCAGATGCAGGCGGCGCACGGCAACGTCTACTGCACGGCGACGAGTGGTAGCGGACGGCAAAGATGACGCCGCACGGTAAAGGTCTTTGCCGTGCGTGCGTCGGGAGGCGCACGGCAAAGAAGCCTTTGCCGGGCTGGCCTTCACTGTGTGACTTTTGCCGTGCGTATATCGCTCTTTGCCGTGCAATTTGGCCGAGTCTCCGTGGTGTATAGACCATGCACTCTGGGTTGCGTACCGTCCAGTAAAACACCTTTACTAGGCATGGCGCCATTGGGAGCTGGAGTAGGGATCAAGCTTAGCTCTGGCTTCCGTACCTGCCTTCATGGCTGTGGGCCAGTAATGTGGTAACAAAAAATCGTCGGTGCTGTAAGAACAAAGAGGTAATTCTCTGAGAACATGCAAGTACAGATAAAACAAGGAAAGAAAAGGAACATCATACTGAAAACACTGATCTCTCCTACACTAAAACAAGGAAAGAAAAGGAACATCAGTTTTTCTAAACTTGAGCATCCGTGGTTAACTACAGCGGAGAAGTTGCTAAACACCTAAAAAATTCAGAGTACAGTTTCTGATTCCTTAACGCCTGCTTCAGTACTGTCCCCTTGCAGCCAGGACAAATTCAGAGTACCGCGAGTGTGAAAGTAGCCACAACAGCGTGGATTATTGCAATCCTTTCTTCCACCAGCTCAAAAATCTTGGTCAATGGGCATACCACGGAGAGGGTGTGGCATGGGCGTGGCCTTCGGCAGGGCAACCCCCTCTCCCCGTTGATTTTCGTTTTGACCATGGACGTGTTGGCCGCACTTTTTGTGCGGGCCGACCAGGACGGCCTCTTTGGCCCCCTCGAGCATGTGGGTGTCAAGTTTCGCCTCTCGTTGTTTGCAGATGACGTGGCCCTGTTAATTAAACCTATGGAATCCGAGGTGCGGCTTGTCTTGGGGTTGTTCGAACTCTTTGGGGATGTCTCGAGTATGTGTGTAAATTTTGCAAAAAGTACGGCAACTTTGATCCGTTGTGATGCTCCGGCTGTGGAGGAGGTGCAACCACTACTTCCTTGTGGTATTGTTTCCTTTCCCTGCACCTACCTTGGTCTTCCGCTGGCCCCTATTCGTATCTCTAAAAACCATCTTCAGCCATATGTGGATAAGCTTGTGCGTCGTTTGTCGTCGTGGATGGGATCACTCTTGGCGGAGCCAGGGAGAGTGATTCTCATTAAGGCGGTCCTCACGGCTATGTCCATTTATTTGTTGTTGGCCTTGGATGTCCCCACGGCAGTAATCGAGCAGTTGGAAAGTATTTGTCGTGGATTCTCCTATCGCTAAAGGAGGGAGTTCTCCTATCGCTTGGCATCAGGTGTGACCCACTAGGTTGGGTGGTCTTGGCATCCGCAATCTTCATATTCTAAATGATGCTTTACGTATGAAGTGGCTCTGGCTCTGTCGTGCGGATAGTACCAAGCCTTGGTCGGGGAGGGAGCTATCCTGTTCGAAAAATTGTCAGGACATGTTTGATGCTTCTGTTTGCATTGCGCTTGGCAATGGCCAAGTTTTCTCTTCTGGACCGACAGGTGGATTGCGAATCAAAGTGTTGTTATGTTGGCTCCTGCTCTCCTAAACTTCGTGGATCCCAAAATCAAAATATGTGAACTGTTGAGCAAGGGCTCAACACGAACGCTTGGGTGCATGATATTGTCGGTGGACTCTCGGTTGCGGCCTTAGGCCAATTCCTTACCTTATGGAACACCCTCGTCCAGTTTACCCTCGTGGATTCGGCTGATCGTTTCGAGTGGAGGTGGACTAGCAATAAAGTCTACTCGGCCAGATCGACATACCTTGCATTCTTTGAAGGTCGGACTGTGTGGCCTTTTCACGTGGCTATTTGGGATTGTAAAGCCCCTTTGAAGTACAAATTCTTTGCGTGGAAGGCGGCATGGAACCGATGTTGGACGGGAGAGAGGCGGCTACGTCATGGCCTGACTAACGATGGAACTTGCCCTATTTGTCTCCAGGAGCCTGAATCAATTCAACATCTGTTGCTCAACTGCTCCTACTCTCGCTCCATCTGGTTTGAGATCCTTTCAGGGCTTGGACGGCCGGAGCTGACGCCTTCGGCTATGGAGAACCTTCAAGATTGGTGGACGAAGATCGCCTTGCACTGGCCTACCAAGGAGGCGCCTAAAGTTCGTTCCCTGGTATTGCTTGCCATGCGCTCTATCTGGTTAGAGCGCAACAATCGGGTGTTTAGCAGAGGAGCTCGCACGGAGGCTGGCTTGCTTGATGCAATTATGGCAGAAGCCGAGCGGTGGAAAATTGTGGGGTTTTTGTGAGGAGTAGTCGTTTATGTTTAGGTCTTTGACCTTTTGTGTTGTTGTGGAATTTTGTAACTGTGTGTTCTCCTTCTATATATAAAAAGGCGTGGTTTCTCCCGCGTTCCTGAAAAAAAAAAATCATCCGGCTGTTATTCTGTGCCTCGCGGAGTGACCCAGCCATCCCGAACATGACACTAGCTGTTTTCTTCTCCGGCTGCTTGGATCAGGAGGTTAAGTCCTGATATAACGGAGCTTTGAGACGTGTGCTATGCACTGAAACTTGCTCGCTTGGCAGTGTGTAAGGATGCGTCAAGTGCTAGTACGAGACGTGCTGCTCTTTATACGTAGAAGTTATACGTTATACTGCGAGCATCGGTAACCTGTGCAGCCGCGGAAAGCTTGTCAGTGTCAGAGTCGGGTCTCCATGTCCTTCGTATACAAATATCCATATATATATACGAACGAATCAATGTTCTGAGCTTGATTAATACGCGCGGCTCTTGGACCAAACGTGTACCACATCGCCAACTGATCCTGACCGTGGCGTAGATGCCGCCCAGGTCAGAGATCAGGCATTTTCCGTCCGGACGGGGGCTAGCTTCTTCTCTCGCCGATGCCTTTCACACGGTTTAAAGCCAAACTGGACACGCCATGCGAATTTGAGCATAGCTTGCACCGCACTTCACGTTATTCTTACACATGCCTTTAGCCCAGATCATTCTTGCTGTGGTACACGTCAAGAAGATGCCATGTAAACCGAGCCACCTTCAAACCCCCACGTCAAGAAGACCACCATGTGCACACAGACACAGCTCTGTTCCATCGTCTACCCTTTCATTCTTGCTATCACCACACACCTTCAACTCTGTCGTGGTGGTATCACGGCAGATGCCATAGGATGGCTTGAAGTGTGGGGCCGATGGACGCTGGAGGCACCCGGGGAGGGCTTGCGCACACGAACACGCACACGAAGAACACAACTCACACACACACACACGGTTTTACCCAGGTTCGGGGCTCTCGTGAGGAGATAACACCCCTACTCCTGCCTATCCGATCTGTATATATGATCTACTAGAGAGTTACAATCTTGCTCCTTGAGCTGGATAGAAGAATAGCACGATCTAGGCCTCCAACCGAGTCTCGGAAGCTCTCTCTAGCTCTCTACTGACTATGAAAGAAATGCTCTAACGCGTGTTCTCGAGGCAAGTATGCGTGCATGCGTCCCCGTAAGAGGAGCCCCTGGTGCTCCTTATAAAGGGAAGCCCAGGGCACAAGTTAGGGCTGACATCAGTGCTGGCGTAGTCCGGACTGTAGCCACGCCCGGTCCTCTGACCGCTTCCGTCACCGCGCCGTGGCGCGTCCCATCTGTCTCCTCCAACGCACTGCTCCCTGGTACCGCTTCGGTCAGCGGCATGGAGGTCAATCACTCTGGTCAAGTGGCCTCGTCCCATCGTGCATGTGGCTCTGCGTCCTGACCCGTGATTGTAGGGATAAGACCTGCGCCTTGACCATGGCCCGAGTAAGCCTCCTTATCCGGCACAGGCATGCCGAACTTTCGGTAACTCGGTTTCGCCTTCCCTGCACACAAGAAGAACAAAGAACGATCCGACATATAACTTACGTGATCCGACATAACCATATGTCGGTTAACCATGACCCGGCCAGCTCCGAGTCAGCCGGTACAGTTCTGTCGGTTTCAGTGACCCGGTCAAAACCGAGTCAACCCTTATATCGACGCCTTGCCCTATCCGGGGGTTGCCCCCCGACATTAGTCCCCGAAGCTGGCGCGGTCCTGCAGCCTCGGATGGGAGGGCCACGGCAGGTTTACCCCGAAATCAGCATTTTAACCGATCTCCGACATAACATATGCCGGCGACACTCGTATGTCGGAAAACACCATGTATCCCAAATTGATATCTCATCTTGCGTCGGATCATTCCGACTTACGGGACAAAACCTCATGACTCCTCCGAGTCGTCGGTTCCCTACGTGGCAGAGCATCTCTGCCTGACGCCTCGGTCATCGTGCACGGATGGACGTGCCACAGGCATGCGTGCCACCTGTGTGACGTCGGTCGTCTTGGCCACTGTGCCCACGTAAGCACTTGAGTGCAGCCTGACCGCGCGTGCGTCTCCTCGGGTCTCGCCCGATCGCGTGTACTGCCCTTGGACCGTTGACCTCCTGTGGCCTCCCGTGTGGCCGATCGTGCGGCGGTTAAGCCGCAACGGGAATCGTGCCACAGATCGTGGGGTGGTAACCTCTCGTCCGTTACGAGATCGTGCGCAGTAACTCCCGCACACACGATCTCCTCCGCCGCCCATAAATAGCAAGGAGAGGTACGGTTCTCCCCTACGCGCTCATTCATCCTCTTCCTTGCCTCCTCGCTCTCCTCCTTCTCCAGTGCACGCAGAGCCCGGAATCTGCCGCCGCCGCACGGATTCACGCACGCCGATGAGCCGCCGACGCACAGCGCCGCCGTCGCACCTCACGACACCGCGGTAAGGCTTTCCCCTCTTCCCCTCTCTTTCTTCCTTTGCGCATTAGCGCTTTAAATCTACGGGAACTCCTCCGCCATTATTTCCTTACTTGCTTTTGTTCGTACCCTTGTTCTTTACCGCGGCGACGCATCGCGCGCCGCCGGTGACCTCGCGGCCGTGGTTGCGGTGCGCCGCCGGCGGGTTAGCCGCCACGGCACCTCTTTTCTCCCTCTCCACCTCTCTTTTGGATCTAGCACTTGTTCGCATCTTCCCGCATTTTCTTCCCCTTTTCTTTCCATTTTCTCCACGGTACATCTTGCTCACCGCCGGTGAACCCTTTCTTTGCAGATCTCGGTAATCTTTCATCAAGATGTCGGACGACGCCGCCCTCGAGGTGATTGACTCGGTTGAGGAAACCACCGTGGAGGGATCCACTCGGGCCTCCTGGGAAGGCTCCGATGTCGGACGAGCCGAGATAGACTGGTTGGTCCGGACGCGACGGATCCCGCCCGGAGTCGAGTGCCGAATGCCCGGCACCGAGACCACGCCGAGTCTCAAGGAGGGCGAACGAGTCGTCTTCGTCGCGCACTTCGAGCGGGGATTCGGATTACCCGCCAGTGTGTTCTTCCGAAACTTCCTCGACAGTTTCGGTCTCCAGCCTCACCACTTACCGGCCAACGCCGTCACCACCTTATCTTCCTTCGCTTCCTTCACCGAGGGTTATCTCGGTCTCAAGGCCAGCGTCCGCGCGTGGTCCAAGTACTTCGGATTCCGGAAGCAGGTTATTCCGAATCCTGCTGACCCGGCCGCCCCCAAGATGATGACCCAATGCGGGGCCGCCACCGTCACGCCTCGGCGCGGCTCCATCTTCCCCCGGATCAACGGCTTGGAGTCATGCCGGAAATGGCAGCGCTCCTTCTTCTACGTGAAGAACTCGACTGACGTCGACAAGATCAACTTGCCGGATTTCGTCATCGGCCCCCCCACAGCGCAACTCAACTGGGGGTACAATCCAACCGACAAAGAGGTCGAGGTCAACCAGATCCACGAAGTCGTGGGACAGCTCCGAGCAGAAGGATTAACTGCTGACGATCTGTTGGCGACATTCATTAGCCGCCGGGTCTCACCCCTCCAGCGCCGAGTCCACAAGATTTGCCACATGAGTGGCCCTCTTGACCCGACTCGGATAAGCACGGTCGAGCTGACCAAGGCCCAGATCCGGCAGCGGGTCAAGGCCATAGATCGGACGAGGATGACGGAGGAAGTGGGAGTGGGAATAGAACCTTACAGCCGGAACAACCTTCCGCCCCAGGTAAACGACTTGCACCGACGTAACTTTCCTACCGACATAAATTCTTAAGTCGGTTCCCTTTTTATACTCGGCCTTAATCTTTCTCTGTTTCCCTCGCACAGAGATTCGCGCGGCAAAAGAAGGAGGACGGACCGGATCCTGCTGCCAAATGGGGTCCCGACCGGGTCGAAGCTGACTTGGAGGACCCGGATAATGACGACAACATGCCGATCCCTGATGTCGGCACAGTTCCTGTCGGCACAGTTCCTGTCACCGGTAAGGCTCGCGTCCGAGATTGGTCAGATGATGATGATGACGACTGTCAAATTCTAGAGGTACATGATCCTCTCCCGATTTGCATTCTCTTACCCGGTGCCCTCGCCCTCAGCTGACGCGGACTACCAGGTGCTCGACGTGGAGCCCCTCGCCGTGGGACCCAAGGGCGCAGTTCGGAAACGCCCGGCAGCAGCGACCGCCGGTGCCGAACATCCGGCTCTCCCGCGCAGAAGAAAACGGCGGGTAAAGACTGCAGCGAAGCGCCGCGAGCGCCCCGTCACTAAGGAGTAAGACTCCTCTCATACCAACATAAATTTTTTACGACTGACCACATTTTTCTCCTTCTGACATCCATTTTGCTTCTTTGCCTTGCAGCTCCGCTCCTCTGGAGATTCCCACCGAGCCCACTGACTCTGTTCCCCTCAGGACTCCGACTCCGACTCGGCCGGACGACACGAGGCTGCCGAGTCCACCACGGACCAGTCCGATAGTGCCTCCAACAGTTCCGGGATCCGGGACCGGAGAGGCCGAGTCGGTAACGACCGACATATCCAAGAATCTCGGGGCCAGCACGCGGCCCCCGACAACCGAGAAGACTGCGGCTCCAGAAGATTCGGCCCCATCCGAGTCAGCCGCAGCAAGAACCCGCCACAACCGCAACAGCCACAGCAACACCAACAGCAACAGCAACAGAAACAAAGCAACAGCAACAGCAACAGCAACAACCACAGCAGCAAGAGACGCCGCAGCCGCGACCGCAGCCACAGGCCCGCTCCGACACAACCGCCACGGGCCATCCTTCTCCGAAGCAGCAGCAACATCCAGAGACAGAAGGCAACCCGCGCCCACTACAGCCGGGAGGAAAAATTCCGCCGAAGAAACTATACCCGGCACGGTCGGAACAGCAGCAGACAAATGCGCCCACCGCGGCCGGGAAAGACCGGACAAAACTGCAACCACCGCAGCCGGGAAAGCTCCGGAGAAAACCATCGCTGCTAAGGACTGCCGCCTAACCCGGAGCCGAATAGTTCTTCAAGAACCGTCGTATCGGCCACAGCGATGACCAGCGCCCAGACCTCCACAGCTAGCTGGGGGTTTGGGCCCTTGAAAACATTGAGCGGGCAAAGTCTAGGCTCCCTCGAGCATTATCATTCGGACTAGAACGCCGCCGAACTAAGCGAGGTGAGCTCGAGGTCACCAGCAGGCCAAATCGTCTCGGAGC